>JAUTXW010005106.1:0-600000 GCA_030620095.1 Kuschelorhynchus macadamiae | reverse complement strand
AAAGACGACCGCCCGGCAGAACTTATTTTCAAACGATGGTTCGAAATTTGCTTGAGTTTGGCAGCTTTAATAAGACTCGCACGAAGAAGTACGAAAAACAACGAAGAACGTAATATGCAACTCCGAGAATATTTTAATGAAAATCCGACTTCATCTACAAGAAGAAGTGAAACGGAACTTCACATTCCGAAGTCAACCATTGATGATGTCTTAAAAGTAACGAAATACCATCCTTACTAGCCAACAATTGTACAAGGACTTCAAGCAGGTGGTTTCGAAAAAAGAATTGTTTTTTGCAGTGGATATATCGATAGATGTCGTGAAGATCTCGCTTTTCTTAATAAAGTCCTTTGGTCAGATGAGACTCATTTTAACCAACTGTGGAGTTTTTAATAAAAAGAATCACCATTATTGGGCCAGTGAAAATCCGCAACTACGCGAGCCACGCAGACTGCAAGTGCGATTCTGTTTTAATGTGTGATGCGGGTTAAGTGGTAAGTTTAATCTGGAAACTATCCGAAATAATTTCAATAAATTGGATTGGAATTAACCCAATTAAATTGTTTATAATAATTTAGTATTTTTCATTACTTTTTAGCAAATCGTCTCACTGGGCCTTTTATTTATAATCAGACACTGACAGGTACAAGATACCTTGCCATGTTGCAGAACCAAATAGTTATTTTCATTCAGTGGCGGCTCGTGGTGAATTATATTGGGAAGTCAATAACAAATTTAAAAATAGGCATATTTAAAATAAAAATCTTATCTTTAAATTGAGCTTTAAATTCTCTTCAGGTCTACTCTTCGTTCTTTAGAATTGGAAAAATGCTGAATGACACGTTCGTTAAAATTGCACGCACATTCCTTTTATAAACGATTTCTCGATACATAACATTGCTAAAGCGGATATTCTATCTTGGCCAAACTCCTCAACAAAATTTATAATCCTTCGAAAAAACACCTGGATTTTCAGACAAAGCCGTTTCATCATGGCCACGTAGTGCCAGCTCGAATGCCCAACAAAATTTTACACAATCTATAATTTTGTTTAAAATATAATAATTTTTGGATACATTGCCATTAAAATCTCTAAGAGATTTTCTATAAGCTGTGTTTAGCTGAGTGCGAATATCAACACTTCCGAACTTAGCATAGTTCATTGAACATTTCATGTGATCTGCAGAAAACGCATGTTTTTTATTTTTTCTTTTAAGTGTTTTAAGTCTTTAACACCGGTTTTGCACCATATTGAGTCCGACAAGTCCTTAGAAAACAACAAAAAAATATAACAGTAAAGTAAGTTAGAGACTTCACAACCACATATCCAGTTAGCTAAATCGTACATACTTTTGCGAAAGTTTCGATAAACCTCTTTATTTTTGTTTTTACTAATTTGTCGTGAACTAGATTCTGGCAAATTGCAACCACTTACCTTGAATTCGGTTATTTTCTCAAAATTAAGTTCATTAGCACTCTTTAGTTGTTATTTTTGCAAAATTAAGTTCGTAAGCACTTTTTAGTTGTTTGTTTTTTTGCATTAGTCACTATCATCATTTTATTTCCTGTATATTTCCAACTCACACATAGATCATAAAAATAAAAATATCTGTATTATAGAAACAGTATATAAATCAATTTTCATTGATTAAAACTATTGAATATTGACCGCGCGACCTCTGAACAGCTGAACTTCCGCATGCCAACGTGATGCCGCGACCGATCGATCGAATTATGAGAAGAGACCGACTGATGACCCAAATCGCGATTTCATATTCCATTTGTTATCACGTTCGGCTAACGCTCAGTAGCTGTGAATTCTTCGGGCACTTTCGTCAAGCTTTAAGGTAATCAGGGCAATTCGGACTGCCCAGCCTAGCTTAGTATAGCGTATTGTATAATGTCTAAGGAACGCAACGAGACGCGTTTTATTACAACTATTAGGAAGGACGGTCAAACGAATAATTTATTTTCTAAAATATTTTTGGGACCAAATGACCCTATGGAAGAACCGCCACTGCTATCATTCGAGAAGTTTTCCCAAATGATCAGCTTAAGAACTTATGGTTTCAAAAAGACGGTTGCCCCGCAGATACCACCAGGGATGTACAAACCTATTTAACGGAAACATTTGGTAAAAAAGTAATATCCAATAGTGGTCCTGTACACTGCCTGCTAGTTCCCTGGATATCACGCCATTAGATACTTATTTATAGGGATATGCGAAATGATTGAATTTGACCTTCCTGAAAATAGGCAAGTTCTTGAGCAGCGAAGTCGAATTATTTTAGAAAATATCAATCGAAATACTATTCAGCGGGTAATCAGATCAATTGAGAAGAATTGCATCCAGTGCATTGAACAAAATGGTCAACATTTTTAATCATAATATTATGTAATTAATGTCACTGAGTAGGTAGGTAGTTCTTCTTGTAGAGTTTGTATTTAGTTACTTTTAAGACGCCATAGACGGTTAACTTCAGATCTGAAGTTCCGTTTCGCTTCTTGTTGTAGATGTAATCGAATTTTTATTTGAAATAATCTTGTATTTGCTATTTAACCCAAACTAATTAAAAAAACTTATTAATAATTTTCCAATACGCACTTTTTCCACCTTAATAATAACTTAATTATCAAGTGTGATACATCGCTGAAAAGCCAAAAAATACCCTTTAATGTTGAATTAAAAAATATTGCTATTTAAACCTATTATCTTATTTGATTAATTCCAAAAATTTTTTTATTCATTTTCAATGTGCATTTTTTACATTTTAATAATAATTAATTGATACATTGCTGAAAAGCTAAAAAATACTCTTTTAGAAACTGTTAAAATTGAATATACTGGCCATAAGAAAATGCGAAGTTGATGATGGTTCTAAAAAAACCGAAACTTTGCAAATAAAATCTGACTAAACAGGCGTATTCTACGTAAAAGTTGCCTTAATAATGTTTTTACGGATTAGAAATATTTTGATAAATAAAGAAATTTTTCGGGGTTTTCGAAAATGCAGTTTTTTGGTTTTTTTCAAAATATCTCAAAAACTTAAAAAGATGGAATCGTGAGCAAAACGGCATTTATTTACAAACATAATTGTCGAAAAAATTCCCCATTTAAACTTTCTTGTATCTCCTACGGTTTCCGATATCCCATTACTGTCATAACGAATTTCGGACACATTGTATGGAGGTGCTATTTTTTCTACTCCATTGCATTCCTAAAAGGTCGTGTAAAACACTCTATATTTTTCGCAAATACGACACAAAAAAATTAATTTTTGGAGCCTGTTGTTATAAGATTTAATAATCAGCAACATTTCTCTTATTTTATGTGAATGTCAAGTTTTCAATCAAGTATGACATTTTTTTTGAAGCTCACAAAAGAGATGCTCAGAATTTAGTGCAAAATTCGAATATGTAGAAAAACATATTATGTACAAAATAAATTGATGTAAGTGTATTAATGGATTTGTAACATATTTTTTTTTTACGACAGTTAAACTTTACAGCTCTCAAACTTAAATTAATTGAAACAATGTGTTCAGTGACATTCCATTAACTGTAGTCAGTATTTCTTTAAATGTTTGCTCCTTTAAATTTAAAATATTATAACATTTGAATATGTTCCGTCTTCAAGACACATAATCGCATGCTCATTAATGCATGTTGTTCAGATTAATGTAAGTAATTAATAAACATAATTTCGAACCCACTAAATTAAAGTACATATTGATATCAAGAAAAAACAAGACCAAATATTTGCTTTAACTGCATAAAATGTTCACAAATTAAAATCTCAATAAAACAAGATCTTTTTTTTTAAATGTTTAAAATCTGCCAATGTTAGTACTGAATATTTCTCCATCCCTTTGCTAATTATTTATTTCCCATCTTCTTAACTCACAGGGATCATTCCTAATAGTTCCCGAATCCAAAAGACAATTATTATACTCAAGATTCTAACTACATATTCATACTTTATTTTAAATAGAAACACAAGAAAATAGAAATGAATTTTAAACACGTAAATTATTTAAAGCACCAGGGCAACAAATTTATTTCCAGCTATAAATTCTACGTCTTTGTTACCTGAACTAAAGTACTGTCTAAAACAAATTGTGACCTTAGGGAGCATATTTTTCAGGTAATTAAAGCCATATTGTGCGCCAAATGAGCCTTAATTAAACACTTAGCAGCCCTAGCACCACAATCCAGTATATCTTGTTCATGTTCATTGTTTTCATAACGAAAAGCAACACAAACAGTGATACTACTGCTCTGCGAACACAGTTGCTAATTAAAATTTTGTATTATATTATTTATTAATGCTACTATATGAAATTCCTGTTTGCATTACGACATTAAATTTATTTTACTGGGTTAAAGTTTAACGTTAAAATTGCGCACATTTAAAGTTTAAACGGGAAAATAAAGTTCAGTTAATAAAATACAGCTGTAGGCACTCAATAGGTGTTTTTGTTTTCCCTTAATTATAATTTGGAAAACCTTGTGAACGTAAACTAACTAACACATTCTTTTTATTACATGGTTTTATTTAATTTCACTTGTGTCTGTCTGTCTGTCCCGGGTCAATCATTTAACTCAATTTTGGGCTGCTGATAATTCCCCAATCGATTTGGAATTTGTACTTATTTAAGATGGCCATACAATCAGGGACGGTCATATAGGGGGGAAGGGGGGTGACCTCCCTCCAATATTTTATTCTCTCTTGGAAAAATCTTCTAAATTTTGGCAATATAATAAGCAGTAGCTCTGCTGACTACTGTTTGTCTCTCCTTGAGCCAAAAGAGAGGGAATCTTTTTTTATCATACAGGTTTTATAGTTAAATATTTCTTTTATATTTTTACGTCATTGAATTAATATTGTCCTTAACAAAGTTGAAAATTTGTTGACAGAATGGTAATATACCCCTCCCAAATAAAATAAAATCAATAATAACATAAAAAATTTCATAAAACATATAGTATCCTACTATGAATGTTTAATTTCGATACATGTTGCGCCATCTATGAACTGGCAGAGAAACCATTTCCTATTGGAATGAAATTCCCACAGTTGCCAAATTTCACTCAGTTATATAACTATTTATATCTTTAGAAGGATAGTGTCTTATCATCTATTGTTTTATTATCATAATATGTTATAAACGAGAATATGTGAATTATTAGTACAAGATAAGGACATTTAACAGTAAAAGCCATCATATAAAAAGACGTGTATACGTCATATAAAAAAAATCAAAAATCCCTGCGTACAATTGGCAACGTTGAGGATTTAATTCCTATATACAGAAGCCTAAAAAACGTAATTCAAATACGTTATTTTCTGTACGTAAATTTGTATGGTGACATTAATGCGGTCCAAAAATATTTGATTACTTAATTGCTTTATTCCATTGATTATATATTCTGAAAATATTCTAATGTACATCCCAGAAATATTAGAGTTTGAATGAAAACGTAATTTTAGAATTGGTAAATAATTTTGTGCTAAAAAAAGTTCGGGTCCTGATTGCATGTCGTATGGGTTTATAAAGTCATGTTACATTACTAAGGTTTGGAATTTCCTCAAGTAAATGAAAACTATTGTCGGGAAAACACCTTCCCTTGTGGAAATTATTTCAACTAAACCTCAATTTATTTAACGCACCCGGACCATTATGGCCATTTAATTTCCGCTCGATTTACAACCCAACTTAACACAATTTAATTCGCTTTTTATTACCTTTACGCTCGGACTAATACTCTTTATAGCGCTGTACTAACTTGCTAACATGGTTAGTAGTAGAGAAAAAATTGTGGCTGTTGAAGACTTCTACAAACATGTATACAGCTCCAATCAAATCATTAATACAACGATGAAAAATCCAAAATATCGGATCCAAAATCCGAAGTAGACAACAACGACCTGAGAAAAGCACTTAGTCAAAATGGAAGAACATTTATTAGAGAGTGTACCAATCCTACTAAACAAATGTATAAGGGAAGAAAGTCTTGTGAACAACTGGAGCAACACCGAAGTAATTTTTATATATAAGAAGGAGATAAAAACAACATAGAGAAAGTAAAGGGTTCTCATAGAGAAAACTACCGAAATCAACATGCTGGTATCCCTGGCATTTGTGGATTATTAAGAGTTTAAACTGGCAAACCAAGGGCATTAATATAGATGAGGTATATCTAAACCTTTTGCGTTTTGCAGACGATATAGTCGGACTTGAAATGAACCTAGATAAAACTAAATTATTGAGCTTAGAAAACATTTAGGTGAATATCGGAAACCAAACAATGCAAAATGTAGCAGAATCTAGGATATAAGATACAACTAACAATATTAAATAAATAAATAATGTGTTTATTAGGGGCGGGGTTCAGCCAAAGTCTGCTTAGCTCTAACCCAAACCGTTTCATGATAATATTTTTTTCTTAATACTATTACTGAAAAACAATACCTAACCTGCTTACTTAAGTAAGTTAAATATTCTGTGATTAATACTAAATAAGTAAGATTACAAAAAGATATACGGAAAGATTCATGAAAAGATATACAGCCAGACCGAGTAGAAAAAAATTAATAGGAATGTTATTACTTATTATTGACATAAGGACTCTTAACATTATGTTTAATTGTATTAATATTTGTAATAGTTTTTAAATGCTGTGGTAAAAAATTATACAGAAGAGAGGAATAGTATGAGAAAGATCCCTTGAAGGTAGTGGTAGCATGACGCGGTACCACTAACAACACTGGATTTCTTCTTGTTCTCTTAACATTTTTCACTAGCAAAAACCAACTTATCTCTCAGATAGGAAGGGAGCCTATATGTTAATATTTTTTTTATTAGAGTGAAGAAATGTACATCTCTTCTATCATTAATCCTAAGCAAGCCGTTCTGCAAGTAATAAGGGGTTATGTGACCCCGCCTCCCAATGTCTGCAGAGTTCACAAGACAAGAATTTTGAACCACCTGTATACGATTTGCGTAGTATTTATTTAGACATGGGCCGTATACTACATCGCAGTAGTCGAATAATGGTAGAATCAAGGACTTAGCTTAAGTTTAACTTGAAAATTTAAAATGTTTTTGAAAGGACACAGATTTTTCAGCCGTAGATATGCTAATTGTATTTTACTTATTACATGATTAGAAAAGCTTAAGTTTTGGTCTATAATTAGTCCCAGATTTCTAAAATGTGTTTTAAAAGCAACGATATCATTTCCAAGCAAAATTTTATCTTTTAGGTTGACCTTTTGCCTTTGCCTCTTAAAATCAATCAATAAGGCTATAGTCTTCGACGGATTTAATATTAGAGAGATGTTTTTTGACCACGTATGTAAAGCATAAAGATTTCTATACTATAATACTGACCACGCGGTCCTCTTCATAGTCAGGGTTAAAAGAGGTATATACTTGACAGTCGTCAGCGTACAAATAAATATTCACCACAATTGATTTTATTATATCAGCCGTATAAATAGCGAACAATAAAGGACCCAGAATGGAGTCCTGTGGTACCCCACTCGGATTCACTAAGCCTTCAGAAAGGTAAACCTCACTATCACTCACTAATTTGACCTGCGGATATCTATTTAGCAAATAACTTCTAAACCAATCCACGGACTCCTGTGATAGACCATAATACTTCAGTTTAGCGATCAAAAGGCCATGATGTATAGTGTCGAATGCTCTTGAATAATCAGACATTGTCAAAAGAGAAAGTTTTCATTATCCATTGCGCGTAATAAGTCATCAACAACGTTGGAAAGAGCCGTAGTAGTGCAATGCCCAGAGCGAAAGCCTGATTGTGTACATGGTAGAATTTTATTTCTATCAGTATAGCCCTTTAATTGGTCATAGACAACATATTCTATAATTTTTGAGAGTACTGACAGAATACTAATTGGACTTAAGTGATTCAATTCAGAAACTTTTTTTTTTGGAATGGGGGTAATAAGGGAATATTTCCAGCGGCTGGGCACAACTCCATTAAGCAATGACGAATTAATCAAATGCGTAAGAGCAGGCACACACAGTTCTATCATGTCCCCAGATATTTTGTCTATCCCTTTGGCATTCGATTTAATTTTCTTAAGTTTGGAAGCATTAGTATCAGATGAAACAAGGGAGAAGTTAAATACATTATTTGCCATATTTGGATCCTTATTTTGATTCGCACAATAGAAGAAATAAAAAAAGGTGTTTATATTATTGGCATTCTTAAGATGATCCGGAAGGTCGCTGGGGAGGCACTTACTATGTATATTTAGTTTACTTACTGCATTCCAAAGTGTTTTGAAATTTTTCTGGTTTCGATTCAATTCAAACTCTACGGAAGCCAACTTTCTCGGCGAATGGAGGATGTTACTAGATTACGAAGTTCTTTGTAATATCTTAATTTTGATTGGATTTGAGCAAATGAAAAAGCTCTGAAATAACTAGGACAAAAGGATATGCTGTGCTGCATTCAGAAAGTAGGATACATACTTAAATCTAGAGAAATACCAGTATATCTAAAATAAAAAATATATGACTCATGTATATTGCCGGTACTTACGTACGGCCTCAAGTCAACGACGCTCATCCGAAAATCTGCAAGCAACCTCCAAGTAACACAACGAGCAATGGAAAGTCTAAGAAATCGAGTGCGGAACGAGAAGATTAGAAGAACAGAGCGCGAAACAAACTGTCCTAAGAAAAGTAGCCCAACTTAAATGGCGCTGGGCTGGCTACTGAGCCCTCCCTTCACCAACATCCCGAAAGATGGACTTAAAATAGAATTGAAACCAAAAAAGTGTTGGAAGACCACCATCACACATGGCGTGATGTCATCCAAACGATGACCTGGCAAGAATTAGAAGAGGCCTTTATTCAGGAGTGGACGATTACAGACTGAAGAGAAGAGAAGAAGAATTCTTATTTCCATTGAACATACAATAATTTTGTTTCAAGCTATATTTCTACGTTAAGAGTTGTACAGATTCCTATGTTTCTTTACAAAGTGCCATTTGTACTGCGACAAAATAGGTGACAAGAAAAAATAGTAGGGGACAAAGCACATTAATTAAAAATTCGATTTACCTTTTCCGAATTTATCAATTGGAAGTAATAGCCCTTTAATAAACCTTGTAAACGTGCCTAGCTACTACTGCTTTTATTTTAGCTCCATTGCCAGAAAGGATTTATTTACACCAATCAGTTCATTGATTGGTAAATACTTATTTGTTATTCCTAGATTACATACGTGTTTCAAATAGAGATAAATTTAAAAATACCTTCCAGAGTCAGCCGTTCTTTCCTTATGTAATTTTTCTGGGGTTTAAATAATATGAAAAGGTTATTTAGTTTTATAAAAGTAGAAGTAGTTTTTTTAAACAATAGAACAATCAGTACAATAAACAACCTGAGAGATGAGAACAACTAGCGCCAAACATAACGTACAAAACTAAATTGGTGTCACCAATAGAAACAAACAACTGACATTCGTGAACCTAACAGAAAACAAAGAAAACACATTCTATACAAAAATAGAACTAGACTTTTTTTGGGATGACCGTTCAATCATAAAGAAATTTGATCAACAATCTTCTTAATAGAAATTTTAACAATTTTTTACAACACCCATTTTGTCTTTTTTTTTCAAAATATTAATTTTAAAAGTATTCAAATGTGCATCACAAAATGAGCCATCTCTGTAATATTTGAACTTGAAATAGAAAAAATTCAGGATATTCTGCTTATAACACAAAACTAAACTGCAGTTTTACACAAAAAGTGTTTATATTATTGATGCTATGTTCACAGAATTACGTAAGTGGCAGTACAAAATTGGACACCGTGGTTGAAACGGTTAACAATTTGTTTTTGTACTGATATTATGTCGGAAAACAGCAGTGAGATATAAACGTTTCAATCGATTGGACGGTGTAACAGTTAGATCCATTGGATCGTGAACTATTATATACACTTTTTTTGTAAAGCAGGAGCAAAATTAATGAGCCGTTTTGGAAATACGACTGACGAATAAACTTAAAAGTAATTATTTTTACTCGTATTCGCCCCCGTTTTATTCTGGCAAAAATTATTCGTAAAAATGAGTTCTTATTACTTTAAAGCAAAATTGTTGGAATAATTTTTCTCGAAATATTTCCGATAAGATATTGCAATTTTTTTAATACTATCTACTATAAATTAATAGAAATTGGATTAGAATCACCATTACACACTTTCCGATAAGTGTACAAATATCGTAAAAATCGGCATTTCCAATCTCTATAAATTTTGACTGTGGGACACCCCGGCATTTAGGAGGAGGAAAAAGACAATTGAAAATCGTTTTGTGAAGAAGACAGGGGAAAATTTTTATGGCGAATTATTTATATGATAAAGATAATTGCGTTACGCGCCATAAAATTGCCGGCGAGAAAAGCGTGACTCCCCATTTTGCGACAGTCTTATGCTCTGCATCCCTTTTCGCAAAAGGGGAAACATGCCTCGCCGTACAGTTTCTCGCTTCAGTATTATTAAATATGTTATCTGTTTCAGATTCCATTTTTGAAATTTATACGGCTAATTCGTTTTATTCTTCCCGCCTTACGTATGCTCCAAGCGTTAAATAGATATCGTCGAAAGTTATGGGATGTTATTGTTGTTTTTCTCTTTATCCTCATTGTTCCGGAATGCATTACGATTCGATGAAACGTGAGCGGATGATGTTTAAAATTCACGTTTTGTTTTTGTTTTTTTTTATTACTTTCCTCATAAAGAAAAGTATTGTAACTGTGAAAAAAATCATTCTTCGAGATTTTTTCCGGTTTTCACGATTCAATATAATGTTCCCGATATTCCCAGTATATTACTATGGCAGTGCTCCTCACCTCTGTACAGTACATTGTATTGTTCAATGATGTATATAAAAAATATATGTTTAATTTCTTTTCCACCTGTTTAAATTAAAATTGGTACTGACTGAAGTGAATACCATCATCTTTGTATCTATCTTTATAGTTGCCGTTCTCGTTACATTTCTTGCGCCTTAAGCTTAAAGTCGTGGTAACTAAAACAAATCTTGAAACGAGTAGTCGAGTAACGGATCCGAAGTAACGAATACAGCTCGAAAAGTAACGAATAGTTACTACTACTCAAAAATAACTGAAAGTCCCACCACTACAACAGAGGGCTTTAGTTCTATACCTTCTTTATTCTAATGACCTCATTTTCTACTTAAAAATATCTCAACCGGAGTTTCTGTCATATCATATGCAGATGATACAAATTTAAAAGAGCAGCAGATTTAGCTTATAATGGTATAATGTTATGGTCTAAAAAGAATTGTTTGATTATAAATCAAAGCAAAACAAATTTTGTTGTATTTTCAAATAAGAAACAAAATAATAACTTTTTACTTCACGAAATTGAGAGTGCTCCTATTACACCTTCCATTTCTTCAATAATGTTAGGTTGTTTAGAAATTGATGAGAAATGAGAACTTACAATGGGGAAATCATATATAAAATCTGTGCAGGAAGCTAAGAAAAAATTGTTATGGTTTAAAGTCATCAAATTACTGTAGTCGAAATGCTATGTTGTCAGTATATTATTATAATATACACTCTCACTTATCGTACGGTATTATAAACTGGGGTTTAAGCTAGGATATAACAAGAGTGTTTTTGCTTTAAAAGTATGCAATACGCATTGTGTGTGGTCTTTCATGTACAAAAGTGTTAAACCTATTTCATTTTGGCGGGAATTTACATATTTATTTAAAGCATGCGTTTTCGCATATGCAAATCATAAAGAACTTCAAGACAATCGCGCTTCATATAGTTACAATACTAGAAACAAAACTTTACTGCTTCCTAATGCACATAAATCCACATTTTTTTAAAAAAAGGTAATGTTATATATACATATAAATATAATATATATATATATATATATATATATATATATATATATATATATATATATATATATATATATATATATATATATATATATATATATATATATATATATATATATATATATATGTGTGTGTGGGTGTGTGTTTATGTGTGTAAACAGGGGCGTGCAGACCATGGAAGCAAGGGAAGCAGTCCTTCCCCAAAAAAATTTACAAAACATCTTCTAAAATGTAATTTTTGAAATAGGAAACCATTAATTTAGTTTATATTAAAAATGCTAAAATATTATCTCAATTATCAAGCCCCTAATAAATGCGGTCGTGACTCCGACCGAGCCATAGAATCGAATAGAACCTATGCGGGCTTCTAGCTTCTCTGCAGCCAAGTTCTGTATGCTTGATTTCCTGTGAATCGAGCCAGAGGTTATTGAACTTTCCACCGGCTGTTCTTGCATTTCAGTCGCTTGCTTTAAGTGGGGGCGGAAGCTATCGTTGGAGTAGGTTCTTTGTTTGAACGGCTATCCATGTGTTGTGTAATACGTACGTGGCACCGTGCATGGTGCGATATGGAAAACAATAATACGGACGTGGATATGCAAATACCGTCAACTTCGGCTGTCGGTAGTAACGCTGAAAATGTTGGAGAATTTAGTAAGAAGAGTGTGTGTGAATGTGTGGTGTATGCCTTAATAATGAAGAGATTTTCAACATTAAACTTCGCTGATAAGCTTCAAATAATTTCCCAACGAAGGGCAAAACCGCCTATGAAAAATTTAACCACAAAAACGAAAAACTGTATTAGACATTTTTATCCGGAAAAACAATACGAACAATTTAAATGGCTAACAAGGTGTGAAAATCTAAGTAAATTATTTTGTTGGCCATGTTTATTTTTTGAAAATGAAAAAGGTCTCTGGAATAAAACTGGTTTTTCCGATTTAAACTATTTCCATAAAGCTGTAAAAAGACACATTATGTCCAAAGCGCATTTGCAGGCCGTCATAAAAGAAAAAGTCTTCGACAAAACCAGAATTGAACGCGCCCTTAATAAACAATTGGAAATTAGTCACAATGAACTAGTCGATAAAAATAGGAAAATATTAAGAAGACTTATCGATGTTGTTTGTTTTCTCGGACAGCATGAATTAGGATTTAGAGGTCATGACGAAACAAGGGTTTCTTCAAATATAGGAATTTTTCAAGATTTACTTAGTTTAATGGCTAAATATGATGATTGCTTAAAAAATCATTTAGAGCAGTCTAGTGTTTTTCGCGGAACGTCGAATCGAATCGAGAATGTTTTAATTTCCGCTGTTGCAACCATTATTCTAAAAAGAATTAAGCAAGAGATTGGCGAGGCGCGGTTCATTGCTATCGTTCTGGACAAAACAACTGATATCACTAATTTTAGCTAATTATCTATAGTAATGCGCTACGTTAAAACAGACGGAAGTATTCAAAAGCGATTTTTAGGTTTTAAGAATGTGTCCGAAAATCGTACAGCAGACGCATTATATACCTTAGTTTATAACGTTACTAAAGAAATTACTGTAGACAACAGCTGCAGTGATGGCAGGACAATTAAAGGGTCTGTCTGTTTGTCCATTGTTTTGCTCATAAATTAAATTTAGTTTTATCCCAGTCCATCAATCACATTAATGAGTGTAAAGTATTTTTCGTTACTTCAAGTGGCATGGCTGCTTTTATTCCAAGTCAACAAAACATACACAAGCTTTGGACGTCATTGTCCACAAACGATTGCCCAGAGTAGCTCCAACTAGGTGGAACTATAATGGATGACTTGTGTTAACAGTATCTGAAAATCGTGAATATAATAGAAAATAAAGAAACGTGGGACTCAGAAGCAATAAATAGTTAGAGGGGGTTTTTGGACTCTTTGAAATGAGATTTTAATTTTAATTACTTGTTGAACATATTTTCAGAAATATTTCCATTCCCGGACAATGTTTTTAATATATTACAAATCAAAACAAATGATATTGCTTTTTGCCTAAAAAAAGTGGATGATTTTAAAAGTCCATGTTAAGCCAAAAAAAGAGATGACTGACCTATTTTGTGAGAAAACGATGACGTTAAATGTAGAGCCACAAGCCAAGCGTCTTCGAACAGACAAGGTGGGAGATGTTCAAACATCATACAGACGCCTCTTTTATGAAATAATTGATCAAATTCAGCAACAAATAAACTATAAATTTAACGGTTTAAGTGATTTTTAAATTCCTCGAGCTCTGCAATTTTGATGCATTTAAAGGAAAAACTTTTCCAAAAGATGCGTTTAACTACTTCATTATGGCCAGTTCTTCGACCGAGTGTTACTAAGATCTGAACTAAAAGTGATTTACGAAACTGATGACATTAGCGCAAAAAATAACGGTAAGGAACTAATGCAATTTTTAAAAGAAGAAGATGCCTACATCGAAGTGTCGAAATTGTGTGAATTAGTATTGACAATACCTGCCACAAGTTCATCACTAGAACGCAGTCCCGAGATGGTCAAAAATTAAGGTTCATATGGGAATGACAGAGCAAGATTTTGGTGAAAATCCAATATGGCGGAAAAATGGCGATCTAATAGAATATCAAAAAAAAAATGATTACTAAAAAACTACCTATTTGATTTACCCAAATTTTTATAGAAAAATTAGATCTGATATTGAGATTTACGAATAAAATTTTGGTACAAATTCAAGAGAGGCACAAAATTGTAGCACTCATCGATTGTTTTTAAATTTTGCATAACAATCAAGTGGTAAGAGTTTTTTTACAAATCCAAGATGGTGTAACAAAATGTCGAGTTTAATTAAATATATTTTATAACATTTTATAAAAATGAATAAAAAAACATTAGAAACCTTTAAGATAATCGAGAAGTTTTATACAGACGTCTATAAATAGAAAACTCAAAGAAAAATGAATCAGATACCGTCATACACCGTCATATACCGTCAACTCCGAAAAAATACCAGAAATTACTACTCAAGAAGATTAAACAGCTTTGGGACCAAATGATAGAAAGAGTGTACAATAAGGACCTTTTTTCGGAATTGGAGGGTAAAAAACGCCCCCAGAGCCTGTTTTATCTACACATTTATTTTAGTATATGTATGTTATAGTAATGATGAGTTTTTCTGTACATATTATTTACGCTCAATTAGGTAAAGAACCAAAACTAAAGACTTTTTTTTTTTGGTTGTTGAAACTTATTTTCATTTCCCCAAAACCCTCCCAGAAACAATTTCTATATAAGCCACTGTTTGAAACACATGAAAAACGGAAGCCCAACAGGAGATCAAATAACAGAAATAAACCTCTTTAATCAAGGGCAACCAGCTTTTAAAGAATTGCTGTCATCATAAAGGCTAAATACCGACAAACTGGATAAAAACGGAAATGATATTAATTTTTAAGAAAGGAAGCATCGCCGATATTGGAAACTATAAACCAATTTCTATATGCTGTTAACAAGGATTCTAAAAAAGCTACTGACAGGAAAACTGGAATTCTACTAACTTGCTAAGCTGCAAACCCTGCGGACTGTGAGAAGTGGCTTTGTGGACTTCTGGTCGAGATTTGATGGATTAACACTACATCACTTTATTGAATGTTATTAACAGGAACGCCACTAAGAACAGGGTGATTCATTATATTTTGACACCCACCTACAGCCTTAATTATAGGGTTTAGAAAAAAACTTTAAATACAAAAGTTGTGGGGTTTTTTTGACTATTATCTTTTGGATATTTCAGATTTCAAATGACACATTATATATTATTAGCTAGAATGGAACACCTTGTATATTATTAGCTAGAATGGAAGGTCTTTCCATCCTGATCTCAAAAATATATAGTTTGTTGATATTTGGTTTAGCCGTTTTCGAGCTATTTCAGTTTAAACAATATCGTTTCCGTAAACAAGATTTCAGCCATATTCTCGGTGATATGGTCAGGTTTGCCTTTGTCATCACTATGACGAAAAAATGCACTGGATGACAATTTTCTCAACAACTGTAGTTATAGCAACCAACTACATAAGTCTCCACGTTTCTGTCACTTATGGATTAAATGTTACCAATTAATTATTTAATTTTACTGTAAATAACTCAAATTGGTTATTCTGAGGAAGGAAAACGAGAAGTAATTAAGCTTTTTTATTCAATCGATAATAACGTTGCAAGAGTTAAAGTCGAATACCGGCCAATATACCGAGGAAGAAGAATTCCTTCAATAAATATAAAATATAATTAATCTTTTCGAACAAAAAAATTCCATTCAACAAAAGACCATAAGTTTAGGGAAAAACTTAACATTTACTGCATTTTTAAGGAGTATGTTTTTTAATTTAGTGAAAAATTACCACAATATTATTTCCTCTTCTAGAAAGTCCTGAATATTCAGTCCTGAATGTGCAGCTCAAAACATTTCCGGCAAGTCATATAGCAAAATTCAACGAACAGTGAAACGTCACAAATTTCATACATATAAGTTCCGTCCAGTGCAAGAATTGATTGATGAATGATGATGATGAAAATGAGGCAAAGGTTTGAATTTTGTAATGAATTGTATCAAAAAATTCAGGAAAATAACAATTTTTTGAACAATATTATATTCACCGATGAGGCATCTTTCACATTAACTGGTGTATACAGGAAAAATAAATATCTTTGATCTACGGAAATTCCCCAGAAAATATAAGGGGTTAAAATACAATTGCGAAAGTCTTTTAATATGTGGTGTGGTATGCTCCAAAAAGAAGGTGATAGGACCAATTATATATCAAGGATCCCTAACTAGCCGAAGGTATTTATATCATTGAAATAGAAATAGAGCAATTGCTAGAAAATGTTCCAGTCGGGCAGTATTTTGAGCTAATATGGCATCAAGATGGTGCCCCTCCGCACAATATACAATTGGTCACCGATCACCTGAATGCTAAATATCCACTTCGGATGGGTAGACATGGAAGTCTCAAATGACCAGCGACATTTTTTGTGGGGATACTTGAAGAACAAGATTTATTACAATAGACCTCAAACTTTACAAACCATAATAGAGAACCTAACCTAAATTATGAAATTTCATAATTAAACAAAGAGCACAAATTTTTTCAGTTCATGTAGAAATAGAAAATTGTTGAGAAATATTCGCAAATGTATTGAAAATAATGGGGGCTGTGTAAAAAATATGTAGTTTTATAAGTATTTTTCAAATTTCTTTTATAAATGTTAATTAAACGTTAAATATTTTCTTATTTTTTCGTTGAATGGCATTTCCTTGTTAGAAATGTTTTCTATTTTTCTGGTCTTTCGCTGAATGGAATTTTGTTGTTCGAAACGATTAATTATTATTTTCCTGATGTATTTATTGAAGGAATTCTTACCGGGTATATACGCCGATATTTGACTCTAACTTTTACAACGTTATTATTGTTTGAATAAAAAAGTTTAATTAAATTCGTTTTTCTTCCTCAGAATAACCCATTTGAATTATTTTCAGCAAAATTAAATAATTAATATCAAAAACATTAATCTATAAAAGATAGAAAAGTGGAGGCTTATGTATTTTATTGCCATAACTACAGTTATGATACAGTGAAGCAATTGTCATCCATTAAATTTTTTTATTTGAATATATCACTGAAAATATGGATTCCCGTTTACTGAAACGATAATAGTTAAACTGAAAATGCTCGAAAAACAAGGAATAAAAGATCTTTCATTCTAGCTAATAATATACAGGGTGTCCCAATTGAAAAAAATTCGTGTCATAATTTTTTTAACATTCGCAAGTTATTTTTTAAAATCTGAAATACCCAGAAGATAATAGATAAAAAACTCCTACAACTTTTAAAGTTTTTTTCTGAACCCTAAAATTATACAGCTGTTAAAAATTAAAACTTAACTGGGCTGCATTTAGAAAACTTAACGGGATCCTAAAAAACCAAAAGATCTCGGAAAAAGTTTGGGCACCTGCATTTTGCCTGTATTAACGACAGTGGGAATAACACAAAAAGGTAAAACCAAACTGAAAATAACCCAACGTGCTATGGAAAGAGCGATACTCGAAATACGTCTCAGAGATTAGATCCGTAACACTTGTCCATCGTATGAGGGTCGCCGAAGTTGTTGAGCGAGCAGCCAAGCTAAGGTGGAGCTGCAGGGTAGGATACGCAACAAGAAAACCCTCGGACCATTGGGCTCGCCGAATCATAAGGTGGCGACTCAGAACATCAAAAACAATCGCAGGCTGGCTATAAAAAAGGTGGTCAAATGATATCAGAGAAACAGGTGGTAAAAACTGGCTGCAGCTCGCCCAAGATAAAGAAATATTTTCCAACAGTGGATGGTCGAAGGCTAAAAACAAGAAAGAGAAGATACCGATGCATTCAGATGACCATATTTTCAAGTTTAAAGGCATTTTTTTTTTACAATGAGCAGTCTTCCGAATCGCCTCGTCGACGGCAGACATCTGTGTTTTTAACATAAGTGGTTCCACGTGTTCGGCTTAGCTGCTTTATTTCGGGGGGAAGCGGGAGACTCTACCGCTCAGTGTAGAAACTAATGATCCCACTAGAAAGGGAGCTGTGAACGTGTGAGGCCTAGTTGTTCCTGCATTCTATCCCGTTTATCTGCCGCAGTTCTACATAGAATATTAGCGTAATGGCCGCTATGTGGCGGGAGTGAGAGGGGTAAGGGAATAGCTCGAAAGACAAGGTCATCTCGTGAGACCAGTAGTACTCCCAAGGGACATCTAGTTGAAGCCAAGATGCATTTCAAAAATTAAAAGAGGAAATATTAAAAAGTTATTTAAAAGAATCGGGGTATTCCGGGAGCTTAGAGCTCGCCATCCGGACATTCTACCAATAACGTCTCCAAACTGGAATAAGGTGAAAATCATCCGAGGGTCGCCGCAGCTCGAAGAGCAATTATATGATCAAAAGGTCCCTTTTTAATTTTAATTTTACACAAACCGATATTACATTGGCGAAACATTACCAGATTCTTGGAACATAACTCATTTAAATTCTTGCTCGTAAAAGTATATTGGAGGTTTGTGAGTTTTTGTTTTTTTTAAATACTATAAAATAATTAAACATCGACCTAAAATAATATCATTTTATGAGACTTTATATTATTTGCAATAAATTATGTGCCTTTTATTGAGATTAACATTAACATTGACAAACCAGCTTGGAAAAGCCACAAAAAAAATGATACCATTGACGTAATTTATGTTCCTAACTTATTTTTGGGATAACCCAAATTTGTTCCATAGATTACTTTCGTTTAGGTCGCTTTTGCCTTTGACTGCAACGATAAAGATCTCGTTTTAGTCGTCTGTTCCTAAAAGGTTTTGTAAAGAAGAATAATTCTACCCATAATCTAAAATTTCTTTATTCTAATATAAATGAGGCCTGACATTTAATTATGTTTTAGTATTATATTTACTACAAATCAGCAAAATAAAATTTTCATACAAATAATATGACATGAAAAAAATCAAAAGATAAATAATGTTAACCTGTCCTGTGCGTTTTAATTTACTTTTGGGCTAAATTTAGGAAATATTTTTCTGATACAGGCGTCTAAAAATGCGGAACAGGTACAACGATTATCAATTTTATATTATTTAAAGTAGTTCAGGTTGATTTCTTACTAGCTTTTGCCCGCGACTTGTTACAGTTAAATAACTAAAAAGTATGAAATAAAAAAATTAAATAAAACGACTTCAAAAAAACTGTCTGATGATGCACTGGAAGTAGGTAGGTTCTTTGAAATGGCTGAGTGCAAAGACCTCTCCTACTCTACCATGGTGTGTGTTTAAGTGGATCCCAACCATTCTTTATTATGAACGTTAAGTCTCCAAGAATAATGATTTTAGAGAAAGGGAATTCTGAGTTTAGAAGATCCACCTTAAGAAAAAGAAAGACGAAATACCCGTACAAGAAAGTTTCTAAGGGAGAACAGAAGATGTAACAAATAAATTAAGTAGAAGGATATATCTGAACAAGATATCCAAATCTGTTTGTTAGGATTAAGAAGTCCTGTACCGAATAAATTACTACGAACTTAGGCGCAAACACCACCGTTCAGACGGTATGATTGGAAAAGTTCATAGCCAGGAAATTAAAAATGATTGGCTGCATTTTTACGGATATTTATGGTTTCAGTTAGGAAAAGAATATAACGCTTGCAGGATTAGAGATCATGGTGAAGAGAGTCAAGGTTTTCGTTCAGATATTGGTGAATGAGATATTATATTGAGCCTCTCGAGTGAGTACCTTTCACTCTAGACCCGAACGGAGGGGTATTCTGACATCGAAATATTTTACTTCAGTTTGGGTAAAAAAAATAAATTGATTAAAGAAAGAGGTATTTTGACACCAAAATATTTTACTTCAGTTTGGCTAAAAAAAATAAATTGATTAAAGAAAAATATAGTTGATGTATTTTATATTACATTTCATACAAAACAAATTAATAGCTAGCCTTTTATCATAAAAAAAAATCACTTGCTCTCAAAAAGTGAAAAATTATTCCAATATTTTATTGTATTCCATTTTGTTAAAAAAATATTTTATTTCTCATTTTTTGGTGATTTTTTACAAGTTATATTTTTAAGAATATTATAATTTGTAGTATATGTATACCTAATTGTATATAACATAATACAAAAAGTGACAATATAAAATTTGAAAATTAGATTGATATATATATATATATATATATATATATATATATATATATATATATATAATAAATAAAATAATTTAAGTATTAATATCAGAGCTGTTTACTAGTTAATTTTTGTATAGTGTCCTTTTATAAATATTGTCACATGTTTCTTTTACCACCACATGAATACATACATAATAGATATATACGAAACAAGTGAGTTAACAGCGTGTAGAAGTACACAAGTATCTTAATATGTGTTAAAATACACACATATTTGTATTAAACAAATTTTTCAAAAAATGTAAAGCAAGCATAAAACACCTTTCTATTAGCTGTTACCTGTTTGCACTTTAACTGCTTATGTCAATTTAAGTAACATCTTATTGACAGTTTTAATTTCTTTAGTCAAAATGAGTGATTCAGAAAGAAGCATTCCTTCGCATATTGGCAATAATTGTGTTCTTAAATATGAGTATATTTTCAATAGGTTCTAAAAATGATGCAGAGAGAAGAATTGTTAATGAAAAGGTATATTTTATTTTATCTACTATTTTTTCTCTGGTGTTTTTTTTTAAGAACAATGATTATATTTTTGTGGTCTTGTAAACAATTAAACCCACGGAATTTGATAATTTTTGAATATAAAATAGAAAGTTTACCTTCATTTAAACTTAACTTTAAAATAAAAGAAATGGCTGAACCACCGTTTCTAGTAAAAAAACCAAAAAGAAATTCGATATTTTCGCTGTATTTCAATGCACCTTATTCCTTAATATGGCAATTTGAAGAAAGGCTATCTTGCACTGTTGCCAAACTTATATTATTGTATGGAGATTAAATTTTTCATATTATATATATATATATAAAATATATAAAATAAATAAAATAATTTAAGTATGCCGAATGTAAGACTTTCGCCAGTGATGCCCTGCGCTGTTATTCGCCTTTTATTTAACGATGACGCCTGCGGCACCTTTGCTAACCCGGTACAAATCCAATTTTTGCTGGTATCGATCAACAACCCACAAATGCATTTTGTTTTTCTTATATAATTTATATAGATCATATATAAAATAAACTTGGCAACGTAGCATCCCCAGCACACTAGATTTTCGTCCAACGGGCGGCACTCCCGCTCTCTCTTTATTTAGCAGCTGTAATTATGCTTAAAAACGTTTGATAACATCTAGATATATACTTCTAACTTTTAGTTAGAAATAATCATTTTTGTGTTATAGAGCATTATAATATAATCAGTAGTTCATAAATTAAGTTTGTGAAAAATATGTTTTTAGCACGCCAAAAACAAGTTCAGTGCATCCGAAACCTTAGTTTTTTATTGATATAATTTGAAAAAGTACCACATTTTTGTGTATAGGAATTATTAAAAAGAGGTAATCTTTCAAAAGTATATATTAAATTCGTTAAATTCCATAGGTAAAATTCGTTTCAAGAGCCTCGATATTGATATCAGCAAATTTAGAAATTTAGTCGCCTTCCTCAAAGGAAAATATGAGGGATATCAATCAAAAAAGTAAAGGGTATCAACTAAAATCAATATTACAACATCCCTTCTAGAAGCAGATGTTAAAAAATACTGATTTATGAAAGTAGCATTGATTATTGGGCTTAACAAATTTGTTGTTGGAAAATGTCAAGGGTGAAGGGCGATGTTTTCATTTTTTTTACCGACAACGAAAACGAAAATAGCCAAGGAATTTTATGTAACATCTGGAAATATTCAAGAGATAGAGATAGTTCGAAAATACATTAATATTGACATCGAGCATTTTTTTCAATTTCTTTGTGTATATGTTGGCATTAATTCTTTGGATACTTGCCAAAACAAATTGCTTTGTATATCAAACTTGAACACCCAGAAGAATATACGCGGCATTGCTTCCGAAGATTATCTACGTTCCTATTGGCAGATTCAGGAGCTGACGTTCTAACAGTACCGTCATGGTTACATCGAAAAATTTAGAAAATAAAATAAAAATAGCATCCAAAATTCTGAGTTTAACGGGAGAAACTTTGAACAAGACCCAAAAAAAAATGAGACAAAGCTATCAAACGACCAGTTTAAATAATGAAAACAATGTATTGACTACAAATTTAGCAAACGTGGCTGCTTCGTCAGGAATTTATTTGAAAGATTGCAAAGATTGTATTATTAATATTTATAATAAATAATTTTTTAGTTTTATAGTTTTTAATAAAATAATTTATAAACATCTTTTTCGCTTTTTCTATATTACAAATTTCAGATTCAAAATGAATGAATGAGTGAAAATTGCGGTAATAAAAAGGAGTGCGGTAATGAAACTCTTAACTCACGCAAAACGTTCACGGACGTGGATACAAATTATAATGAGGTAGTCGGTTAATTACGTTTTATTCATACCGAACGTTCATTTTTCGAAATTTTCAAGTAAATTGCTAGATTTTGAGTTTACACATTTTCATGGACACTCTCTATACATAAAGTTACATATCGGGATAGCAAAAGAGATTCCTTTTAGCAGATGGGGTTGAATGTCTATCACAGTCCTTTTGTTTGAAAAGGGTATTTTAAAAAATGTAAATTTAATTATAAAACTCGCTGCCTTAATCGCCCTTATACCTGTGTCCTTTTTATATTATTACAAAAAGAAAACGGGTGAATGGATTTCAAATCAAAATATATGGGACCACCAGAGAAACGTCCTCTATAATTTGGCGTTTGACTCATCAAAATCGGACAAGCCGTTTAGACAATATGCGTGAACAAACATACAAACTTATTTTTTGAAGTCGGTTAAAAAGAAAGGAGGGGAAGCAAAACGCAGGTGTAGAAACGTCAGAAAAGATATAGTCTATATATATATATCGAAATAGTCCAAGTACTTGGAAATGAGCATAATAATATTAACGATTTTTCTCAAATGTATGTTTTTTGAGCGATGTCACTTCAAAGTCAGATTGACAAGTCAGTGACAAAATGACTAATAGAAAACAATTTTCGGGTTTTTGGCAACAAGCGAAAAAAATGGTATTAAATCTAACAAAATATTACGAAAATGAAAATTCTTCGGCCAATATCCAGGAGAGAGTAGCAAAAGCTCTGGGAATCGGTATGAGGACTGTGCAGAAAATTGTACATGAAAAAAAGCATAATTTGCTACCGAAGAAGATTAAGAAATGTGCACGAAAAAAGCCAAAGACAGAAGACTTAAGTGACAATGAAAAAATGGATGTTCGTAATGCAATTTACGATTTATACACATCAAAAACTAATATAACCCTTCAAGTTTTAAAAGAAGCTTTAACAAATTGAGGCATATTGGAAATTGGACTAAAATCGTTGTCAAAATTAATGTTGGGTTTTCGATATAAAAAGGACTGTAATCGAAGATTTTTATGCGAGTTGCCACATATAGTAAGTCAGCATATCCAGTTTTTAAAGAAATACACGGAAATATTAATTTAAAATTTAGAAAAGTGGTATTTTTAGACGAGACTTGGATATTTTCTAATTATTCTGTTCTATTTCTAAGTTTTCTTCAACCTCCAAAAGTATGGACTACCGTGATAATATGAACTGTGACCTGTTTGAAAAGTAGTTAAAAGAACAACTAATTCCAAATTTAGATGCTCCATCTTTAATCATTCTGGACAATGTATCTCATGATTCAAGAATCTTAAATAAACAACCTACTTCATCCTGGAAGAAAAGTGATATTCATGACTGGCTAATAAAACAAAAACAAAATCCGTTACCCAATATGCTGAACCTAGAACTTCTTTTAATGGCAAAATCTAGTAAAAAAACAAAAATATATGCCGTAGATGAAATATTACGGGAAAATGGACATGAAGTTTTACGACTGCCGCCATACCATTGCCAGTTTAACGCAATAGAATTAATATGGGCTGGTGCAAAATCATATTACGAAAAACAAGAGAACGATGGTCTTTCATCAGATGAAGTGCAAATTGTTTGGCAAGATTCATTAAATTATATGAAGCTGGAGTACTGGAAGAAATCTGTGGAACATACGGAGAAATTAATATGGGATTGGTGGAATCGAGAACGAGTTCTAGATATCGAAATAGCACCAATAATCATTGCGCCATTTGAGGACGACTCAGAAGATGAGGACTTTTTAAGTGATGATAATATTTTTTAGTCTATAATATTAAAAAGTTTCTGAAGGATTATATTAGTCTTTGACGTGTATAAATCATAAATTGCATTATGAATATCCATTTTTGCATTGTAACTTAAGTCTTTTGCCTTCGGATTTTTTCATGCACAAGTTTCTGTACATTACTTATACCGATTCTCAAAGTTTTTGCCACTGGCTCCTGGATATTAGCCAGTGAATTTTAATTTAAAAATTTCTTTATTAGTTTTGACACCATTTTTTTGCTTACTTTTTTAGTACATTTGTAATTTTGTAGGCAATAAATAAATAATTATAGAATACTTGTTCCAATTTTAAAGCGTGTTTAAAATAAGTACATTTTTTTATTAATTATAAGACAAAATTTGATATATAAAAATCAGTAAAATCGCTTTACCAGAAACTCGAGGCTAACGAAAAATACAGGCTATATATATATATATATATATATATATATATATATATATATATATATATATATATATATATATATATATATATATATATATATATATATATATATATATATATATATATATATATATATATATATATATATATATATATATATATATATATATATATATATATATATATATATATATATATATATATATATATATATATATATATATATATATATATATATATATATATATATATATATATATATATATATATATATATATATATATATATATATATATATATATATATATATATATATATATATATATATATATATATATATATACAGATCTGAAAAAATCTCATAAGGGAAGTAATAACTAATTATCTATAATTTTTTTATTAAGTGGCTGTATAAACAGAACATATCCTAATAGTTCCACGGATTCGAACCGCCTTCCGACTTTATTAAGGCGCTTGCCATTTTGTGTATTTTTGTTTTTACCAACCAAAAAATTTTGACCAAATACATATTTAGCGAATTTTCTTATTTAGTCCCTCGGCATTTAATGTATAAAATAATATTGCGTAATATAATAAAAAAAAATATTTTTTTTCTCCCTGTATATTTGTAAATAGCCCATCGAGATTTAATAGCTCGATAAACACAACATTTTGGTATTCACTGTGTTTTCTGTTTTGATTATAATGTTGGTGACCTTTGGACCCGCACGATAAGACCGCATTCGACTATAGTTTATTTGAAAAATAAAAAAATCAATTTTCTTACGCTTCAGTCTTAACGGGGAAAGATTTCTTCTCTTAAGTATGCGATGCAATTTGAAGAGAAAAATGATTGGCTACATTGTCGGGACGGTGACTTGTGTGGGCTTGTAAATTCTCTATTCCTTATTTTAAGATATTTACCTTGCGTCTGATATTTAAAGTAACCATTTAAATCGTATTTCGCCACTTGTTTTCACGAAAATCCATTGTTGAAGCTGTTCGCTGTGATTTACGACTGCTCGCAAAAGGTGGTGGTGTGGTAAAGGAGTCGCGCTTAAAAAAAAAGCTAATCTCCCACCATCTTTATTATTAATATTACTATTGTGCTTTTTATACCATTTATTCCGAGTAATGCAGTTTTACTACCCGATACAAAGTAAAAGTGAAGTGAATTGGTATTACATATTTTTTAATACACCGGATAATTGCAACAACCGCTTTAAAACCAGATAAAGTACAAAGAGCCGTCGGAACTGCACGTTCTAATACTTTTCTCAATTTTGCTGAACAACACCAAATACCCTCGATAGTTTAAGTGCTATTTTTATTTGGAGTGAAGGTTTCCGGTACGTGCTCGAGATCAAAATTCTCTTTTTCATTGTTCCGGCTCGGGCGAGGTATTGGAAAATGCTTCGGATAAAAACAGGTACACGGGGCAAGTGCGCATTTTTCATTATAAATAGGATATCGCGTATAATTTAATAAGGTAATATTTTCTAGGAGGATGTACTAAAAGCAAAATTTATGTATAATAACTTGTGGGCGTTTATACGCGGTTATTCTTAAATACAGGGTGATGCTTTTTAGCTCCGTTGTAAAAAGACAGAAAGAAATGTTGGATATAAAAGTAACTGGATTTTTATGAATAATTCAAATTTAATTTCGAGAAAACAATTGAACATTTTCTTCAATTTCTTTTACCCGGTACTTCCCTCGTTATGAATATTTTCTTTTATTAAGAATACTGAAGTGTGAACCAATTTATTATAGTACATAGTAATTTAGGAAGACATACTGTCCTTTCAACATTTTTATTGGATCCCTACCAATATTTTACCAGTTTTTACCTATGCCACACTCGATTTAGAACATAATTTAAAATTAATTCAACAAGTAGTTTTTACATTGACACACACCGCGATTTTGTTACGTCATGTTGAATTTGCACTACTTTATCCTTATAACAAAATCTACAGTCCATTGAATAAGAAGATTTTTTTTACTCTAATTTTTATGTTATTTGGCCGCCATTTTGTTCCGCTATCTTGGATTCGTAACACAACTTCACCAGCTTATCTCAATATCACACTAATACTTGCACAACATTTGAATTAATCTAATAAATAGTTTTTTTTCAGACTGATTTTTTAAATATTTTATTAGCCCGCGATTTTGTTTTGCTATCTTATAGTCATACCAAAATGTTACCAGTTCATTCTTACGTAATATTTGATTTTTTTGCAAAATTTGAGGTAAATTGGATAATTAGTTTTTTTAGTAATACTATTTTAACGTTTCACTAGGCCGCCATCTTGTTCCGGCATATTGGATTTTTACCAAAATATTACCAGGTCATCCCCATATGAGCTTTAATTTTTTTCCAAAATTTGAAGTCAATCTAATGAGTAGTTTTAAGCTATGCCGCGAACTGACAAACAGAGAGACACACAAACCGACAGGTGGACCGATGGAATTGATAAACATATTTTTTGCCATCTAGTGACGCTAAAACGCGAAGATATGTAAAATCTGCTGAGGTGCTTTTTTAAGGTTATAAAAATTTTATCTGGCCGCCATTTTGTACCGGCATCTTAAATTAGTACTACAGTTTTACTAGTTCATCTCTATACTACAATTAGTTATGGCACACAATTTGAAATTAGTTCATTAAGTAGTTTTTTCAGGGTGAATTTCTAGATATTTTATTAAGCCGTCATTTTGTGCCGCCATCTTGGATTCGTACCAAAATTTCACCAGTTCATTCCTACATAATACTTAATTTTTGTGCAAAATTTGAAATAAATCGCATAAGCACTTTCTTAGTAATAATTTTTTTAACATTTCATTAGGCCACCATTTTGTTTTGCCATATTGGATTTGGTCATCCCTATATGACCCTTAATTGAAGTCAATCGGGTAAGTAGTTTTTTAGCTATATCGCGAAAAGACAGACAGACCGACGGAATCGGGAAAACATGTTTTTCGTCATCTAAGTACCCTGAAACGTACAGATCTGAAAAAATCTCGGACGGTGATTTTTTTACGATTACAATACTTACCTTTTATGAGAGAACTAAAAATGTGTGTACTAAAAGCACCAAAATATTTCTTATTTTAAATATAATGGCCTATGTAAATTTTATAATATACGAAAAAAATAAATATAAAACATATATAAAATGTTCCATGTAAAATCATAACCGTTTTCATTATATTTAAGGTAAAATATCCAATTTATCTTTACCAAACAACCTGAAATACCAGACTATCTGAAACCTTAAGTTTTAGCACCCCTAGCGTTTGGAAGGGAAACACCATTGCTAAAATTGATGAATGCGCCAGCAAATATAAACTTAAATTAGTGCTTTCATGTGCTCAATCTAAATCAAAATATTTTCATATTTCAGTCTTGTTCCTGTGGAACCTTCACAGTGGGCCCAGAACCCAAAACTACAGATAGAACTCTACAGGTATTTTCGCTTTTTTATACATTTGGGCGAAATACCCGTAATAATTTTCTTCTTTAATCAGCCACTACAGTTTAGTAATTATCAACATTTTGTCAAATTAAAATATTGCAGGAACATTGAACATAGAGAGGTTCTTAAGGCTATTGAAATGTTAAGACCGTGCTACAAAACACCTTCAAGATTTCAGTTCGTCAATCCTTTTTCAAAAAGAAAAATCAAAATCTTATAAGGAATTATATGGTCAGTCCATTTGTATGTTTATCGATGGTCGGTCGAATATTCACAACGAACCTATAATGTTACCAGTTTTGACAACGGAATGTAAAGATGAATATAATGCTACAGTTACCAGTTTGGTTACAGACAACGCAGCAAATATGGACAATACTAAAAAAAATTCTGGAAGCACTGGACTACCCCATTTTTACATTCGGTTGTTCCAACTCATATACTGAATTTGCTTTCCAAGGATTTAGAAGTGAGACATGTGAAAAAGCATGCAGTAAAATTCTTTCGAAACACCCATTTGCCAAATGCTTGGTAGAAACAAAAAGGAGCTAAGAAGGTAATATAACCACAAGCTGTTTGATGGAATACAATTTCTGACTGCTTGGAAATGTATATTAGTGAGTGGCCAAAACGGTTGCAAATTTGTAAGGAACAGAAAGATGATATTAATTCAGTGATCTGTCACTGGATATGGTTCAGGAAAAAGGTGCCCCTTTGTCTTATACACTTGAGACATGTTTATTAGCTGTTTTTGATAATGTTGAAAGTGAGGACACACATTAGCATTAAGATATAATCAAGATTTAACAAATTTTCACTTTTTGGCATTCTTACTGGATCCTATCAGAAATAAAAATGAATACTTTCTCTCATGCTAAGAAAAAAAAGCTACTTTAGATATTGCAGGTAACCATTTCACAAACCAAGAGTTATTACCGTTAATAATCACGGTAAAAACCAAATCAGACCCCTTACAGTATTACAAAATGTGACAGCACTACAATGGTAGAGGCCTCAAGAAGCCATTCCAAAAATCAATAGGGTACTACACATAATTGTTCCCGTTATATGTGCCTATACACCTTCCGGCTTGAAAAGAATTTTTCTACATATGGATTGGTTTATTCTGATATCAGGATTAGATTTGGTAATGAAAAAGCCTCCAAATTAGTATTTTTCTTTAAAACATTTAATACATAATGTTTTGTTTGAAAGCATACTTATTTTTGTATTTAAATAAAAATGAAGACCTGTTGAAAGACAATATTTCAAAAGATCTGATCTTGATTAAGATATGGTGTGAAGGGAATCACCTTAGTTTTAATTTATCAAAAACTAATATTTTAACGTTTAAGTTTAACTTTGATAACCTTTAGCTATCTGATACTCAGGTTGAAAACAAATCAAACAAGAAATTTTTGGGAATACACTTTGATATTAACTTGAAATTTAGAGGCAATTATGCCGTTCGTAACGTTTCAAATGGGCTCGGAATTATTGCAATAAGAATAGCTTATTTTGCATTTGTAAATTCATACCTAACTTATGGTATTTACTTACCTTTTAATGCTTGAACCTGTATCTCTCATACATAAAAAACAAAGACATTTAATAACTGAAAGGACCAATAGAATTTGAACCTCCCACTTCCTATCCGCAGAACAACCTTTCAATTTTATATGAAAGTAAAAAAATGTACAAAAGGTAAAATGTAGCTTGGAGGCAAAAGCATATTATAACTTATACATTTTATTTTATTGTATATTTAATGGTGGATTTTAATATGGTTATATTTGTGCCTTTTTGTATAACATGTAGTTACTTAGTTTAGAGTTTTTTTTTCCAATGATTGGACCCCAACATTTTTAGTTTTATAGAGCTTACTTTGTTGACAATGACTATATGGTTTTTTAACAATAAAGTATATTTGAGTTTGAGTTTAATATTATATAATGTTACATTAGACACTTAGCTTTTTTGAACTTTTGTAATTAGTTTTAAATGTTATACATATAAGAGTTTATTAAAAATTTGTTATATTTATGTTTGGTTTTAATGAAAGCACATTAAAAATATTATTTTCGTAAACAGATATTTATTCAGTGAAATAGGGCAGTTTTTGACGAAAAATTAAAAAAAATCATATATTTTTTTTTATTAAAAATCGTTTGATTGCAATCATGACTTTAATTTTTTTTAGATGATTTAAATCATCTCGACCCTCTTTATAGAAATGTAAACTGGAACTTAAAATTTCGTGCCTCTGCAGAATACATAAACATAATATCCTGGTTTGATCTATTTCACTGGCACCTAAAAAACTCTATTTTATTGTCAGTTATTGCGATAGCTCAAGCGATTACTGCAACTGTCGTAACAATTTCATTTTCAGGACAACTTTAGAATTGGTCAGAATCTCATTCAGTTAATCAGGATCTTGACGTAGGAAATACGGTTCTTGTATGTAAAATTTCCTTTAAGATTAATGACCCTATATCAAAAACCTTTATATGTTCGCATAAACCCTTTCACCGCGAGCACTTAACACACGGGAAAGAGCACGATCATAGCAAAAACCAGTCGTGTCCTTTAAGAATTCAACCGACATCCAACGCGCTACATATAAACCCATTTATCTCGAGTCACATTTTGTGCCAGTCACCCTTCATCTTGAAACAAATAATGGTGGAAATGATGGATTTTCCTATTTTAACTGTCAACATTCGGGGTTCCTTACAACCCTAACACATGTCACTCCTTCGGGGCAAGTTCTGTGACACGACTAGCAATGGATGTCACACAGGGTTGAAATTGCACTGCATAAGTAAGACAATTGTTTTTTTTAATTTGGCAAAATATATATTTTTGACTGGATGTACAGTGGATAAAATTTACTGTTTAATCTAAGGAAATGCACAGATGCCCAATGCAGTAAAAGAGCAAAAGGTATAATTAATATTAAAACGATAAAAATAATTTAATTATAGTCCCCTTTAAAATAATAAAAAAAACTTGCAATTTATGTGGCTACATAAATAAGAAAATTCGATCAGCGTATTAAATAATTTATTCAGTTACAGGTTGATGGAAATCCATTATTATTAGTATAATAAATAAACTATTTTTGTTTAATAATTTCTACTAATTTATTACAGTTTGATAGCTGTTTCGACAACTTGTGTCTCTTTCAAAAATTTACTGAATTTTTCACAATAAAAACTGGAATTTTTAACAATAATAAAAGAGTAAAGCGTCTAGCTACTTGACTTATGCAGACATTAGCTATAAATGGAAAATGGAATGGGTGGTTTGATGTATTATGAAATGTAATATCTGTTTACGATGGTTTGTGATAAATTTCAAAATCATGTTTATTATTAATGTTCCTGATTTTTCAATCTAAAAAGTTTACAATTTTATGTAATTTATTAATAGACTTTAAAAAGAGGTTAATTTGTTTCTCCATGCCAAAAATATCGTCAACATATCTATACTAATAAATAAATATGTCTGTTTTGTGGGTGATTATCTATTATTGGCTCTAAGTGATCAAGAAATATTTCAGCTAATTTAGGACCCATTATTAAGCCTTCTTTACTTAAATAGATCGAGCCATTTAATTTAAATTATTTTGATCTAGGCACACTGCCAACAAATCTAATATTAACAATACAATACAAACCAAGTCAACCTATTACATCTCTTTCTTTTATTGATCTGCTCCTCAACCATTCGGTTTCGGAGGTTGACTTTTAGTCTCCTTATCTTTTTATATTTGTTTTCCCAGAATTTTCCTCTTAGGTCGCAATATTTAGTTTAAGGATATTGTTTTTATAATTTGATACTAATTATTCGGATGATCGAAATAAAAGTATATCAGGGGTGCTTAAACGGTTGATCGCGATCGATCAGTCGATCGCGAGTGCTTTTTGACTAGATCTCGAGAAGAAAATTTTTTTTAATAAGTAGATACTTAACTAAACTACAAAAATTTACTATGTAATAAAATAACACTCTGCTAGCGGCAAAAGGCGGCTTTTTCAAAGGAACGCGCGGTACTTGTCAAAGAAAAGCCGCGTTTTTTATTCTTGCCGCTTTTCTAGAAATTTCGGGCGGCGCGTTTGACGAGAACATTCGAGACTTCACGCCGATATAAATGTTGCACCTGCAGGAATTGGAGTCATTCTGAATTGCAACTTGAAGGCAATACTATGTCGATACAAAGTTTATTATTAAATAGTACAAAATGAGTGCAGCGAAGAAATCTAAAACGTATCATTTTAATAACGATTGGGAGGAAGAATTTTTGTTTTGTATGGTGAAGGATAAGTGCATTTGTCTTATTTGTCGTGCGTCAGTTGCAATACCTAAGCGTGGTAACTTAGAGAGGCATCATAAAACGGTTCATAAAAACTATGAAAAGGATTTTCCGCCACAGAGTGAATTAAGAAAACAAAAAGTACGTGATTTGATATCTTGTTTGAAAAAAGAACAAACCATGTTCACAAGACCAGCCAAACAATAAAAAGCTGCTACGATCGCGTCATTTAAAATATCTCATATATTGGCGAAACTCAAGAAACCATTCGAAGATAGATCGGTTGTGAAGGAAGCATTTATTGAAGCGGGTGAGACTTTATTTGGAGATTTTAAAAATAAAACAGTTCGACGAATCCACCGATATGGCAGACACTGCCCAGCTGTGTATTTTTATTCGGATGGTATTCAATAACACGTTGGCTAAGGAAGAATTTTTGACAATCATTCCTCTGAAGGGGAAGACCCGTGGCGAAGATATATATGACGTTTTCTTCAATTTTGTAAAAAACTACAAGCTACCAATATATAAATTAGTCTGCATTACAACCGATGGAGCACCAGCAATGACTGGAAACAAAATCGGTTTTGTGGCATTGTGTCGAGCTAATGAAGATTTCCCTTCATTTTTTTCAATCCATTGCATTATACATCAACAAGTTTTGTGTTCAAAAGTTTTAAACACGGAGGAAATTATGGGCATTGCAACAAAAATTGTGAATTCCATCCGTGCACGTAGCTTGCAACGGCGGCTCTTTAAGTTGCAGTTGGAAGATAGGGAGTCAGCTGAACACACTGATTTAGTTCTTCACACGGACGTCTTTTTCCTAGAAAGGTTTCAAGAATTATTGCCCGAAATAACAGCTTTTCTAACGAAAGAGGTGATGACACTCAGATGTTGAAAAACGAAAAATGGCTGACTGATTTGGCATGTTTGACTGACATCAGAACGCACTTAAACACCATTAACTTGGAGCTTCAAGATAAAGGAAAAACTGTTATTGAGATGATTAGCGCACTAAACGCATTCAAAAGTAAATTGCAACTTATGATAGATCAACTGAAAAGAAAGGATCTGAAACATTTTCCTTCTTTGAAAGCAAGTATTTCTCAGTTGATTTATGATACGTATGAGGCTGAATTATCAAATATTTTGGGACAATTCGAAATGCGTTTTTATGTAGTAGTAGTAAATTGGCAAATGTAGCATCATTTATGAATTATCCTTTTTCATGTAAAAACATTAAGGAATTAGCTACTGAAATAACAAGTCAGTTTAATATGAACTCATGTTCTGTTGAAAATGAGTTGGTGCAGATTATATCAGATATACATCTCAAAGCTACAGCATCTGATACAAATTTCTGGTGTTTTATATCTGAAGATAAATATTCGAATCTAAGGCAAATCGCCCTTCAACTGACAGCAATGTTTGGGTCAACTTACTTGTGCGAGTCTGCATTTTCTGAAATGAAGATAATTAAGTCAAAATATCGCAATCGACTAACTGACGATCATATGTCATCATGCTTGCGATTAGCACTCAGTGGTGACGTACCATCTTATGAAAAGTATGCTGAGGACATGCAGTACCATGCTTCAACATCCAAAGTCACTCCTCAATTAAGTTTAACACCATACGTAATTCTCTTGTTTTGTAACAACCAATAAACTCGCAATTTTGAATAACTATGAGTTTTTTCATTGATATTGTAGAGAAGAACCTAACTAAACCTAACCCAAACCTTGTGTATGTACGACAACCCTGCATCACACATACTTGCGGCCTCTCAGAGTCGATCGTAAGTAGTCTAAAAATATTGATGTAGATCGCCAGCAGTTCAAGTTTGAGCACCCCTGGAGTATATCGTCAGTTTAAGCAGCGAAATTAATGTACAAGGTTAAAGAAAAATAAGTACACATATTTTAACGCATGAAATTAAAAGCCATTCTAACTAAAAAAGTCTTGAAATATGTTTTATATAATTGGGATTAAAAACATTTCTAAAAAGTTAATAAAGGTAATTGAATTGAATTGACAAGTTGTGAAAATTACCAAGTCTCATATTCAAAAAAATCATTTAAAGTCTGTTTCTGTTATAAAGATTAAAATTAAAAAATCATAGCCCAATTCTATTAAAAACTGAAACATTTTTCTATACTGCAGGGTATGTAGTAATTTAGTTTATCATTTCAGTCACAAATAATTGAAAACGTTTGATGGGATTTAACTGGAGATTGGTAAAGAGAATTTGAGTATGGCACCATTATAAGTAGCAACATTAATATACAGGGAAACATAAAAAACTGCAAAGAGTTTGATACGTGAAACAATCATTTTAAATAAAAAACTTTTGTATAAACAGGGTCGGAACTTAAAAATTTTACAGAGGATAAAATAAATATCTAACTTATTTTGTTAAATTGCTATAAATTACATTATTAATATTTCAATAACACTGGGGAACAGCAAGAAAATTTCCGAGACCAAAATATCAAAATCTCACTTATTTTATTGCACTAATTAACAATCTGGCTTGCAAAAGTCTCAGTTGGCTTCGGCTTTGTAGATCCATGCTTATTATGATAATTTACCTACCTGCCCTTAATGTATGGGAAAGTTAGACCATTAAATGAGAAATACCACTTGGATTTTGGCTGTAAAGTTGGAGATCAGGGTACAAATTGGGCTCCCCATAACTGCTTCCACAAATGTGCGTCCAACATTCGCGACTGGTTAAGTGGAAAAAAAGCGTAAGATTCATTTCGCTGTTCCTATAATCTAGCGAGAACCGAAAGACCACGTTACTGACTGTTATTTTTGCATGACATCTCCTATCAAAAAAGGCTTTTCGGAGAAAAAGGTCTGCGATACAGAATTTAACTACAATCCGCCATACGCCCGGTGCCTCATAGTGACGGAAAAATATATGGAAAAAGGGTTGGTAGCCGGTAGGGAGATTGAGGGATTAATGCTTAGCAGCTTTAAATCTGGACTATGATCCAAAAGACTGGAGACTTTTCATTGATTCCTCAAAAGTAACTCTTAAAGCTGTGTTACTCCTTAATGGAGACCAGTTGCCTTCATTCCTAATAGGTCATGCAGTCCATATGAAAGAAACGTATAGGAGTTTGAAATTGTTACGAGAGACCATACAATATGAAATATATAAATGGCAAATTCGTGGGGATTTAATAGTTGTGGCGATTTTGCTTGGAATGCAGCTAGATTATACTAAATATTGCTGATTCCTCTGCGAATGGTACGGTTGAGCACGATCGGATCACTACAGAAAGAAAATTTGGCTATCGAGAGAGTCTTTTAAGCCAGGAATGTAACCAGCGCGCCATTACTTCCCCTTGAAAAGATTTTACTACCGCCACCTCTATAAAGTTGGGACCTATGAAATACTTTGTGAAGCAGTTATTTAAAAGAAAAGTTCCCTAGAATTAGTGACGCTAAAATTAAACAGGGAATATTTGTAGGTCCCCAGATTAGGAAACTTTTCGGTAATGAATTCTGTTCCATACTTCAAGGCAAGGGAAAATGTTTAGAATGCCTTTAGAATGGTTGCAACAAATTGTTTGGGAAACATAAAAGCAGAAAACTATGAAGACATGATTGCTCAACTTATTTTGTGTTACCAAAACCTAGGGTGTAATATGACGTTGAAAATTAATTTCCTGGATTTTCATTTTTCTTTCCGGAAAATTGTGGTGCTATAAGTGACGATCACAGTGAGAGGTTTCAGCAGAATATTTAAAACGTGAAAAGAAGGTATCAGGGAAAATTGAACTTTGAGATGTTAGCCGACTACTGCTGGAGTACTACCAGAGATGACTCAGAGGCTGCTTTTAGAAGGTAAAATGAGTGTCTAAACTTTAGATTCAATGATAAAATGTGCCATTTAATTGCTTTTGTTGACCCAACAATTTATTGTTATCTGTATTTTGTATATTCCTTATATATGACTATAAATTAAAATTTTGTAACAAATAATTCAGTTTTTTTTGCAAGCGAACTAAATTATTAATAGGTATTTTTTAGTTACTTGGGTGTACTTAAATCCCAAAAAAAGGTTTTGTTAAAGAAACAAAAAACATTTGAAATTTGTTCCCCAGTGTAATTAGCATTTTTTAAAGTCACAGAATTTAAAAAAAAATTTAAATATTGAATTGCTCCAAAACAAAGGTAAAAAGTTCCAATTACTGAACAAAATAATCATTTGTTGTACTAGTTAGAAAATTGCAAGATTTAATACCGCGGCTGTCATCTCATAGCCGAGGCGTAGGCGAGGCTGGGAATCCAAAAAATCACAATAAAAAAATGGAGAGATGTGCGGAAAATAGTTAAATCGTATAAACCACATATTACAGGAATGTCTCGATACACTGAAACTATTACTGACAGATCATCAGGTAAGCTATAACAGACCACGAGGACAAACAGTCCTTATTATTGAAGAATATATCCCCAGCAGCAACTCTCAAGAGAACCATAATGATAAAATAGGATAACACATAGACCTGAAATTATAAATAACGAGTCAGTGGGGTGTGATAGCGTTCAGACAATTCCGCTCATTTTGTTTAACTGGTGTTACACTGAAGAAACTACTGGAGAGTTGAGTTGAAAACTGTCAACAAAAATAATTTAAAGACATACAAAAGGGGTATTACTTGCAACAGCACGAACAGTCCGAAAGTTCATGATTAAGGCAGAAGGAAAAGAAAATTCACCTAGAAGCCAATAGCAAGGAAAAGGTTACCTTAGAGCTCAATCCTTTTGATATCTGTAATCTCTGGGACGAGTTAATTTTCGCCCCAGAGGGAGTGTGTAGAGAAAAAAATATTGATTAACCATAGAATATATTTCAAAATACAAGAGTTCTAACCAGACTACAACAAAACTTGTTATGCTCTGGACGCGAGTTTCGCTAACAAAATTAGCATTATCAGCAGATGATATAAAAAAAGTTTACATTATCTGCTGATGATGCTAACTTGGTTAGCGAAACGCGCGTCCAGAACGTAACAAGTTGTGGTGTAGTGTGGTTATAACTCTTATATTTTGATCTATCTTCCACCACAGAATCCAGTGTTAGGACATATAATATATTAATAATAGAGATTTCCATCTACATCTACAATACAACATATTTTGGTAGTCACAATCAGACTGCTAAGATCATCTACCGGCAATTCGTGCTCAGAACAGAACAGATTCGGTAAGTATCATATCCTTGTGTCGCCAGAAGTTGACCATATTCACAGTTTCTGGTATAAGGAAGTCGAGATCGTCCATGTAGCTATCCTCTGTCATTTTACCAAAATAATGCATCATCTGTTTGCCCACCATGCACATTATCCTAATAGGATGCAAATAGTATCTATAACCATATTGACGGTTATAACCTATTAGCCGAGGAACAGAAGGGATGCATTCGAGACCATCAAGAATGCAAAGAATAACTTATCATCGACTCTGTGGTACTTAAGCAGGCACAGAAAAAACAACACATCATACACACTGCTTTTAGAGACTATAAAAAGGCGTTGTGAATTTATAAAATTCACCAACTAATCATCAATTTCCCGGCAACTATCAAGCACCAGTGGAGAACGAACCTGAGGATGTATAATGGCGATTAATCTCTTACCACCCATGAGATATACATCAATAGGGGAATTTACCAAGGAGACTCCTTAAGTCCACTTTGGTTCTGCTTAGCCATGAACCCCTATCCACTTTGCTCAACAATACAGGACATGGCTTCAACATCAAAACCAATAAAGACAATTCCCGAACTCTATGCCACCTTCTGTATATGGATAATATTAAGCTCTATGATGGAAACCACAACCAACCAAAAAAGCTTATTGACGTGACATACTTCTCGAACGATATCCATATGGAATTTGGAATGGAAAAATGTAATGCAGAAATAGTTTGTTTGTAGAAGAGACCTACAAATACCTAGAATTTCAACAAGCCAGCCTACTCCAGGATAAGGAAGGAAAAAGTGCGAGCTCTTCTGAAGACAGAACTGAACGCCAGAAAACTCATTACAGCAATTAACACCTATGCTATGCCCGTGCTGACCTACAGTTTCGGAATCTTGAAATGGACTAACATGGAGCTAGAGGGACTACAGCGAACTACTCGCCTAATGATGACCAAGTACAAGTCACACCACCCAAGTTCATCAACTCTCCGAATGACCTTACCACGAATAGAAGGTGGAAGATCTCTTGTTAACATGACTAATGAGCACTCCCGACAACTGCAAAAATTGAGAGATTTCTTCACTAAGGCACAAACATTAAACCTCCATCGCATAGTGACCTTAAGTGACAATTCTTACTCTCCATTCAATCTCGCAAGTGACAACATCACCCTAAAGTCACTTTAGACTCCAACAAACATGAACAGTGGGCTCAAATGGCACTGTACGGCCGACAGCACAATGACTTGCATCAGCCACCCATAGATAAGGAAGCATCTAACAGGTGGCTGAAGGATGGACAATTATTCTCTGAGACAGAAGGATTTGTGATGTCAATACAGGACCAAGTTATTAACACACGGAATTACACGAAATTCATCATGAAAGACCGGTCTGTTGAATCCGATAAGTGTCGAAAATGTTGAGAGAGATCAGTGACTATACAGCATATAACATCTGGCTGCATTTACTTAGCAAACACGGGCTACCTCTAGTGATATAAAAAGGTGTGTAACATCATACACCGGAAGCTTGCCAATAAATACGGGCTCCAGAATACTCCACTTTGTGCCCTATTATAAATACAAACCAAATTCAGTGCTCGAAAATAATGCCTTCAAATTGTACTACGACCGGGCAATTATCACCGACAGACGGGTGACGGATAATCGGCCTGATGTGGTAGTGTTAAATAAGGAAACGAAGATCTTATTTGGTAGATGTCGCTGTACCCAACAATGACAAAGTGTTGGATAAAATATCAAGAGAAAAAGGCCAAATATGCGGAGCTTACCATTGAGATACAGCAGATGTAGCGACTGAATAAGGTTCATGTGATACCGATCATCGTATCATCAACTGGACTAGTTCCAAAAACACTAGAACAGAATCTGAAAATCATAGGACTGCATACTAACACCTCCATCGACATTCAAAAGGCAGTCCTGCTCAGTACTTGCCACATAATGAGAAAATTCTTAGAGGAACAACACATAGAACTAGTAGAAACCAGCCCACTCCTATTGATGCATGCATCCGGGATGAGCTTGGAGCCCAACATTTGTTGAGAAATTTATTGTCAATTTCGATAATAATAATAATAGATGTCCTCATTTATTTTGGTAACAAATAGTAAATATTTATTACAATTTACATCTAATTTAAACAAAAAAATCATTCCCAAGAAGGAAATTTACACTTAAAAAAGTGTGCTTTAACAAATTTATTAATTTAAAAACTTTTAGTTAAAAGCCTGATCAAACAATGTTATTGACTTACAGGTTTCTTGAAATAATTGGACGCTAAAATTAAAAATCTAATTTTTAAATCAAATACAATTATCTAAACAAGCTAGCGTTCAAAATGTTAATTCGTGCAGCGTTGAGTTTATTTACAATGTTGCCGCGTTGTTAAAAATCCTAAAATTTTAAATGGTTCGAAGCCCTTGAGTGTCGACCTCTTTTTACATACAATACATTTCTCTAAATTACCCTGTATATTAATAATTATATCATACCATGGAATTTATATTTAATTCTGAAAAAAAAAACTACTAAACTATCCAACCAAGAACGTTATCAACATTTATGATTTATAGTGGAATACAATAAATCTAAGAATCACATATACATGAAATATTGACTAACGATATGTTTTTAAAGCAAACAAATATTCCGGCTCTCAGAACTTAAAAAGAACATGTATCTTTTTAGTAGCGCATTGTCTGCATCTAGTATACAATACATTATTTATAGCCTGCAATAAAATAGCGTTGAATGCCAACGTTTGTTGCTTTACATACCGGAAAATTTACATTAATATCGGAGAGTCTGAATGGTCTTTAATTTTTCTGATATGCGATTTCAGTAAAAATTTACATAAGAGTTTGGAAAACAAAACTTGTTTGTTTGCTTAGCGAAATGGCAAGGAAAACAGTTATATATACCTATAAAATTTACACTTAAAGTAGAGTTCAAATATATATTTTTCTACAAATGTTAATAAAATATCATTTTATGACACCGGTGTTAAAAGTGATTTACTTTTAACACTAATGAAAAAATATAAAATCATAAGAAGTTTTAATTCAAAATATATTTATTCAATTAAACGTACAATTAGTGAAACTATATTTAAAATAAGAAACCATAATGGCCAATCTCATTGGTTGCTGTAACAGAATTTATTTTGGTAAAATTTATACCAGGTATTTGTCGAAGTTTTGGACAAAATTTGATTTGCAATGTTCTTTTTCTTTAGTAGCGAGTCTGTATAACCCTCCCTTATTGCACTGGACTGCACTGGACCTCCACCCACCGTGTCTCTTAATTATAGTAAGATTAGCGCTAGAGTCCTCCAATAAACTAGCTGATAAACATTGGAAACAATATCTAGTATAAACATAGGAATCAGGCAAATTTATAAATTTAGCGATATTGGACTAGTGTTTTGGCATTTGTTGGACGAAGGGCTATGCACTTTTATAATATTTTATATAGAAGGTACCACTGATAACAAAGATTCGTTGCACGTTAATTTTTCTGTCAATTGCACAAAACTAGTGAAGTTCAAGAATTTTCGATGATATTTAATGCCAAATTGCACAGCTCTTCTCGACAACAGATTCCAAATACACCAAAAATTGCTGCAACTTTTTGCATAAAATATATTTCATTTGGGGCTTCTGCTAGAAATTTGTTCACTTATTTTCAACTTTTCCGGTAGATATACTTCACCCCTTCGCTTTAAAAAAGCAACACTCTTGTAATATCTGCTTATGTCCTGATTATTTATGTTCATCATCATCTTTAACATAGAGTAATTTGACCAAAGTGTTGATAATTTCCATATCTTGGACTTTTCTTTCAAATACCTGTAAAAGTATTTGAAATATGAACAAAGTACTTGAATCACTTTACTTGACAAAAATCAAGTAAAACTACCAGTTACTTGATACTTGCTTCTTGTTGATGATTTAGTAGGTATTTGGAACTTGTACTTCAAATACTTTTTGTCAGTACTTGTAACAGCTCTGAATGTATGATAAAGATTTAAAAACAACCATATTAGTCAAAAAAATTAGAAAAAAAATTGCAAAACACCAACTACTTTAAACAAAAAAAAATGGATTTTTTTACGTACCGCGGTATCAGCAAAATCGTATTTACCTGAAAAAAAATGTTTTTCATTAAAACCAAAATAATTAAACTGGGCAAGAAATCACCACAAAGTGCTTGCAGTAAACGAATCTTGATTAAACCTTCTGTATTCTCATACAAAAAATACCAGCGAACATAAAAGGGTTGTATTTAAATTTAGTAATGAAGTGCAGCCAGCTATTTCTCTTTCCTATCAAAACATTCTGATCGCTTTTAGAGCTAGTGGTACAACGACGGAACATTTATTTTTTAAAGGCTGCGATATACTTATTGCATTTGATCTAGCACCCTTGTTTTTGAAAAAAACCTACTCACTAATTTACATAGACCCACCAAATTGTAAATAAAATATTAGTTACCATAAAAGGACAGGGGTTTTATTCAAATTACTTTTAATGTTTTGTCACAATTTTAACGTTATATATATATATATATATATATATATATATATATATATATATATATATATATATATATATATATATATATATATATATATATATATATATATATATATATATATATATATATATATATATATATATATATATATATATATATATATATATATATATATATATATATATATATATATATATATATATATATATATATATATATATATATATATATATATATATATATATATATATATATATATATATATATATATAATATATATATATAATATATAATGTTTGTTACTAAATAATTATCAGAAAACGTAAAATAGTTTAGAATATTTATAATAATATTTCTAATAGGTTTATTATTAGCATAATATTGAGAAAAAAGATTATATATATATATATATATATATATATATATTATATATATATATAAAGGTTTCTTTAAATAATATAAAATTTTAATTTTCTTCATAATTAAAACATTAAATTGCATTCAACATGGAAACAAATTTAGTCCTACCCTGGCGAGAGCAGTTTGATTTCTAGATGCGACGAATTTCGGCAACCCGGAATGCATGTGTATTTGGTTGGTCGAGTCGTATAATTAAGATTTTAGCCTATTTGTGAGGTCACAGTTTTTTATGAATCTTTGTCAATAAAACCAATTGAAGACAAACGTTTGGAAGTAATGTGATTTTTTTACATACAACATGTGCTGGATTTAAATTTCAAAGTTTGTGTACCTTAAATGGGATTTAAGCAGCAAGGGACCGACTGATAAGAAAGCCAGACCATCAGGTAAATAAAAAAATGATAGACTATTCCCGAAATTTTTAGGTTTTGCACGTGGCACCATTACAGGATATTTTTTTCTTTTTCAGGCTTTCATTCTTTCACTCTTTCCTACTTTCTTTAATTTTTTCTCTACTTTTCACCCTTTCTTGGAACCTATAAAATGTGAAATTTGGATTCAGAGAAAACCAGCACTAAGGTAGCTTAGCAGTTTTTTTGGTGAAGACTCCTGTCCATTCCTGGAATCTGTGATCCATTTTGCGGTGGAGGATTCTGCCTGCAGATATAAGTGTCGGATTGGGAATTTTAGTTGGGAACCCTCCGTGGTAATTGACCACTTTACTGTGAAGCGTTTTGGAGGCTCTAATTGCGGACTCTCTGGAATATCAACTTTTAATTGCAAGCGAAGTACCTTTTGAAATATATTTTTGCCTTTGGTTGTGATTTTGAAACGTTGAAATTCCAACATTTTTCGCTTTTGTAATATATTTTTTGGCTTATATTTAGATTATATATGTAATATATTTTTGCATTTTCCTTCAAAATTTAAATAATATTATACCTGTAAAATATATTTTGCAAAATATTTTGAAATTCGGAAAAAATAAGTAAATTTCCAGATTTTGTAAAGCTACTTATCTTTAGTGTCTAAATTTATTATATCTTTATTACCTCTACTATATTTTAAGTACTCTGTATAATATTTTTCTAAAGCACATTCTTAAAAGTTAAGATTGGTCTCTTTTGAAATTTATTTAGGTACATAATTATTAATTATAAGGTCCTTTGAAAGTTAAAATATTTATCTTCCAAATAAAATTTAAATTTGTCATTTTGGTAAAAATAGTTTAACATTAAGTATAAAAAAATACACTCTTGATTGAGTGATAATTTTTACGCCTATCAAGCATAATTTTTGAGAATTTGTTTAAAATCAGTAAAAAGTCAATTATTGATTTTCTACTTTTTAGTTATAATTTTCTCTTTAGCTAACTAAACATTTGGAATTTATGCTTAAACTTTGATACAAGATCACAGATATCTTATTTTTATCTTGCCGTCGAAAAACGAGCTTGATTATTGTATTGATTGCCAAAAAGGTGAATGTTATAATTCAGTTTTTGTTGTTTAGTAGTCCATAGTAAGATATTTTGTGTGATTAATTATCTTCATTTCTCTTTATTATTTTTACCTACCTATTTACTTAAAAATCCAGTACTTACCTTTATACATTTAAATACAAGTTAAAATTAAATATAAATATAAATAAAGTTTCTCTAACGTGCATTTTTTCTGATTACTGTTGCTTATTGACTAATAGAAATTAGTGTTCTTATATTAATATTTCTATCTAGTTAATTTTATTTGTGGGCTTTTCAGTTAATCGATATCATTTGCACAGCATTGTTTGTTCTAAAATTCATTAAAACAAATTTAATTATTTTATAAATATACTTTGTATACATTTTCTTCTCCAACACAAATTGAATACAGATTCTCTAGAATGCCTTGATGTGCCGATAACTGGGCTTATTGAGTAATAGAAATTGGTGTTATTATGTAATGATTTCTATATTTCAAGTTGATTGTATTTGTGGGCTTATAGTTACTTCACTGTCAATTGCAAGATATTTCAAAATTTAAATATATATTAATTCTTAATTTATTTTCAATAATAATTAATTTGCCTTAATAATTTTATCTCTCATCTCTATCTTAATACTAAAATTAATTTTCAGTAATAAAATTTTTTCATCTTAATAAAATACTTAACATATATTTTAATTACGATTCCTTACATTTTGTTTAAGGCTGATACATATCGTTTTAAAACACCTACAGTTATTTTCTTATTATATGGCTTTCAGACATATGTAAGGGTAACTGCTGTTCTTATATCGTAACTTACTTTGTTCAGGGCTTATCATTTTTAGTTACATTTATTTGATTGTTGCTCTCTTTTGATTATAAGGTATATTTTATTAATGTAACTACTAATGTAGATCAGTACTGGTGATATTATTTTTTCGTATATATTGAATTTTAAATCATCTTATCTTTTAATTAAACTTTTCTAAATTTCATTTTTAAGCATCACATGGACTACTAAGTTTTCTAATTTTACTTTATGACTTACTTTTCAGTGCATCTGCAAAGGTAAAGCAGATTTTATTTATGCTTGTCTATTTCTGTAAAAATAAAGCAGATTGGTTGTGCCAATATAGGGCAGATTGTATTTTTTAGATATTTTATAGAAAAGGAAGAATTTAAAATAAATTATTGAAGTACATTTCTAGTGTTTTCCTTATTAGATGGATTAAGTTTATATATATACATATATATATATATATATATATATATATATATATATATATATATATTTTTTTTTCATACCTCTTATCTTCTATCTTTTGGTCATCTAGACCTGGCGGCCATTTTAAAATCTTTATCTGAAATATCGAACTCACACCCCTTGTGCCTCCGCATTAGCATTATACTGAGCAGCTAGAGGCAAACTAAAGAAACAAAATATTTATAAAACTTAAGAACTTTTAATTAATAATAACAAAATAAAACACAAATAAAAAACAATTAAACTTTTATTTCAACTTGAAATATAATTGTAGAATTAATTCTCGAAACTGGCAACTGCCCACAATGTAATAAATATGCTTGATTATTTTCGGGACCAGGGCTCCTTTGATATATACGTAGATGCTTTCTATATTTTAGTCCGCATCGCTAGAGTGTTATTTTAATGATCCAATAAACCCTAAGTTTTAATAATAAACATTTAAGTAGGCAGTGATAACTAAGTATGACCTAGTGTATAGTAAGTTAAGTAGGCAGTAGATAACAAAATATCTTTTAAGTATCCAGTAGATAACAAAATATGACCTAGTGTATAGTAAGGGATTTAAAGAGCCTCCTCATATTAATCTCATTTATCTACTAATATTGTTTCATAGTAATTAATTGACGTTTTATATTCGAGTATTATTATCTGAAACTTTGTCAAGGTTTAAACTAGTTTCGGGGCATAAAAGTAAAATATTCTGTTTAGTCAATTCACAGCAAAAATCAATGGAGAGTAACACAATTTCGATGTCGTAATTACTTGCTCTCTCTCCACGTAAATAACGAAGGAGGTTGGGTCACGGACGATCCCTCTAAATTACTATAAGAAAGTTGTTAGCGACGGCCATAAATTCAATGATACGTACACGGTCTTGCACTCAGCCACATTTTAACACCCTGGGAAGCTGGAATTACACCATTTAAATTCACTCAGAAGGACAAAAATATATGGCAAACTAAACATCGTTTTTCACCAGCCCACGGAGTGTGGCTTTTGGTATGGCTCTATGTTTTAAAAGAATATTATATTGTTTATCATTATACACCGTGATTATTAAAAGAAAGAAATATATTTTTAAGGTTTTAATTAATGTGATATTGGATTTTTTGCTTTTTTATTTACCCCCGTAATTATTAGTATTTGTTACCAAGCCAACTTTTTCCAGTGCCAGTTAAATCAGTTTATTATTATTTATTAAAATATTTGTGAGGTTGAAGTATAATTTGGGCCATGAAGATATTAAATAGTAATATAAAGAGTGCAACGCATATATATATATATATATATATATATATATATTTACATTATATATATATATATATATATATATATATACATTATTATATAGCCAGGAGTCACAATGTAATTCAACGCCGGTCGTGGTATAGCCAGCGGATAGTTGTTTTTGTGATTCAATTTTGTGCCTTTGCCCTACACGGGGCTCGCTAGTCTATGGCGGCCTGATGAGCTCTAATAAGAGCGAACTCGCGATCGTCGTTTGACTAAAATGGATCATTGTGTCTGCTGTGATGCAGAACATGTTCCAAACAAGGATCATTTTCTTGTTATGACGTTGGTGTAAGTGGAATGAAAACATACTATCATTTAATACTCCCAACGAAAGCCAGGAGTCACAATGTAATTCAACGCCGGTAGTGGTATTAGCCAGCGGAGTAGTTGTTTTTGTGATTCAATTTTGTGCCTTTGCCCTACACGGGGCTCGCTAGTCTATGGCGGCCTGATGAGCTCTAATAAGAGCGAAATCGCGATAGTCGTTTGACTAAAATGGATCATTGTGTCTGCTGTGATGCAGAACATGTTCCAAACAAGGATCATTTATTATTATATATATATATATATATACGTTGGTGTATATGGAATGAAAATATATATATATATATATATATATATATATATATATATATATATATATATATATATATATATATATATATATACGTGTACGGTTGCTGATATGTATGAATAGTCGATTGTTATAAGAGCTTGCAAGAAATGTGAAATGTCAGATACAAAAGTTTTAGAATTTTTAAGAATCTAGTGTAGTAAAGAAAAAGTAATTATAAAGAACTGGTCATAAAGTAGAAAAAAGTTAGAAATAAATATATTTTTAAGTTTTTAATCAATGTGATATTAGATTTTTTGCTTTTTTATTTTCCCCCGTAATTATTAGTAGGTATTTGTTACCAAGCCAACTTTTTCCAGTGCCAGTTAAATCAGTTTATTATTATTTAATGTATATACTATATATATATAATATATATATATATATATATATATATATATATATATATATATATATATATATATATATATATATATATATATATATATATATATATATATATATATGTATCCACCCATTTAAAGATTGTGTTGATTTTAATGAGTTGGTAGAACCTAAGTTTAACAAATACATCTTTTATAATAATAAAACAAAGAACACATATTAAAGTACGGCATATTATAATCTAATTGAAAAAACCCACATTGTAATTAAAATTGATTATTTATATACTTATCAGATTTTACTGAAATTCAAATGGCTACCGTATTCCGATCGATACACTTGTAAATAGATGTTCGTGTCCTGTGATCTTTTCAGAGCTCCTTAACTTGTCTTGGTTTCAGAGCCCTGAGGAAAAACATATATTATTCGAAACGTCAGTTTATTAAAAAAATGTTTTATTATACTTAGATCCTACCAACCCATTAAAATCAGCAAAATCTACAAGATTAAGGATCATTATCAATAAAAAATTTCATCTGTTTTTACTGCGACGGCACTGGCTATTTTTACAATAAAATTAAATTCCCCGTTCTTGTTTTTTAGCAAATTGTATATAATTTTTAAAAATAGTCAATGACAGTAAAAATTTCGACCATCGATCCTAGAAAGAGTAACACCCTGTAGATCTTCAAACATGTTTTGTAGCCATTTCGTAGATATTGCTCACATAATACTGTGTGTTAAAATGGAATGCCATCAAAATAAAAACACCCAGTGTAGGTATAGACCTATATAAGAACATTAAAAGCAAATAACATACATAATGAATGATGATACTAATCAATATTACTTTAATGTCAAATAAAAATGATTCTTTACTAACTCCGGTGGTATCAAATGACCGGAACAAATAGAAGCCAAAGCGAAATTCTATGTAACTGAAACAGCCACTGCGTTTAAGGATATCTGAGGGGGGGTTTCGGGCTGATGCCATTGATCTCAAACAGACGGAGTTATATTTCTGCTTTTTCAGTTGTTACTGTCGAGGAGAAAATATATAATTTCAACATAGTTCTTATTTATATTGTTACGGTAAAACGGTTTAACGAAAAGAAGGAAACAGCATAAAATTAAAAAAAATATTTATTCCATTTATACTTGTACTTCTAAACTAAATTAACTGCTTACAGGGTTTTTCTCCTAATATATTTAACTCCCTCTCGGAGTTATACCAGGTGTAATCAAAAATGTCATGAACGTTTTTAATGAATTCTTTGAATCCGTTGTCAGACAAAGCTAATAAGTAGAGGAAATGTGTAGATTTTGCATAACCCAATTTTTTATGTGTAACACCCTGTATAACTGACTATTAAACGCCTTTTGTTGATTATCAATATCTTAGCTTTGAAAACTACAATATCTATATATTTAAAAGACTAAGCCAGATTTTCAGTGTTCGTTCGTGTTGTACTGTTTTACATGTTTTTTTTAAATGGTCGTATGGTTCCCGAGACCTCTCAACACTATTTTTTATGTTGTTTTATTGCGTATTTTTTCTATAAATCCACTATGTTTCTCTTCAATAACATTCCTGAACGATGTGGTGAATGCGCCCACTGGAAAGTCATCGTGCCATCTAATGGAAAAGGCAGAACAAGGTCTGCCGGGCCAGATAGTGTATCTTTAAAACTACTCGATATAATTGAAAAAATACTGTCTTATCATAATGGAAATGGGAACACATTACCACTTATTATAGGATTTTTGTTAATTTACACGGCTGCTCATCTTAAAAGGCAAAAAAATAAAGCCTGTGATATTTGTTGTTGTATCAGCAAGAATATGTCCATTTAACGAACAAATAAAATGCAGGGTACGAAAGCTGTCACGTCTGAACTCAAGAAGAAGGTGTTCCAAACGCAGTCTTCTTCACCAAGATTGGCAAGTATGTTAAAATTTGCCAAAATGAGGTTATTTCGTGGAGTAAAATTTAATCATTTACGGCAAAAATCGAGAGGGATTTCAATGAGGATATTTGGTGTACAAGGCCGGGATAACCGGGGGTTAGGTAAGGTAAGCCCGGAATAAAAAAACTAAAAACAAAATGCTTTCAAAAGCATGGACGAAGTGTTTCTCAAATAATATATACCGATTTTTATAAGATTTCTGGAAAATACGCATTTTTGTATGTCTATAACATTGTTTTTTTATTTAATAGTGATATTTTTTCCGGGATTTTTTTTGTTATTTTTTAAAGCTTTGTTTTCGGTTTTATTCTTTCTAATTTTAACGCAACTTTTATAATATGAAGTGGTCCACAAAAGAGTGTTGGACATTATTTTTTCTTTCATTCTACGTTTACTTTAAAATGCAATACGCTTTGAAACTGGCATACACAGAATTAAGAAAATGACATATTTCCTCTTAAAGAATAAACTTAGAAATCAACTTATAAGTTTATTTATTATAATTTTTATTTGTATTCCCGTTTGTATTTAAATGTAATTTCTTAATATATATTTTGTAAAATGCCATTTTAATAAACCAGATACTCAGCTACAAAATTCTAAAAAAACTCTCTACCTTTTTATATTTGTTATAAAACCAATTGTTAACGGGGGATATAATTTAATAATAATTTGGTGTACACGATTTGACAACGGAAACCCCCTTCGTCTCAAATAAAAACGCCACTGTCACGAATTAAAAAAACAATTACACAAACTATACAAATTTAGAATTTCAAAAATACGTCTATTTCTAGACATTTTTATTACTTGCTCCAATTTGATCAATATACTGGTTACCGAGATATACATCATGTTGATTTCTCGGAATTCAACGGAGACATCAAAATTTAGTATTTGTTGAATTAAATAAAATATAATTATGTAGAGCTAAAAGAAAATCGTCAATATAGACGTCGCGACAACAAGAAAAAGCAAAATATTAATTGTACAATCTTTAAGTTTGCAGTTGAAACCTACATCTATTTCTAAGACTTTTTGGTATCTGCACCATATTGCCATATTGGTGATATATAGTGGGACTTTTAATAGAATAATGATTTTTTTAGATTAGGTACTTGTTTTGGAAATTATATTTTTTAATAATAACTATTAAAAAAATATAAAGATCAATTTTTAAAAAATATTTGACTTTTAGTAAGAGCGCTGCGACAGAAAAAGTGATTTTTTAAAATGACCACCCTTTAGATGCCATTTAAATTAAAGCTTAAGATATGCAATGTGCATGTCATAATTATACAAGATTTTCACTAACATGACTTTAGAATAGTGTTTTTTGTGGTCTTAGCACACTTAAAAAAGGTAGTGATGACTTGTACAGTCCTAATAAATCTGGTGATCATGTTATTGGTAAGTATATACGAGTCAGAGTCAAATAAAAACTCCAAAAGTGGCAGATATAATATTTTTGAGATGTAGGAGGCTCTGTTAGGAAAAATAGAAAGTGTCGTCTTAGGAAAAATAGAAAGTGTCGTCATACCGACAGTTTAAAAATGGCAACTCCACTGAAGCACTGCACTAGGAAGGAATAGCGTTCTGTTATTTGTTTCGTTCATAGTGAAGGCGTAAAACCCACTGATATTCATCGTCGAATGAAGCTATAAGATGGAAATTCATGTTTGTCACTCGAGCAAGTGTATGAATGGACTTGGTCAAGCAAATCGAGTTGTGAGTCCATTTCGGCAGTTGAGCCTTAGTGAAAGAAAATCGTCCTATTGTTCTGGCTCAAAATCGCTGCAGTTTTGAAAATGAATCATGATTTTGTGCCCTACATTACGCACGATATATTCATAAGGTATTCCTCAAACTGGGTGCCAAAGCAACTGACCAGAACTGAAACAACGACACGCTGATATCTGTTAAGAACTTTTGCGTCGGTTTGATGCAGAAAGAAACATTTTTATGACAAGGGTACTGTAGACTGGAAATGAGTCGTGGTTACACTATCATCGACTTGAAACCACGGGCGCCACCCTTCTTCGCCGAAACCCGAAAAATTTCGTATAAGACGCAAATGGGGTAATTTTGAAGGACTACATCCCTAGTTGGACCACTGTTACAAATACCACATATTCCCAACTTCTGAAGATCTGTTTTGCAACCCGAGGCCACATACTGCGCGTGCAACTGCGGCGACTATTTAAGATTTGAAGTTTAAATGTCTATCACATCTTCCTTATTACCCTGACCTTGACCTAATCGATTATCTTGTCATTGATCAACGTAAGGAGTCCTTTGGTGGGAAAAAGAATTATGTAGATATATATAAATTTTGCACAAAATTTGAATGTTACATAGAAACGAACTAATAATATTTTGGTATGAATGCAAGATGGCGGCATAATAAAATATTTTAAAAAATCATCCTGCAAAGTAGTTTTGCAGGATGATTTTTTAAAATATTTTATTATGCCGCCATTACATTACATCAATGTAAAATTTTGAGCAAGCATTAAGTGTGGTATAGAGATAAAATGTTTAAAAAACCAATGTAAAAAAACTTCTTATTCAACCGACTTCAATTTTTACACAAAAATTAAATGTGATAAGGATAAACTGGTACGAATGCAACATGACGGCACAAAATAGCGTCACGGTCTTGAAAAAATCTGTATAAAAACTACTTATTCAATTTATTTTAAATTATTCTCAAAAATCAAGTATGACGAAGGTAGAAACCGAAAAATGTAGGAATCAAAATGGCATCCAATAAAAATGTTTGAAAATACGCTATATGTATAAGTATTACTAAATTACTATATATTGAACTAAATTGTCCCACTTCACTATTCCCAATTAAACAAAAGATTCATAACGAGGGAAGTTCCGGGTAAAGGAAATTTACCGATTGTTTAAATCTATATTTAAATATAAGTTATTACATAAAATAATGCTTTTTCTATCGCAGCGCTCTTACTAAAAGTCAAATTGACATTTAAAAAAAATCTTTAGAAAAAACATACCAAATGGCTAGTATGAATTTTTTATAGATGATTGCTTAGGCTATAAAAAGGAGTGTTTATTTTCGCTGGATTACCCTGTATATTTCCTAATATTTTTCCTAATATCGGTAAGTATTTATTGCTATTCAGATATTAGAGATATAAATTTTATTAACATTTTTAAGTCACTACGAATGTGGACAAATTAATATAGACTTATGTTTTGTTCTTATTTTTGAATTAAATCAAGTGGTTATGAAAGATGACAGTCGAAATAACTATTGCTATGGAAGTATTATTTCTACAACTGGGGCAATATATGGCAATAAAAATTTATCTAAATCAGAATAATTATTTCCAAATAAATTTTTTTAATTTATAAACAGATATTTAATATTAGTTAAGAGGACATCGTTTCGCTTTTGCGTAACGTAAGGGATAAGTTTAAAATAATATCATTAAATCTCACCGGTGTCAAATGACCAGAACAAATAGAAGCCAAAGTGAAATTCTATGTAACTGAAATAGCCGCCGCATTTCAGGATATCTGAGAGGGATTTTCAGGCTTACGTCAATGATCTCATAAAGCGGGAGTTGTATTACGGTATTTTCCATCATCCTAGCCAAGGGTAAATAAATAGAGCTCGTACGGAGCAGAAAAATATTTATTTCGGCTTTGCGATTGAAAAAGCGCGTTAACGATGAGGAAAGTATTGCTGGAGCGGAATAAAATTGGAATATAAATATAAAGCAAATATAAAATATTATAGTCGGTATATATTTTTTTATTTCGCAATGCTTAATTTAAATTCATGACTGGTAAAACATCCACTTTTAAACGTATAACTTCAGATTTCTGTTTTTTGTCGTTCGATATATATATATATATATATATATATATATATATATATATATATATATATATATATATATATATATATATATATATATATATATATATATATATATATATATATATATATATATATATATATATATATATATATATATATATATATATATATATATATATATATATATATATATATATATATATATATATATATATATATATATATATATATATATATATATATATATATATATATATATATATATATATATATATATATATATATATATATATATATATATATATAAATATTCTTTAGCTCTAAGAATGCTTTAAGATATAAAAAAGCCATACCAAAAATGTGACACTAACTCTGAAATTTTTAATTGCAAAATATATATATTTTTATATTTTTCAATTCCCTATTCAAATTTTTTTCCGAGTGAAAATCTGTTAATATCTGAGTAACATCGTTTCTTCCTATCGAGTTAGCCACGAAGAATTGGTTAAACTAAAAATCCGCGTAAAACATTACAATGTCAATTTTTTTAAATTATTTTAAAGATTGTCTACATCAACAAATGCTCAAATAGTAGACAATTAGGAGCCTTTATTTAGGTTTACTTGGATATACAATATTCTTTACGGTTCCCTACAAGGTAAAATCCAAGGGAGAAAGGTCGGGCGAACGTGCAGGCCACCTTATCACGGGAGAAGCATTTGCAATTAAATTGGCCTCAAACCTGTTTTGGAGGAATTCAGTAATTATATGAGCAAGAGCTCTATCTTGCTGCCACCATATTTGTTTTGTTTCAGCCAACCTCTAGAAATTGAGGTAAAATGTATTGTAGAAAGTGCAGATACCCTCCTCCCGATAAAGTTTCTTAATTAAAATAGGGTTCGATTATCTTTTCATTTAATAATCCACACCAAACATTCCAAATGTGTGCAGATCTAGTCTACGTTACCCGGTGTGGATCAACAGGATACCAACAGTTGGAATTATGCCTGTTAATGAGACTATATTATGGAACATGAGTTTAACTAATATGTCTCCAATAAATTGCAGGCGTTTGTCGGCGTCACCTGAATAGGGTTCTTGCACTCGATCACCTTTATAAGGATGCTCCTTAAAGTCCGGCGTTCTAGGTTCCCAATAGTATGATCATTTAGGGTTTTACGAACAGGAAAATAAATGATATGGGTCTCTAGTGCTCCTAATTTTTAAGCACTCACCGATGGGATGGCTTTTTTACAAATATTTTTTTTCTGTCATTTTAAAAGATTCTAATTTTTGTTCCAACCAAATATCTCAAACGGTTTCGGAACTAGAGCTTGGGATAAATCAGTTTGGTACACCCTGCATGTTCTTTTGCTAATTATTAAAATTGCCTATAATCTTAACCCACTGATTTGAAATTTTGCGAATAAAATAATTCGGAGACCCTAACCTTAACCCATTAACGCCCAAATTATTTTTTTTCCGAAATTAACTATTTTCTTTAGAGATTCCTACTATGTTTTTAATAAGTAAGCGTAGAAAAATATTATTTTGAAAATAAGTTATTTGGTTCTTCAAAAAACTGCCGTCCTCATATGAGGACGCTGGGATAATATGATATAAAAAAAAACAAAATATTGTATAAGTTTATTTTGATTTATTTGAAAATAAGAGTTTATAAGTTAATTTTTTTTGTGAAAATCGTTGAAACAACTAGGCATGCAAAGCGTAATATTACATTTTTGGCAACATTTCCATGGTTTCCCTGTGCAATTATCCATTTGGCATCTTCTTTGTTTTTCCCTTTTGCCAATGGAGTGTTTTTTCCCATAAAATTTTATGTCATTTGGCACGACTATTTTGGATGTACTTGGAAGACTGAACGGTCGTCCACGATCAATTCTCAAGCCATGACCACTTTTCAAATATGGATAGGCAATCTCCATACGAAATTCCTTGATTGACATCCTCTTTTGTCCTTTATGCACCATATTGTAAAGTACGCAACCATTTACAATAGCCATGTCTATCATCCTTGTGAAAAGACACCAGTACCATTTCTTCCCTCTTACAGAAATGTGATGTTTCTCTAGAAGCCAATCATGGTGGTCAACACCACCCATAAATTTATTGTAATTAGTTACTAGTTGTGGCTGTGGTATTGGCAATTTTTTCTGTTCCTGATTTTTCCATCTTTGAACTTGGGTTACAGGAGTGATTGTATCATAATTGGTAGCAAGTGAGACACATTTATTGTCATTCCATTTGCAAACAAGGATTTTATTGTTATGGTCAAATCGCCAATCATATGTTCCCCGAGGTTCTTTTTCCAAAATCTTTGATGTCATCGTAGGACATTTTGCTGTTCTGTTCTCCCGGACTGTACCAGTAGCACGAAAGTCTTTCTGTTTTAGATAACACAGGAGATTATGACTTGTAAAAAAATTATCGAAATATACTTTATGTCTTTTAGGGTTTTCAATTACTTCTAACATATTGGTGACACTCTGGTTCCTAAAGGTTCTTTGTGTTTATTAGATTGATCTGTAGGCTCTTTACCACAATAAAGTGTAAAATTATAGCAATATCCATTGTCGCCACATAGAGCCCACAGTTTGAAACCGAATCTTATTGGTTTTGCTTTTATAAACTGTTTTATTGGGTGATGTACGTAATACTTCACAATCGTCTCATCAATTGATAAATGCTCATGGAAATTACCCCATTGTCTAAAACGTTTATTTATCATTTCCATCAAAGGTCTAATTTTGAATGATCTTTTGTGTTTGTTTTCATTTGCTTGAGAGTTATCAACGAAGTGATTCAAGGATTTTAGTTCTGTGTATGTATTACGGCTAAATGCGTTTAATACTAATAAAACTCCCAGGTCTTCTCGTTCGGACCAATAATCCCTCTCACTGGGCAACTAGTGATATCCAGTAAAAATTAAAAAATCAATAAAAATTTTGATCTGTTCTTTGTTTGTTGAATATTCGTATTTATTTTTTTGTGTTCTTGCATATCGTATTGTCTCTGTAACCAATAAATCATAAACGGCATCGTCAAAAAAATATTCAAAAATTTCTAAAGGTGTAGCATTCGATAATTGTTCTCTTATGACTTCAAATACCTGTTGACAATCTTCAAAGTCCATTGTCTCATAGTTTGGTTCAGATCTCTCCCACTTTGGCGGCAAAAAAATATATCACCTCTTTTTCTCTTAGAAAATGATGAAAGCGGTAAAATATCTTCTTCGTCAGACGATGACGGTTCATCTGGAGTATTTTCTTCAGTGAGAAATATTTCAGTGCCCCCTGGAATATCTCGTACGGTAGCTGTACCAATATCTTTATCGTTAATATCATCTTCATCACTCAATTCGTCAACTTCTAGGGGTAATGCTGCCATATCGGCATCAATCTGCTCTGAATATATATATTCAACAGCATCATCCAGTGTCTTGAAGAATTTTCTGGACAAAATTCAACAAAATCGGAATTTCTGCAAATAAAATATTTTTTTAGTATTCAATTTTACCTATAAAGTCCAGTTAGAACAAAAATAGGACATTTTCAAATTTTATCCCTAAACCCCCAGCGTCCTCATTTGAGGACAGTAGGATTTTGTTACACCCTGTATACAAACCATTTCTTCTGGGCCTTATTACGTATTATATTCATAAAACCTAACAATATAACTAGCAGAAAAAATAACTTTTAATACATACCTTTGTTTTATAACAAAATGCCAGCAAAAATTTTAACATGAAACCACGTGATAAAAAAAATGCAATAAATCAGATAATACTTCAGAACCAATACGTAACTTCGGCGCTTCGAAACGTGCCGTTAGCATCACTACCTGACTATTACTGATATTCAATGCCGAATTACTGTTGTTTGTACGACGGTGTCTACGCCATCCCCTCCTATGTGTGCAGATCTAATGAGGACGCTGGGCGTTAATGGGTTAATAGTGTCCCTAATCAATTTAGACCTCTTGCATTATATTTATTGCTTAGAAATATTGTGACCGATCTTTCAAGTTAGTTTTAAACTCCTTCCAGTTAACTTACAACTTACAATCCATTCCCTGGCCAACTATTTTTGACTATGACACAGTAGGTGATAGGGTATCTTTTTAAATCAAAATATGCACACTTTATTAAATATTTATGCTCCAATAAAAACAAGGAAGTTTACAAAAACGAGCCGTGAATAAGGCATACAGTGCGGGATATGATTAAGACTCGCAATTAAGATCAAAGGTGTATTGGTATTTTTAAAAAAACATACGAAACTTAACAACTTTAACAATTAGAAGGGAGAAGAAATCGTTGTTTGAGGTCAGAGTTCAAAACTCTACAAATGTTTGGCAGGATATTAGGTTTGGTTGTAATAGTGGAAAAAATAAAGTAGAAATCGCTGATAACCTGATGAACTTAATTTATTTTTTACAGTTAGTCCACCTAAAACACCTATCGATGTTCATTATAGAATTCTTAACGACTTTGAAAGTCATGTCAACGGAAAAATAAGGACTGTCTTTAATTTCAGCGTAGTTACCGAAACAGACTTTCTTAAATTAATATCGAGCTTAAAATCTGAAGCTGAATGGACTATTTTTTATTTGGAAAATATTCTGTCTATTTTTACTGCCACATTTAAAACATATTATCAGTTTCTGCATTCAACATTCGAAATTTCCAGATAACTAGAAGCATGCATTAATTACCCCTATCCCAAAGATTTCCTCTTCAAGAGACTTTAAAGACTTGCGTCGAATCACTGTTCTTCCGTGCGTCTCAATGATTTTAGAGAAAATAATTAACACACAACTTACAGAACACGTTAATAATATTTTTCCTGAAACCCAGTCTGATTTTGGTGCACATCATGGTTTTACAACAGCGTTGGCAAATGTTACTGATGATATGTTCCTATCCAACGATAACGGCATAATTACTATATTAGATTTTTCACGGCATTTGACACTATAAATCATCAGCTCCTTCTGGGCATTCTGCTCCATGTTGGTCTATCTAAAAGTTCAGTAATTTGTTTAAATTTTTTTTATGTAACAGGTCTCAGTCTTTTCGGATTGATAATACAGTTTTCAAGTCGGTGACAGTCGGCAACGGGATTCCTCAAGGCCCAGCGCTTTCCCCTCTTTTATATGCGACCTACACTTCATTTCTTTCAAAATCATTGAAAGAGTGCTCAGCTCAGTATTATGCAGATGACATTACTTAAATCTATCTAACTTTTAATAAATCTGATGTTATTGAACGCCTGTTCAACTATGACTAGAGGGCTAAATTGTATAGACACGCTTTCATTAGAGCACTGCCTTGTGCTGAATCCTAAAAAATGTTGTCTAATGGTTTTTTTATCGTAAAATTGATGTGCACTATGTAAAGTATATAATTAAGGTTGAAATAGAAAATACTACCCTGCCAGTGAACGATAATGAACGCAATTTGGTTGTGACATTCGATAGTTCTTTAAAATTCCCCCACGTTTCTGGTTGTGTTCAGGGAGCTTTTATGAAATGCTGGTTTGTAATAAACAATTTCTATCTCGGAATATAAATAATTATCCTTATTTAATCACGCCGATATTGTGTACGGAAACTGTCTTAATTCGCTCGATAAGCGTTGGATCCGACGCTGAACTTTTGCTTAAGATTTATTTACGGTGTCAGAAAATATCAGCACATATCTGATAAGTTGCTTGATGCAGATTGGTTGAATATGGCGAAAAGGAGAGAACTGCATCAATCCTGTATTTTTCCATAAAATAATACAATTAAAATGCCCAGCATATTTATATAAGCGATTATCTTTAGAAACCATGTACATAATCTTAATATTAGATTTAGAGGAATGATTGCACTACCATATCATCGAACCGCGTTTTTAACAGCAACTTTTCCTACAACATTTTCAAACTGTACAACTCTCTGTTTTAAGGGTAAGCTATCGTCGGTTTATTTTAGATAAGCGCTAAATAGCACGCACAATTGACTGAGCATATACAGGGTTATTCACGCAACCCGTTCATTAAAAGTTTTTGATAATGCCATTTAGATAAAAATTCCAAATTTTGGGATTAAAGTAAGGTCAAGGGGTACTTCTTTTTTGAAATATTTTCAACTTCCTGTCACTTCCGGTTTAACCGAAAGTTGGTATCAACTTACTTATTTTAAATGGAACACCCTATATTTTATAATATTTTTGAATTCTACGGATAATTTTAATGCTATTTTATGTAGCATGTCCTATACCTAGGTTCAAGCGTTCTTAAGATACTTGACCTTGAACCAAAAATGAGCCTTCGGGGTACCAAATTTTAAAATCTCAAACATACACATTTTCAAAGCCGCTAAAGTCCGTTTTTTTAAAATATAACTTTATGCACTATCAAATGTAGAATTTAATTTTCTATCGAACTGTATTAAGGTTCCCTATACCTATTCGTAACCACTTTCGAAATAATCAGGTTTTTATTAAACTATCATATGTATTTGCTAAATGCTTACACCTTCCCGTAGTAAGCCATGGAAAAACAATTGTTGTGCCTTTCTATTCAACATGACAGCTGATTTGAAACTTTTAAATTAAAATAAAATAACACTCAAAAGCTGATATTCTCAATTTATTTTATATTCGCGGAGAATGTTACAAAATATTGGAGAGAACGTGCCATGTTTTTAATGAAAAACATCCACATTTATCGCCAATGAACAAGAGAAAATTGAAGAGGATTGAAACGAAATTTTTTCGTTTCGGAAAATTTAAAGTTATAAAAAATGTAATAAATTGTTTACATTATTTTTAACCATATCTACTAAGTTCGAGACTGTTCTAAACTTGTTTTAGTAAACTTAAAAATTATAGCAATCTAACTATCAACAATAAACAAATAAAATAATAAAATTGAATTATAACAAATGTTCTATATGCTGTCCGTTCATTTGAAGACACATTTCAATTCTTCTTTGTACAGTTGCTGTGGCCCGTTGAATTTGTCCGTTTTCTAATTCGGCAAAAGCTGTTCGTATCCTGTCCAGTAAATCTTGTTGGTTATTTACTGGGGAAGCATAGACTTTTCCTTTGATAAGTCCCCATAAATAAAAGTCTAGGGGTGTTAAATCACGCGATAGCGGGGGGGGGGCGATCTCCAAGGGCCATTGGGGCCAATCCAGCGATCTTCAAAAATTCGAGATAATTGGAGATAAACTGCAGCGAAATTATGTGCTGGTGCCCCATCTAATTGATACCAATAATTTTTGCAGCTCACCAATAAGAATTTCTTCTATAAATTCAGAAACCGTCCCTCGTAGAGTTTCCAAATACTTATCACTGTTTAAATTGTCTTCATAAATACAGTACCGCACCTGATCATTTAATACTATACCGAAAACATTGAAGCTAAACCTCTCTTGAGAATGCGTTTCGCGTAAAGCGTGCGGATTTTCTGCTGCCCAGAAATGTTCGTTTCTTGTATTTGGAATAAGGGTGCATATGATGTTCGCTCAAGATTCTCTGGACAGATGAAGAAGAAATTCCCAAATCGTTTCTGCAGACGGTATTGAACTTTGCGGGTTTGCGTGGAAATAAGCTAATGTGTTTATTACGTTATCCTCGGCATTTGTCACTGGTTTCGGAACATTTTTTGTAACTTTAACCTTGCCAAAACGCAAAAAGTTCGTTTCAATCCTCTTCAATTTTGACTTGTTCATTGGCGGCAAATCAGGGTGGCGTTCATTAAACACACGACACGTTCTCTCTAAAATTTTATAACATTCTCCATGAATATAAAATAGATTGAGAATATCAGCGTTTGAATATTCTTCCATTTCGATTTAGAAGATTTAGTTTATCACTGACTGCTTTCGATAAATAACGCATACTAATCATCTGTCATATTGGATATTGGATCTCAATTGTTTTTCCATGGCTCACCATTGGAACATGTAAACATTTAAGCAAATACATACGATATTTTTATAAAACCCAATTATTTCGAAAATGGTTACGAATAGGTACGGGGAACCTTAATACAGTTCGATAGAAAATGAAATTCTACATTTGATAGTGCATAAAGTTATAGTGTGTCCCATTTAAAAAAACGGACTTTAGCGGCTTTGAAAATCTGAATGTTTGCGGTCGAATTTAGGTGTATAAAAATAGACAAATTCAATAAAAAAAATAGAAACTTAAGATCATTTGCCGATCGTCTGCAAAATATGAAGATTATATCTTCAAAACTTACGAAAATATGAGATTTTAAAATTTGGTACCCCGAAGGCTCATTTTCGGTTCAAGGTCAAATATCTTAAGAACGCTTGAACCTAGGTATAGGACATGCTACACAAAATAGCATTAAAATTATCCGTAGAATCCAAAAATATCATAAAATACAGGGTGTTCCACTTAATATAAGCAAGTTGATATCAACTTCCGGTTAAACCGGAAGTGACAGGAAGTTGAAAATATTTCAAAAAAGAAGTACCTCTTGACCTTACCTTAATCCCAAAATTTGAAATTTTTATCTAAATGGCATCATCAAAAACTTTTAATAAACGGGGTGAATAACCCTGTATAATTGCATTAAAATGTTTTTGGTCACTTTTTTGATATATTGAGCCAACTACATCTGCTGTAGATATTCAGGGTTGAGTTGATTCGGGCGCCTCATCTGAACTTCGCCTTTTACTGAATATCATAATATATAATATTTAAGTCTGGTGTTTATTTTAAACCAGTACTATTTGGATATTCAAAAACAAAGACATTTATTATTATCCCACAGGGGCGTGACGCAAAAGGCCAACCGTAGAAAAGCCAGCACTCTTCGCGTCCGCTTAGTTAGTATTCGTCGGTCAAACTTAATTGCCTCAATAGATGGAGGGATCTAAGGACGACAGCCTTCTGCATGTTCATCACCAGGCGTTCGGACAATGCGCGTCATGCTGATATTTTCTCCAATTCTGTTAAGAATGCGTCCTTCGTTCCTCTCAAACGCCAAAGTACCACAAAATGTACGCTACATTCAGGGTTTAATCTGCGCAACTCGCCAATAAGCTCTACATATTTCGCTCGCTGTTCCCTTTCTTTAATTTCGATGTTTGTTTCTGCTGGGGCAGAAAATTTTATGACGTACATTGAATTATTCCGCTTGTCCAGCAGAACAATGTCAGATTTATTAGCCTGGAGACGCGTCGTAGTAGGGAAGGCGTAATTGAAATAAATTCGGCAGTTGGTGTTCTCTACTACTGTTTCAATGTCATTCGGAGCAGATGGGAGCAGTGATGTTTCATCGATACTATAGACATACCGTAGCTGATAGTAGAGCATTCAAATTGCTGCATTATGTCGATTAATAATGTAGCTTGAAATAGCATGCGCTGGTCAAGCTAATAGCAAATGCTGACGACATGCTGACTAACGTCGGCTACGTTGGAGAATTGGCTGCGTTATACAAGGGTGTTAATTACTCTTCTTGGCAGGCAAGCAGAAAACCTTCAGTCTCAGATTTTAGGCCAGCAGACTTGAGAAAAGCAAAGGTGAGTTTCTTAGACAGACTCAGAGTTTGGAGGTTCCTATAGAACAATCCATGCTATGGCTTGTTTACATGGTCTTCTTGGAGCCTGTGCTGTTCCGCTCTCTTGATCTGAGACTTTAGTACGTCCGATTTGAGTCTAATAAGTGACTGCTCGTCATCGGCTTTATTATTATTATAAATTTACTTTCCATTTTGTTTTGACAATTCGAAATTCAAATTTATAGTTAGTAAGTATACGCAACAAACCAAAGAAAAAAGTTCGTAAATTGAAAGTTGAAACAATTATTAAGCTTTTATTTCTTCATCTCAGGCAGTTGATTTGAAGGTAGCAAAAATTATTAGTCATAATTTGATTTACATATTTAGTTAAACCTAATTGTATAACATTAATAATTTTATTTCTTCATCTCCATCCAGAAAATATATCAATTACATACCTCTGATCGGCAGTTGATTTGAAGGTAGCAAAAATTATTAGTCATAATTCGATTTACATATTTAGTTAACCTAACATTAATAACTATTTCTCACATATTAGCCTTTTACATCTACTTCAAGATGGGAGCGGGCCTTTCAGCACATTCTTCAGCTGTATGTATTAGATCTTCTTGCCGGTTGGATTTCAAAGATGATTTTAGGGCATCAGTGGTCACCAAACGCATAAAATTAATTTTAAACAAAACAGAAATTATGGTTCTTGAGACAAACCCTGTCAAATTGAAAGCCATCCAAAGTCTTGCCTTCGATTTCACGACTCATCTTCAGAGATCTTTACTCTATGAGATCTGATCACCGAATTAGCGCGGAGAGATTCAGGTGGGCTTTTATACTTAACTGGTGCTCTCCGAACCGTCACCTTGTGTTAAGATCGGTTTCTAGGTGTGATGAAGTTTTTTACATGTTTGAAAATTTCAATAAATTCTCTAATCTTGCTTTTATAAAATCCTGAATCCGACGCTAGAACCTCGGTTTCTTCTATATTTATATTTGTAGGTATTGCATAAACCAAACCACTCGAAAATGACCTGTAAAGTAACTCTTTCATCGGCAGAAATATGGATAACATACATACAATTAAAATAAACGTAACGTATACGTGCCAATACTACAATATATCCAACCAAAAGGAGCTAATCGTCTCCGTAGACATGTTTGCCAACTAGGCAGATAAATATTTAATTAAATTGGTGAACGATTTCTGTTTGGGAAAATAAACCACCTTTTCAATTAACATAAACGGAAGCCTTCACAGCTGTGGTCAATTGAGAATGCATGGATCTTAGGATTAGACCGTGTCAAAATGGAATTACTTTGTGACGTTTCGCCTTCGATTGCACGAGGCATCTTCAGGGATCTTTGCTTCACGAGATAGGAACATTGAATTCAATGTTTCATTTAAACTGCACTCCTTAAGGTACCACAAAAATTATAGCAAAAATGCAATTTTTAAACTTTTAAGGAATAATATAAATTATTAGGGTAAACAGGGCTGGCAATGTTGCAACTAAAGAAGGAAATTTTACCCCTGGACAGGTTTCTGCCCCGGTGTTGCTAATATCAGTACGCTAAACCCGCTATTAAAAATCCATTCCTGCAAAAGAAAGTAAATTTATGAAGTCCAGAATAAAACATTTTTACCACATCACTATTGAAGCCCTTCATCGGGAGCATAATAATATAGTATAGTTGGGTCAGTGGACACCAGACCATAAATCAAAGTTTCTTTTTGATTAAGATTTCAGTTCCAAATACGGAACGAATTCAGTTTACCGAACGAGAGCTCAAAGTTGAATATTAACGGCAATGCGGTTGGAAATAAGTTAGTTTCTGCAAGTTTAAAAGCGACAAATTTTCAGCATTCCGGATTCGATGTAGTATGTTCGCATTCATTTATTCATATATTCTTAAGAAAAATGCATAGTGCATACGTTTTAAAAATACATTATAAGAATTCTGTTGACGCACATAATTGCATTTTCAAATGTTTATTTTTCTTTTAAAATTTCTTTCTTTTAATACAATTTCTTACATGTAGTCAGATTTGAAAGACTTATTACATTTCATTTAGGTTGTTGTTGCTTTTGGAGAGTCTTAAAGGGGAAAGGGACTCATTCATGATTATTAAATCAAATCAAATCAAAATGTCTTTTTATCGGTTACAAGAAATAAGATACAATTAACAATTGAAATGGTGGCGAGATCCAGCATGGCTCTTCATATCTAACCACCTTGAAAATAGACTTAATTGAAAACTTTGTAATTTATATGCCAACGTACTAGTAATAATAAAAATAAAAAAAAACTATATAGTGTTATACTATAATGTAGCTTGACACGCCTAAGGATATGTAGCAACTGAGAACTCTATGTTATCTTTGAGAGATTAAATATTTTTTAAGTTTTCGCATTATACGTGAATGAACGCTGAAAAGCAGCGGTGCTGTGCCTGAAAATCTGATACAGACCTCGATGGCGTGTAATGATATTATGAACATTTAAACCCTTTGACAACCTATCAAGAAAATACGTGGGCTCTTGGGGCAACTCAATTTTAAACACTAAACATGCGAGACGTAGTTCATACCTTTCGGAAAGATTTAGCCACTTGGATCTCTCAAAATGATCTGATATATGGTCAAACTTACGAAGTCCGTATGAAAATCTAATGCAGGAGTTTTGAATTCTTTGAAGGATGGTTTTAATTTTTTGCATGAGAAAAACCAATAGACTACATCGGCATAACCCAAATGTGACAGAATAAGGCTGTCACACAATCTTATTCTTACATTGGTCGAAAGAATATCCAGCAGTTAGTTTAACATTATTCAAGTAGAGACAGAAATTAATATTATTCTCAATAGATTCTCTATCACGACCAAATATTAGAAGCTTAGTTTTATTATTGTTTAGAAAAGTAGACCATGTGCCAAAGAAACTTCAGAAATGATTTCCAAGTCATAGATTAGACACTAAGATGTATATGTATGTATTCGAATGCATCGTCGATATATTGCTATCTGCTTGCCTGTATTTTATTACTTTTAATTTCCAAAAATCATTTATTTAATCGGCATTTCAGATAATTTTTTTGGTGTTAAGCTTATGGTCTTTGTGACTCAGTGGCCAGAACGATTGCCTAGAATGCGAGAGGTCTTGGGTTCGAATCCCGACGAAGACTTTTTCACTTTTATTTAACTTTGATCGGTTACATAATAATATTTTTGAAAAATGTTAATAATAAGAAATTAGATAAATGATCATTTGCAGAAGCGGTTGAAATGATTGCGCATCTGAAATGGAATTGGCGTGGTCTTATGTTCAGGATGGTAGGTGATATCGACCAAGCGAACCAACTAAATGCAAGAGGTACAAAATCGTCAACGTAGGATTAGTTTGAGGAAGGTCCATGTCTTCTGGTGGACGCTAAGGATTGCTTGATGATGATGGTAATGAATAAAACCAAATATTACTAGTACTAAGAATAACTTTTTCAACATAAACATTGAAAAGTAAATAAAAGTAAAAATTCTTCTGGTCTTAGGAAAAATAGTGTTTATTACACCTATGAATATCGTTTTCAAATTCGAAAACTTCCGCCTTCAACACTTGTTGAAAGAAACATGCATGTGATATGAGATACTTTCTAGCTAAGTTAACAGTTTTTTGTCATTTTAAAAAATTGTGGTAGGAAAATACTGTCTTGCTCTACTACTGTATATTTAATAAACCGTCGATTAAATCGCAAGTTAAATAGTCGCAATTAACGTACTATTTTTGGGAAATTATAATTAAACGACTGAACAAAAAGCGTCTTTAATTCGAATTCTCACGCAAGCCGAATTACACGGATAAATATTCAACGATCGAGTGGCATAACCTATCTAATGTTTTAAGTTTAGGCAAGTCACGCGGACGTTCGAGTCTGTTGTGCTCCGCCTGTACGTATGCAATATAGCGCGTTTCGGTTAAAAAGCGCTAAGCAGCAATTACAAATAAGAGAAGGATTGCTTACTTCCCCTCCTTATAACTGTACATCGGCAACGTGGCTTTGACGTCATCAGGGGTTCTTAATATTATGTAGTTACATAGGTTTTTCATATGACTTCGGTTTTATGGAATTTATATTTATATTTATTTATTATTCCTATCGGATTTGTAGTGCCACTTTCCTCGTAAAATGGAAACTTTGTAATCGCGAAAAAATCACTCTTCCAGGTATTTACAGATCTTGACGTTTTAGGGTCCCTAAATGCCAAAAAGCATGTTTTTTCAATTCCGTCGGATCATCAGTCTACCTGTTGGCGGTATAGGTAGAAAAACCACTAACTTCAAATGTTGTTCAAAAAGAAAGTACTACATAGGAATCAACTGATAAATAAAGTTTGGTATAAATCCAAGATGGCGAAACAAAATGGCGGCTTAATAAAATAATTATAAAATAAGCCTACTTATTAGATTAATTTAAAAAATTGCAATTTATTTTTTGCCCAAAATTCATTTTAATTAAATTATGTATTACGAGTAATGGTATCATCGCTAGCACAATAATTAAGGAAATGGAAGTATTAAAACTAATGTTACTTAAAATCTAATAATGTTGTATTATGACACGATTACTAGAGATATGAAGATACGATCTATCTATACACATAACTACATTTGACAAAATATTTATTTAAAGTTGCCTATTAATTATAAGTAACTAAGGTGTTCATAATTCATAATTTCATGTCCAATATTTACCAATCCATTCGCGTATATTGTATATTGAGGCCCTAAATGCCTCTCAATGTCCTTTCTTTTGTTAAGTATATCTTAATCATTGTTCACCGCTTGTTCTTAACTTATAGCTTTTTTTCATATATAAGTTACCTCTTATTTCTGAAATCAAACCATTTTTTTGTATCAGATTCGTTACTTTTATTAGAATAAAATCACTAAAACTTACAAATAAATTATTTTATTGGATGATGTATGCCCTTTTTACGAACCTACACCTGGTTATAGATAGACCCTTGTTTTAAAATTAATTGACACATGAGTAAACCGCTCGTCAAAAAGGACGCCAAAAGATTTTTTGAAATTGTATTTAAATATCAGTCGTTCCGACATTTCTTAACCGACTGGAATAAGCTTTTCGGATTCTAAAAGCTTGTTTCATGTAGAATTAGAGGCGGTATGCGCTTTTCTTAAGTTATTTTTTGGGGCTGTTCAGGGTGGTAAAGAAAGGTGTAAAAAATAAAAATTTTCAACAAGGTGTATTAATAAAAGGATTCCCTTTTTATTGTGTATAATGGTAGATTTTTGTTTACTGCCTTGTAACAAAAAAGTCCTTAGTTTTCTAAAAATCAGCTGATTTTAGGCAAAAATAATGAATTATGGAAAACTATAACTGGCTAAATTTAAGAAAACAGTTTTTAAACAAGACTTTTTAATTCAACGCAAAATGTAAAGTCAGTTGAATATGATCTTTTTACGTTAATTTAAAAAAAAAATATGTGACTGCTATTTTGTTCCGCCATCTTGAATTGGTACCACAGCTATACCAGCTTATCTTTATATCACACTTAAGCTTGCACATATTAAAATTAATCTAATAAGTGGTTTTTTTCAGGTTGAATTTTCAAATATTTTATTAGGCCGCCATTTTGTTTTGCTATTTTATATTCATGCCAAAATATTACCACTTCATTCCTATGTTAACACTTGATTTTTGTGCAAAATTTGAGATAAATTGAGATAAAATCTTTTTTACATAAATATTACCGGGTACATCCCTATATGACCCTTAATTTTTGACTAAAATTTGAAGTCAATCTGGTAAGTAGTTTTTAAACTATGCTGCGAACTGTCAGACAGACAAACCAACAAACGGACCGACGGAATTGATAAAACTTTTTTTTGGCGTCTAAGGACGCTAAAACGTGACTGAATGACAGATATGTAAAACTTGAGAGGATGGGGATTTTGTTCCGACATCTTGAATTAGTACCACAGTTTTACTAGTTCATCTTTATACCAGAATAATTAGTTATGGCACACAATTTGAAATCAGTTCTTTAAATAGTTTTATTAGGCGCCATTTTTTTCCGCCATCTTGGATTTGTACCAAAATTTTACCAGTTGATTCCTACATAATACTTGATGTTTGTGCAAAATTTGAGATAAATTGGATAAGCGCTTTCGTAGTAATATATTTTTTAACATTTCACTAGGCCGCCATTTTATTTTCCCCCATATTGGATTTTTACCAAAATGTTACCAGGTCATCCCCATAAGACCCTTAATTTTCGACCAATATTTAAAGTCAATCGCGTAAGTAGTATTTCAGCTATGCCGTGAACAGACAGACAGACAGACAGACAGACAGACAGACAGACAGACAGACAGATAGATAGATAGATAGATAGATAGACCGACGACATTGAGAAAACATGTTTTACGGCATCTAGGAACTATAAAACGTAAAGATCTAAAAAAAATCTTGAAGGGTGATGTTTCACGATTATAATACATCCCTTTTAAGAGGGAAGTAAAAAATCAAACATTTGACTAAATACATACAGATGCTACTATAAGTACAGAGTGTCCCAAATTCTATTCTATGAACTGCATAGAGTCCATCAGAAACGATACTCTGTGATCAGTAAAGATGGATTTTTTTTTAATTGGCCTTAATAAAATTTAATTTAACAGGAAATTTTTGCAAAATGACAATTAAAAAGCTAGTCTTTAGATTTACTTTACACGTCAGATCTGTCTTTTTTTCAAAAAGTTGCAGAAAACTGCTTTTCCCCTTAAAATTTTTAACGTTGGTATGGAACAATTTTGTTTCCTTTCCGATTTTATACCTATATGCCTAATTTCAACTCCATCGGTTAGCTTCAAATTTTTCTATTTTTTAAACTTAGTGCTTTTTACTTAGTAATGGAATATTGGCAAACCTGAATCAAACGATCACTGCACTTTTATTAATAAATCGTTGGACGAATTCCTAGGTCTAAATTGGTTATTTTAATACTATGATACAAATACCCCATTTATATTAAATTAATTAAGAAAAATGCATGTAAGCGATGAATTTATCAAAAATGCTGTTTCCGCCTATTAAAACAAAATTTAAATTTGACAAATAAGATAAATCACGTGACTTTTCTTTATTATCATTTTGCATTAATTTTAAAGCAAAAACCTTTTGTTAATTCAAATTTTACTAACACCAATGAATAAAAAAAACCCATAGAATGTGGACTTTATTTTTCACACAGTATCTCTTTATTTTTCACACAGTATTGAGACTCTATGCAATCCATAGAATAGAACATGGGACACTCTGTATCTTATAGCAGCATCTGTATACATTTTAGAGTAAAATTATTCTTATATGAAATTTAATTTTTGTGTAAAATTTTAAGCCAGTTGAATACATTTTTTTTACATTAATTTATGAAAAATTTATTTGGCCGCCATTTTGAATTATTACCACAACTTTACCAGTTATCTCTATATCACACTTAATGCTTGCACAAAATTTGATATTAACCTAATAAGTAGTTTTATTCAGGCTGATTTTTAACTATTTATTAGGCCGTCATTTTACTATATTCATATCTATATTACCAGTTCATTTCTTGATAATACTTAATTTTTGTGCAAAATTTGAGGTAAATTAGATAATTAGTTTTTTAAGTTTACTAAGACCAATTAATAAAAAACCCATGGAATGTGTATTGTTCATACAGTATCTTTTCTGAGACTCTATAGAATCTATAGTCATGTCCATACATTTTAGAGGAAAATCTTTAATGAAATTAGTTTTAATTGTTTTATTCTTACTTTATTTGATCTTACTTAGATGGAACCCTATTTTGTATAAATATAAAAAGTTCCGTTTAAAAATTGTTTTCTTAAAATAAACCACTTATTTCTATCACTAACAATAGAAATATGGTATTAGCTAATTATAAATTTCCATAGTTCATTCATTCCCATTCATTATATTTTTGTAACATGTGAAGTTAATATATTAAGCGCAATTACGTGAAAATCCAGACATATAATTTAAATATATACACTCTACTAAAGGCGTGGCATTCAAAAAATCAAAAATATATTTTTTTTTGTACCAATTTACAGCTTGTAGGGCAATATTCTAGTTGACGATTTCATTGATATAACATTTTAAGTTATTAGAAATTCTAATTTTACCAATTTAGCAATAATGAAATGATTACATTTCAATATTTCCTTATTCCTAAATGCATTTGGCCTGCAGTGTCTGTAGAGTAAATTTAGACCGAGACCTAGATTGTTCATCAAACCGCGTAGCAAATACAGACGATAAATTAATTACTGGCCATTCTAATCCAGATGTACGTTAATTAAAGCTTATGTCTACAAAAGAGGCTAACTGAGGATTGTTATCATTTCACAGACGGCGAATATGATATTGCCTGTTTTCATAACAAATTTAATGCAAATCGATTTGAAGATATTTCTGGACCGCAACAAATCTATCATAGGTATGCTTGTGTCAGGAACTCCACTTTAAGTTAATATTATAACTTATGCCAGTGACATTTTTAAAAACGGACAACAGGTTTTTTAAAAGGGAAAAATTGTAAACACAACCAGCAGTTTACAAAAAAACCTTATTTTTTATTTCAAATATATTTTGGGCTATTTTTTAACGTCAGGTGAAAAATGTTTCATCAGGGTAGAACATTTAACTAAAATAAATTCTGTAACTGTACTCATAATTTGGAAAAACTGTCACATTCATATTGTCAACCCCCTATGGGTAAGAGTCTTACACTTTTTTAAAACGCAAAACGGCGAATAAAAATTACTTTTATTTTTACTTTAGAACTGATGGCCAAAATTTGAGAAAATTATTTAAATCGGTGTATTCAGTATTAAAATACGGTATACTTTTCTGCAGTTCTTCAGACATATCTAACATAGTTTTCATAGCCCAGAAAAGAAATTAAGAATTATGGTCGGGATGCCTCGAGACTTTTGTAGACGTTACTTTAAACAAAATAATATTTTCACTCCGTACGGTTTGCATATCTATCCATGCTTGACATTTATGTTTAGAAACAAATTATACTTTAATCATGACATATAATCATGGTCACAAAACGCGCATCAAGATATGTCCATATCAATTTCCAATACACAGACCGTTCTTGTACGAAAAATTACCTCACCATATGTGCATTGGTCTTTTTAGTACGCTTCCGGCTGACTTTCGAACCATAATTTTCGAAACGTAGTTTTAAAAGAGAAATTTTCAGAATATTGTGTATCATGGAGCCCTATTATCTTTCCGAGTTTATCGACTGGTTTAAATTATATTAAAATGAGATGTTTGTACGTTAGATATATAAGACCTGGCTAGTTAGTGTAGTAATAAAGTTATTTTAAATTAACTATAATAGAATGTTTGTAATTCATTGCCGAACCTGTTATAGAGATTTAGAACACTTGGTAATGTATATACGATCTCAATTGAAATCGATAAAAAAACATTTGGATAGAAATTCTTTGTATCATTATTTATTACCACTAATATTTCTTTTTTAAACAAATAAAAATATATTCTAAAATTATGGTTAGTTGATTTGCGAGATACGAACGTAAAATGATGTTCAATAATATCTTGAAATCTCAGAAAAAAGTAAAAACATATTTAGAATTTAAATGTATTATTAGAAATATTAAGTAATTTCTAATGAATATATCTAGGTACTTTTATTAATTTAGATACTGTATGTCACGCCAAATATACTTTGACAAATAATACGTTTTTAACCAATAACCGATGATGTTTTAAAAATATCGTACAGTCATTGATTATTAGTTTTTGAAATTTATGGGATTTGTATTACTTTCCTCCTAAAGGAAAGTAATGTATTCGTGAAAAAAGCGCCCTCCGAGATTTTTTCAGATCTTTACATTTCAAGGTTTTTAGATGCCGAAAAACATATTTTCTCGAATCCGTCGGTATGTCAGTCTGTTCGCGACATAGCTAAAGAACTATTTATCTGATTGACTTCAAATTTTGGTCCAAAAGTCATATAGAGATGATCTGCGAACATTTTCGTAAAAATCCATATAGGGGAACAAAATGGCGGCCTAATTAAACGTTTAAAAAAATATTGCTGAAAAACTACTTATTCAATGTATCTAAAATTTTGCAGAAAAATGAACTGTGACATGGAGATGAACTGGTAAAATTTTGGTACCAATCCAAGATAGCATAACAAAATGGCGCCTCATAAAATATTTGGGTTAAATCTTGCAACTTATTTTGAAGCCTTTAAACGGAAGTGACCGAGTTTTAGTATGCGTACATAAACCAGATGACAACGCAATAATATGTTGTCCAATCATGAATATCTTATACCGGGTGCTTACAAAATATTACTAATAAGTTCAAAAAAGTTTCCATTTTAAGAATTGTCTTAGATTTGGTATATATATATACATAAACTTGATGTCGATACAAATTATAGTGTATCGGAATTAACTGAAATTTGGTATACATACATAAACTGGATCACGATACAATATTAGATGTTCAATCGTGAGTGTCTTACATATACATGGTGCGTAAAATATAATGGTAATATAGTTCCCTCTATCGGAATAAACCGAGATTTGGTACACATGCACAACCCGGTGATAATACAATATTGTGAAGTCTAAATATTGCTGGAAAGTACAAAATAAAATATATGTGAAAATATTTAAATATTACAAAAACACAAAACTTTTAAAAGTTTTGTATTTATGTAATTTTAATTGCATCGAAAAATACAAATATTAAAATAAATTTAAATTAGCAATATTTAAAAAATGTTATATTGGGGTAACCCAGCCGTGGTTTCATTTTAATAGGTATGGTAAATGAATTAATGTATGTATGTATGTATGTACGTATGTATATTAGATCTGATCGATAAAGGTATATTGTATATACACAGGGTTACTCACGGTGAGTGTCCAATTAGAAGTATCTGAAAAATCAATAAACAGAGTACTTTCAAACATTGGCTTTACACATAATTGAACATAAACTCTCTTTTTGCCGCTTTTGACCCAAACCGATAGCAATATCCATTTTTTAATGAAATGCCCTGTATATTATTGCATTTTTGTAATGTCTTTATGATAAACACTTTTGTATGGCGTTTCCTATACCGAAATTCAACTGACTTTGGGAAAATGGCAACTGAAAATTGAGATGCGCTTTAACTTACAGCAAAATGGATTGCACTTTCCTGTCTTATTTTTTAGTTACCTATCATCTGATACCCATTTTAACTTAGACAGGAAATGTCAAATTTTGACAGCTTCTGTCAAATTTAAAATTGGCCAACTAAAAATCAAAATAGTAAACTGAAATCTATTTTGTTGCAAGTTAAGTCGTTTAGGAGCTACAGAGCTTTAAAACATCAAAAATGTCAAATTTCATCCGCCATTTTCTAGAAACAGTTGACATCACAAAAAATATTTAGAATTTTCAGGCTAATACAAAATTTCAATAATATACAGGGCCTTCCATTTAGAAAACGGATGTTACTATCAGGTTGAGCTAGAAGTGGCAATACCGCATAATTTAAAATATTTTAAAAATAAAGTTTATGTGCACCTATAGCCAGAGCCAAATGTTCAAGATAGTCTGTTCATTGGTTCTCCAAATATTTCTCATAGGACACTCACCGCGAATAACCCCGTATACGTAATAACAGTTGTATTTTGGCTTTACACAAAACAATAGGAAAATGTAGCAAAAACTGTATAAAAAAGTAAATATATGGGTTATATATGGATATACATACTTATCTTTATCGAGAAAAGTGACACATATTAAGAATTATATAATGTTTATAAACTTATTACCAATTTAGTTACGAGAAAGGTTCCGGGTAACGCCACTTTACCGATTTTTGTATATTGCAAAAGGAAAATAAATAATGTTTAAAAAAACAATTCGTGGTACTAAAATAAATAATATTATGTTCATAGTACTAGTTTACTGAAGAACGTTTAACGGATATTGGGGGCACATTGCTTATTTTACATATATAACTACTAGCGGGTACCCGCGACTTCGTTCGCGTATGTCGACAATGAGAGGGATAGAAAAAGGTACTTAAATCGTCTTATTTAAGTACCTCTTAAGATCCGTTTTTATATAATACCCTGTATACATAAAAAAATATGTAAATAATAAAATAAAATACACTTGTCAAAGTTTTTTTTTTGAAAAACTAACCGTTTTGTAAATAATAAGAAGTGTAATATTGCAGGGGCCAGGCGGTTTCACCCCTTGAAATTTGTAAAATCCCCTTTTACCAAACCTTTACTCTATGACAAAATTCAACTTTTTATGTCAAGAGGTTTGAGTGGGATTGTGATTAATCAGTGGCCCAATATTTTTGAAACACCTCGTATAATTTTTGAAAAAATCTTATAATATGTAAAGTATGAAAATAAAATACCCGTATTCAAGCGTTTATCCGAAATCCTAAGCGTTTTTTTTAATAGAAAATAATTTAGTATTTAAGGGGTGGTTTCAACCCCTTACAAGTCTTTTGAAAAACCATACCTTATCGAACCTCTACGCTCTGTAGTCAACCCTATACAAAAATTCGGCGTTTTGCGTCAAGCGGTTTGAGAAGGATCGTGATTAATCAGTGACCCGAGTTTTGAAAACACCCTGTATACATTTAAAAAACTCTAGGAATGTAGAAAAAATTAGAATAAAATGCCTTTATTCAAGCGCTTTTTCAAAAACTAACTGTTTTGTAAATAAAAAAGATTTTTATATTCAAGGGGTGGTTTTACCCCCTTGAAATGTAAGTTTCGAAAAATCCCGTCTTGTCAAATCTTTACATCGTAAAATGAACCTCTATATCAAAGTTCAGCATTTTATGTCAAGAGTGTCCCGATTTTTTAAACACCTTGTATACATTTTTTAAATCTTTAAATGTGTAAAAAATAAAAATAAATAACACCTATTCAAGCTTTTTTTTTGAAAACTAACTGTCTCTTAAACAAAATATTGTATTATTTAAGGGGTGGTTTTATCCCCTTTTTTCCAAACCTCTACACCCTGCAGTCGATCCGTGTACCAAAATTCCGTTTTTTACGGCAAGCGGTTTAAGCAAAATGTTGATTAATCAGTGACCCGATTTTTTAAAACACTCTTTTACTCACACATTTTCAAAATTTTAAAATAAAAGAAATAAATAAAATAAGATATACACACTAACCATTTTTTGATTATTTTATTGGGCCGCTATTTTGTTTTGCTATCTTGGATTCATACCAAAATGTTACCAGTTCATTTCTATGTAACATTTTTTTTATGCAAATATTGGAAATAAGTTTTTTTAGTAATACTTCCAGACTATCACCAGGTTATCCCCATATAACCCGTAATTGTTTTCCAAAATTTGAAATTAATTGGGTAAGATGTTTTGTGGCTATTTCGCGAATCGACAGATAGACAGACATATCGACAGAAAAGAAAATATATATGTTTTAATATCTAGGGAAGATAAAATATAAAATTTGGGAGGGCGTTTTTTTTGACGATTGCTAATATTTTATTTAGCAGCCATTTTCTCCCACTACCTTGAAATCGTGCCACAATTTTACCTATGGCTATATGTTAATTAAATATCGTACACCACTGCCTCACACAACTCCGCCCGGCGCGGCAGTGCAATTCTCCGATTTCAGATTCTGGCCCGTTCACAATTCAATCCAAGGCATCTTTTATCTTCGTCTTTCCCACGTCATCCTTGCCGAACATGCCTATTTCACTCTCACAAAAATTGATCGTTGAACGGGCCGGGGTTTTGAAATCTGCCAATCACAGGTATCCTGAGTACGCTAACGTCTACCGATACCTATCAATAATATTTTTGGTATTTTATTTCAATTCCTCATGCATTAAAAAAAATAATTTGAACAGACCACATAACTAGAATAATTTTTTATCCGCATTCCTTTCATGCGTTCAGACTTATGTGTCAGACTTTACCATACCGCAGAAAATACATGCATCCTAGAAACTTGGAACCAATTAAAACCTGTCATTGACCAATTGAATGCGTCGGATTAAATAATTCGCTGACAGGCACACATCAAGTCCACGTTGACCCGAGGAAGACGAATATGAGGAGCTGTCAATAAAAATAATGCTATTTGCTTTAAATGTGTTTTGTGGTAAATTGATCGTACCCCGATTTTTGAGCAACTTTAATTGACTTCGTATAAACTTTAATATATTCTATTCTCTTCCATTCATTAAAACTTTTTCTTATTTGAGTCTATTCAACTAAACTTTGTACCAAGAGAAGAAAATTGATTTTGAAAAACTTTTTCTTCGGTTTAAACTATTTTTTTTCACGTTTAAACCTCTATCTTAATAACAAAAAAATACATTTACACAAATTAGAATAAAACGTTCGTTAATTACTGCTAACAGCCCGAACTAAACTTAAACACGTTCTAGTTAAACGCTTCTATAAAAAAAATCTATATTAACACTATAAACTTCAAATGTGGAACTTACAATTACTTAGAAAAATATAACTTAAACGCTCCACTTTTGCATATTTATTATATCCAGTAACTAAACTTTGAATCTCATAGGGAGCCCACCAATCACGACACAGATTGTCTAATGTGCTTCCTATTGGTTCATCGTTTATTTCCTTGGAGTATAAACAAGTTTTGTTGAATCTTCAGTGTGAGCTTCCTGGCTGAGTGGTAGGGTACTCGACTTTGGATGCAACGCGTGTGTGTTTAGATCCCCGTTCAGGCGATTACTTTTTTAGTTTCCTTTTAAGAAAACTTATAATTACTAAATGCGGCTTATTTATAGGTTAGGATAGGAATAGGTAGGTTTACTATGAAGAAAAAGGGCGTGGGTAGATTGCTATTTTATGAGGTTTAAACAAAATTCCGGGTTCATATTAAAAAAGGATTTTTTTTAACAAAACCTATACCGTTAGGCGGAATTGTCCCGTTACTGATAGATTAGCCCAGGTTCATCGATAAAAACATCATAAAAGCCATAAACCATCATCAAATCATCGAACATCTGATCTTGAATATGCGCGCACTCTAAAGCGGTGTGAATTGGCGGGCTCCTTACGGGATGCAAGGTCTTGGTGTTCAGTACGCTAAAAATTCGTATCCTAGGGTCGTACAGGTTTCGCGTTACATCTAAGTCACAAATAAAAAAATTGTTATCATTTTGCATTGACATTGGAAAACTGCTTGGAATATGGGGGGGCATTATTATTACTATTATTAATTAAAAAAATTAAATGGTCACACACAGCAATAGAAAATATTCACATTCTCATACGCACTAAACAGGGGAAGTTACATCCCAACGCATGCAAGGAAAGACTCACCATCGAGAGAAAAGAAGGGGGGAGGGGAATTATAGATACACAATCGCTAAATAAAAAACAAATTCACGAACTCGGAAAATTCTTCCACAAGCAACAAACTAACCTTTACAAGGCAATAATGAAGGCAGACAAGAATTATACATCGTTCGACGTGTCTCAAACGAGCCACGCAGCAGACACACACAGTCACATCCAGTCACAACTAGAAAAGATGAACACCTGGTCTGAAAAAATACTCCACGAAAGACAGATACTACATAAAGCAAGACTACATACATTAAAAACTTTCATATACGTGGTTACAAGAAGGGCAGCTGTTCCCCGAAAAAGAGAGCTTCCTGCGTGCCATCCAGGACAAAGTCATAACAACTAGAAACTCCCAAAAGCACATCATCAAGGACACAACCAATGAAGACGACAGGTGCAGGAGATATCACCAGCAGAGAGAAACGATCTATTTAATGGCCGGAACTGAATAGACCGCGAGCCAAAACTCAGCATCGAAGATCGTTCATCAAGCATTAGCCACAACATGCCAACTAACGGAGAACACACACCCTTATTACCATTATACACCAACATCCATACTTGAAAACGAAGACCACAAGCTCTACTGGGACATTAACATCCACACTGATAAAACAATCCCCGCAAACATACCCGACATCACCTTTCAATCCAAAAAAGAAAAGATCACTTATTTAATTGATATGGCTGTGCGAAGATTGTGAGAATGGAGATAAAAAGACTGTGGAAACAGGAAAGAGTCATTATTGTTCCTCTCGTCATATCAATAACAGGCGTCACCCCAACAACGTTTACACCGTATTTGGCTCAGGACTTAATACAGACGTATACAGGAACTTCCAGAAATCGGTAATTTTGAAAACATGTAACATGGTTAGATCATTTCTTAATACACAATAGTTGTTTTTTTTTCCTTTCCTTTTTTTGTACTGACTTGGTATAATAATAATAATAATAATAATAATAATAATAATAATAAATGTCTTTATTTTATAGATAAACAAATACATCTATATAATTATTTAAAGATAGGTGGCGGTATCCAACTACAGCTGCTCATACAACCACCCTAGTTACACAATAATAACATAAATATTAAATGTAAATATACCTATGTACTTAGATTTTCAAAGTACTATCCTAAAGAAAAAAACATATAAATTCAATGGTTACAAATTAAATATAACTACCTAATAGACCAGAATAATAATAAAATATATACTGAGGAGAGGTAAAAGCGAAAAGCGAATAGAAAATTCGAAAAAGTTATATAATTATTAATTTTTTTAATTATTAATAATTTATTTAATTTATTATTATATTATTCAATTATTAATAATAAATGCCAAATGTATAAACATCCTTAGTGCTGGTCACGTTTGGTTAAAATATATGTCTTAACTTTTTTACGAAAGGTGTTAATACTAGAGGATTCCTTCAATTGGGAGGGGAGGGAGTTGAATAAGTTTACTGAAACATAACTAAAAGATCTCTTAAAAAATTCGTGGTTGTGCCCTGGGACGCTAAACAGACTACCATGTCGCGTATGGATGTAATGTAAATCCGAACGTTTTTGGAGCTTGCCGAAAAGATATTCAGGTAATTCTTGATTCCCAATTTTGTAAATCAGACACGCCATATGGAGTTCAAACCGCTCTTTTACAGTTAGCCATCCAGACTCCACAAGTGAGGGCGTTATATGATCAAATTTGCGTACATTATAACAGAACCTAAGACAAGCATTCTGCAATTTTTGTAAGCTATCACGATCGCGTTGGTATAAGGCGGGCCAAAAAACAACATTACAATAATTTAAATGTGAGAGTATTAATGAGTCTGAAAGTCTTAATTTGGTATTAAGGTCCAAGATATCTTTGTGCATGTATAAAAGTTTCAGTTTGCCATAGGTTTTCTTAATTAGAGAGGACACGTGTTGGGAAAACCTAAGTTCATTATCTAGGATTAATCCGAGATTTCTACAGGATTCGACAGGCACCAGTTCAGATCCATTTATAAATATTTTAAAATTCGGGTCAGAAACAACATTAGTATTTGACTTGCCGAAAACCATAAGCTGACTTTTGCTTTCATTAAGTACCAATCTATGCACTTCAGATACCTTAACTATTAGTTCGAGATCGGAATTGATAAAACTGACAGCAGTATTTATATTAGAAGGAGAAAAGGAGAAGTACACTTGTGTGTCATCAGCAAACTGATGTGATTTAAGATGTTTTAAATGTTTTGAAAAGTCCGCGGTGTATAAAGAAAAAAGCAGTGGACCTAACACACTACCTTGTGGTATACCCTTTGTAACTGGAACTATCGTTGATATAGTTGAGTTATAACAAACTCGTTGTTGTCTGTTACTTAAATAATTATTAAAAAAAGTTAAAGCGACATCCCCTATACCGAAATATTTTAGTTTAGTTAGTAATATATTATGGTCTAAGGTATCAAATGCCTTACTAAAATCGAGTAGAATGAGACATGTAGTTAAGTTGCGATCCCATGCTGTGTAGATATCGTCTGTTACCTGAAGTAACGCTGTAGTAGTACTGTGACTACCGCGGAAACCTGACTGAGTTGAGGGAAGAATGTTATGCTGATTAATATAGTTAGACAGCTGTTCGGCTACTATCTTTTCAAGAATTTTAGAAAATAAAGGCAAGATGCTAATAGGTCGGAAGTCTTTAAGCTGATTAGGATTAGACACCTTGGGAACAGGAACTATATGAGCAAGCTTCCACGCAATAGGGAAACCACCGGATAGAAGACACTGATTTATAATGAAAGTGATAAAGTTAGTTAAATGGGGTGTAATATACAGTAATATTTTGAGATTAATACCATCACAGCCAGTTGAATTGGTTTTTATTTTAGAAATTATTTTTTCTATTGATTCATTAGAAACTACAGTGAATTTGAAAGACTCGTAATTTCCAAAATATTTGTTAAAATAGTTCTGCTCAATAAATGTGCTGTCCACAGATGGCACCATTGGCAATGCATTAACAAAGTAATTATTAAAATCATTGGCAACCACATTCATCTGGCTAGACTTCGCATTATTGTCCGTTAGGTTAAGGTAGGCTATAGTACGCCAAAAATTCTTAGGATCGCGCTTAAATGTGTATTGCAAAAAAGCCTTCTTTTCAGCCCTGGTGGCAATATTAACTTGATTGCGTAGGGCTTTATATTCCTCCCAACACGGTGCAGTTTTATGTTTTCTAAATTTTAAACGGGCTTTGTCCCTCAGACGCATCATAAATTTAAGGTTGTCAGTTAACCAAGGTGCCGGTGGTTTAGATATTCTGGTCGTTATAAATGGTGCATGCTTATTAAAGAGAGTATTCAGTTGATTATTCAGAAAGTTAACCATGCTATCAACATCTCTGCATGAGTATATATATTCCCAATTAACTCCATTAAGATCGGTTAAAAAATTATTATAATCAAAATTTTTGAAATCTCTGTACGTTTTATAGAATGGTTTAGGTTTGGTTTTAGCACATTTAATTTGAAAAGACACTAATTTATGGTCGGAAATGTTGCCAACATCCAAAATTTCAGTGGAATTTATAAGAGAAGTATCACTGCACACTAATAAATCTAAAAGTGTACTAGAACCATTAGTTACACGCGTCGGATTTTTTACACACTGGGAAAAGCCGTATTTATTGAAAAAATTCAAAAGCGCAACACCGTTCGGGCTATTGGCAACCAACATATCAACATTAAAATCACCACCAAACGCAATAAAGTCAAACTGGGGTATCATACTCACCAAGGTGTCCTCCAAGTCATCAATACACAATGACAAATTAGTGTGAGGCGGCCTATATATAGCTCCAAAACACAACTTCTTACCCGCGCATTTAATGGAGATCCATAGCTGTTCGAGGGCGGACTTTTGATTATTTATTGTTAAAACTGTATATTTAAAGATATTTTTTATGTAAAATGCAACTCCTCCCCCTCTCCCATCTCTATCCTTCCTTACTATGTTATAATTGTGAATATTAACTCCCCCATCCTCCACACCAGGATTTAACCAAGTCTCAGATAGTCCAATGATATCAAAAGAGTGCTCAACAATCATTTCAGTGAATAAATCAAAACCAGCACATAAGGATCGTACATTAAAATGACAAAAATCTATCGCCCGTGAATGCATGCTATCAGATTATGTTCTTTATTTTGCCGGTCACATATTTTATTTAAGATTAACAAAAGGCGATGTATTTAGACATGTTTTAATACCAAATGTGGGTACAGCATTAAACATTAGTTAAAAAGCCATACCTGCATAAATAAATAACTTAACTAAGATAAAAAATGATACCTGCTTAAAGCAAGATAAGAACGTTCATACTCGCTAAAAGTAAGATAAAAAAACATATTTACACCAGATTGTAATAACATAAAATAGACTTTATTTAGAGTTAAAGTAAAAAGTTAAAGTATATATTCTGTAAATTCCCAAGCCACATTATAATATACCATAAAAAAACAAATTCCGAACAATCTTATCGCTGCCCACATGTATGGATATTGTTATATTCGTACATTGGCGATAAAGTTGCAGAGAACACTTAAGAATAAATGAAAATGTACCTAAAACAACTTGGATTTTTTCTTTTCTTCGTCATGCCAGTAATAGATGTTACCACCCGCAGACCACACTTTGTTTTTTCCATATTTTTTTTTAGCACTCACTAGGAAGTCATATCTTTTTTTGGTTAGGTCCTCAAAAATGGCGAATCCAGAACCCTTAAGGTCCTTTTTGGCACTGAACACTTCGTTTCGTTTCCAATTATTAACAAAAGTTACTAAAATCGCCCTACTAGATTTATCACCCGAATCGGTATTTGAACCAACACGAAAAGCACAGTCAATGTCACGAATAGAACAATTCAGCTTAAGTGTTGAGTTGATAAAATCCACAATTACATCCAAGGTATTTTCTTCCTCAACCTCCAATATACCAAGGAAACGTAGGTTGTTTCTTTTTTGCAGTTGTTCAGAGAGGTCAACCCTGGACTCCAATGTCTCAATTGCCTTTGAATTTTTCTGAATATTGCTACTAAATTCCGATATCTTATTAGACATTTCAGTAAGTTTATCTTCTAATTTATTAAAACGAGTATCAAACTCAGATTTCAACTGATTGACGAAAGTGGCACATACCTTATTCATGAGCTTCTCGAGAGAATCATCTGACGTGAAAACAGATGTGCTTCTTGTTTTAGACATTGTGTGGTAGCAACTAAATCAACGTGAAACAGCTATAGCGTCGAAGTTAATTTTCAAGCGCCTATTATCACGAATTTTGCAAATTACGCTTACCAATTAACATCCATGGGATTGATATTTACGTAAAAGGATGGTCTAACGGTCACTTGGTACACTACACAAGTTTGAACACAAAAAACAGTGAATCGCCACCAAAACTAGATGAAATTATGCGGAGCAAAAACAGAACGTGCTATCGATACATGCAATGGGTTGGCAATGTAATCCCGTCAGTATAAAATAAAATATAATCCCGTCAGTATAAAATACAACCACAGGAATATTGAGATAACAAAAAAAAATGGTGATAATAATAATAAATATATTTATTAATTCAGATATGTAAAAGTATTAAGGGTAAACATGCAAAATTATTAGATTTACGGATTTTTTTTTCAGAATAATTAACAGATAATTTAGATTTAACGTCCAATTTAAAATGTTGTCTTTGTCTTGTTTAAAATGAAAAATAATGTTAGTTCAACACTTGAAAATATTTTTTTTTGTATTTTTTTATTAGCAGAAGCTTTTATGAAGGTTGGCTATTTTCGAAAAAAGATATGTTTAGTCACCTTGCCCTATTGTCTCCAATTTTATTGTCAGTATCTGTGGTATTAACTAAACCACCTATTTTACTTTGATGTAGTTTTGAATTTAAGGAGACATATATCCCTAAGGCGACTAAAACTTTCCAGCCAAAATTTCTAATCTGTTTTACAAACTTCTACGAACAATTTATCAACTATAAACAGCTTTTGTGCTTACAAGGCAAAATAATCGTAAAACACGAGCTTTTGATAAAGTATATTAAATTAAATGTAATGCAAGTGTCTGAAGTTCGACGAAAGGCTCGCTATAAAGACGACAGTCTCAAGCAAAGTATGAAACAAAAATTGTGTGTAAAGTGAGCCCTTAAAGTATCACCAATTCGCTCACATCTGGTATCAGTCATTAGTGCTTCTTAGTGCTTTATTTGGTTTTGTTAGTGCTTTCTGGAATTTTCGCAAATATATATTTTTTCAATTTCAAGGTCAATCCCCAAAGTTTTTCCGATCGACGTAAACCATCTGTCGTTTCTTAGTGCTCTTTGGTGCTTCGTTTAGTTTCGTTAGTGCTTTGTTAATACTTTAAGAAGTTTCGTTATTGCTTGCTTAATTTTGGAAATATTCGTTTCTTTTGTTCAAATGTTAAACTCCAAAGTATTTCCGATTAGGTCAAATTTGGTCTCATTCATTAATGCTTCATTTAGATTCGTCAGTGCTTCTTTAGTTTTGCAAATATTTGTTCCAGTCGCGTAAGAAGACAACTTAAAAATGAGCTGGATCGAGCTTATATGTGGATAAACAAGTGCTTCTAAAATTTTCAAAAATATCTGCCAAAAGTAACGTATCAGAGAGTAAGTAAAGGTCGGAGTATTGACCAAGAGATTCACATTTGGACAATTGCCAAACCTTTACAGCTCTTTGATATTCTGCATCACTGATGTGCTCATCCGTTAAAGTATTATAAAATTGCTCTTTCTGAGGTAAAGTTGTTTCTTCTAATTTTAAATAAGGTTATATATCAACCATAATATATTCTATATGAGCTATTTTAAATAAACTTAACAAAAAAAAGAAACAAATGTACAAAACAACAACTAAAATATAATAATAATTCTAATTACACCGATTTACGATTAGACGACTGAGTGTTGTTACTTTTATCTATAAATTAAAAAAAAATTCTATTTTTTCATGCTTTTCCGATTTTGCTTAGTTTTCCGCAGCTTTTTTTGTTTAAGCTGCTTCCGATGGTATGTAATTCGCAACTACAACGCTGAATACTCACAAATATCACTGGAATTATACGCCTTTTTTAGTCTAGCACCCAATACAAAACACAAACGCTTAGCACCCAAAGCCAGGACCGCATCTACAACTTTTGGGGCCCTAGGCCCGCCTGAGCTTACGGGCCCTATTGGCCCTATCCCCTAAAAATATTGCAGCATGTGCCGTATTAATTATTTTCGTCCAAACTTATTTACGGGCCCCAAGCTCGTGGGAAAAAGTGACGACTAGAAAAAAAAATTGCTTGATTAGTGCTTTTTAGTGCTTCAAGTAGCTTCGATATTGCTTGTTGTTGTTTTATTGGTGCTTTTTAGTGCTTCAGGTTATTTCGGTATTACTTACTTAATTTTGAAAATATTTGTGTATCTATTCTGTTTAAAGGTAGCCCCCAAAGTATTGCCGATTTACTCAAATTTGGTCTCAAACGTTAGTGCTTCTTAGTGCTTTATTTAAATTAGGCATGACGCACTAACAAAACTAAAAGAAGCACTAACGAATGAGACCAAATTTAAGCGAATCGGAAATAATGTTGGGGACTGACCTCCAAACAAAAGAAACGAATATTTCTAAAATTAAACAACTAATAACGAAACTACTTGAAGCACTAAAAAGCACTAACGAACGAGTTTGGGCCGATCAGGAAAACTTTGAAAAGCGAATATTAATAATTTATAAGAAAGCAATGACGAAACGAATCGAAACACCAAAAAGATCTAACAAAGCACTAATATTCAACGCTTAGTTTGAGTCGTTTAGAAAAACTTTGGGGGCTGACCTTGAAATAAAAAAAAAATTGCCAAACTAAGAAAGTATTAACGAATGAAACAAAATCTAAGCAAATCGGAGATACTTTGGGGGCTAATTTCACAGACCTCCAACAAGGATGTTTTTTTTTGTGACATAAAATGGTTTAAGACAATACCAAGTGGCTTTAAAAAAATTGTGTGTTCTATTTTAAAGGTCATTACGTTCTCTCGTAATGAAGAATCGAGAATACATTTTATATACCTATATCTAGCAAACAGTCCTAGAAATGTGTATGAGATTTAATAAATAGTCAAAGTATGTGTAGAGAGTCGTTTAATTTTAAACTTAATGTAGTTGCTTATCAAGAATTTTGATCAGGGGGGGGCTGTAAACCAATGAATAAATAACTGATTGCTTTTGTGCTGGATGATGGGAATTTGCATTTAAGTACCTGTTCGTATCTATATACAAGGTGTTCCAAAGAACCATCCCCTTTCCTTTGTACAAGAACATCTAGAAAGAGAATCGTGTATTCTGATTCAATTTCCATTGTAAATTTTATGTGAGCATGTTGTTGATTCAGATGATCAAGAAACCCAGGGAGATTTTCTGGACCATGTGGCCATATTACAAAAGTGTCGTCTACATATCTGAACCATGATTTTGATTTTAATGAAGACCACTCTAAGGCTTCCTCCTCAAAAGCTTCCATTAAGATATTGCCTACCACTGGTGACAGCGGAGATCCCATGGCTGCTCCTAAGGTTTGCTCACAGAAAGTTCCTTGAAAGACAAAATACGTTGATGTAAGACATGCTTCAATTAGATCTAAAAGTGAATTGTCAATTTTATTATGGTAAAATAAGTCTGATACTGAAATTGAATTATTTATGGGCACATTCGTTTATAGCGATTCTACATCGAAACTGACTAAGATATCTTTGGGATCTAATTGGACTGATTTTAGTTTTTCTACAAAATGCGTAGAGTTTCTAATTTATAAATGTGTTTTTCCTGTAAAATTATTAAGAATATTTGAAAGATGTTTATCAATTTTGTAAGTAGGAGATCCTATTGCACTGACGATAGGTCGAAGTGGTACATTAACCTTGTGTATTTTAAGCAGTCTATAGAACCGCGGGATCCTTGCGCTGCTTGGCCTTAACATCTTCTTCTCTTCTGCTGGTAGGTTGGATCCGTTTATAAGGTTGGTTATTCCTCTCTCAATTTTGTTGGTCGGGTCTGCTTGAATTACTCTGTAGTTGTTGTCGTTCAAAAGTAGTTGTATTTTCTTCACGTAATCTGCTTTGTCCATGACGACAATCGCATTTCCCTTGTTTGCTGGAAGGACCAAAATGTCTTTATTGTTGTTTAATGTTTTTATCGTTCTGTCCGCAGCTGATAGATTCGACTTCGGCGGGTTAGAATTTCTGATGCTGTTTTCATACCTTATTGCGTCAGCTTCTGCTGGAAGTCTTTTAATTGTCGCTTCAACTGATGACACTATGTCTTCTAAGAGTATGTCCTTTGGTGTAAAAGCGAAGTTTTGACCTTCGGAGAGGATGGATTCTGCTTCAGTAAGGATTTTGGAAGAAAAATTTATAACTGTCTCCTGTGGCGGTTTTATTGGTCTTGGGCTGTCCAACAGTCCTTCGAATTTTTTCTGTTACTTAATGATAACTGCTTGATTTATCCTTTATGCTTGCGCATTGGTAATGTCACCGAGAGTTCTAAATAAGTGATATTGAAGTAAATTTTAAATGAATATTTAATAACTTACGAACGTTTATATCCAAATCACGTCGAGCAGCTTTTATCTTATATATATATAAATATTATTATAAAAATTATATTAAAGATGACTTAATTATATGTATACTATATCAAACAAATTCTAAGACATTAGTAATTAACAAAAAACTACGTCCGCATAGTATTTTAAATCAATTTGTCCAAATGGGCATCAAAATTTAAGTAGAGGTTCAGGTGTAACATTCCACAAATTTTATTTTTCACTTTTCTATATACAAATTTAAGTCATACATTTTGGTATTATTACGAATCTAATATGGTGAAACAAAATTGCGCAACAAAATGAAGACCAATAAAAGTGATTGAAAAGACAGTATATGTATATATGTTATTAAATGACTATGTGCTAAACTAAATTGGGTGGCACTTCACTATTCTTAATAAAAGGGAAGATTCGTAACCAGGGGAAGTTCCGGGTAAAGGAAATTTACCTATTTTTTTTCACTTTATTACTTCGCAAAATACTCCAATATATTCCGTAGCTTATTTATATTTGCTTTTTCAATCTGTCTTATGCGATCTACAAATGCAACTCGGCTTCGCGTTTCAGAGTCAGGGGCCCGGAACATAATTTATGGCTGAAAATAAATTAAGCAGCCAGCTTAAAGTAACTCTAAATTAAAATTTTCTATTACGGTATAATTTAATATTCGTTTATAGTGAAATTAAATTACGCTTGAAGTGCAGCTAGAGTTTATCACATACCATTAATGCTTCACAATGGACCGCAGTAAAATAAGCGCTCAAAAATAATGTCCTGGAGTGCTTACTTTAAAAGATGGTTAAAATATTTTTAACCTCTGAAGGAATAAAAATTGCATTAAGGGCCTTTCCTACTTCCTGTCTTCAAAAGTAATTTATTATCAACTTGACTAGGAGAGTTTATACATGTAGAGTATGATTAAAAATTAAACGTAAACCTTTGAGGAGCATATTCTCTTGATAAATTAAGAAGAAAGGATCCTATAAGCCTCTGAGTAGAGAGGCTGCCAAAAATAATTTTACGGAACCAAAAAAAAAGGAAATCTTTTATATTAACCAACTACATTAATATAACAGAATACTACTATAATAAATGGAAAATTTATGGTAATATTTATGACTCCATGCATTCAAAATTTTAAGAAAATGATCTAAACGCCTTATTCAAGAACATTTTAATTATTTAAACCATATTGAGATAGAGATACCCGATAACATTAAAAAGTTGTGCCAATTCGTTGCCCCAAAAACTCCTAATTCAATACCTTCCAATATGTCACTCAATGATACAACCACCAAAGGGATCAGTCAGTTTTTGCACACCTATTGCTGATTTTTGCACACTTGCCCAGAGCGAGATATTCTACTTTGTAAAAATACATTTAGCCTCCCCCCACGAAACTTTTTAAGGTTTCTTTGCTGCGATTCGAAATAATGATTTTTGCACACTTATTGCCGATTTTTGCTCACTTGACCAGGGTGAGATATTTTAGTTTGTAGAAATAAAGTTGCCCCCCACTCAAACTTTCGATTTTTTTTTAATGCGAATTATGACTTTAAAATACCTATTTTCCGATTTTGCTATTGCCGTGTCTTGTTTCTGTGTGTATACAAAAAAAAACGTTACTGCACACTTGTCCAGAGCGAGATAATCTATTTTCACTCAACTATTAAATGGTTATACTATTCAGAAGTAATACATGCGAAATATCAAAAAAAGCACAATAAGTGTGTAAAAATGTGCAAAAATCGTACAAGGTGTCCGGATTTGGTTGCAAAAGCAGGGTATCTCGCTTATTTTTAAAGATAGAACCTTGCGGTTTTCACGAACCTGAGCTAATTTTTTGTGAAACTCATGAAGCCTTAAACAAAATTTTCATAGCCTTCTTCGTTTATGGGATACAGGGCGAAATAGAAAATTTTGTAATCATATTTTTCATTTGAGTTGTTATTTTTTAGATATGACCCAAAGTTGTGTTTTTTTAAATGGGACACCCTGTATTTTTGTCCAGAAATTGATTTGTCCTTTTAAAAGCTTCTCAAAAATATATAATAGTATGGGTCTATTTTAATAAACAACAACAAAAATCCTAATTTTGATAATTATCATTCCAAATTTTGTAGTAGGCCTTCCAAACCATGCTGCCTTTTATTTAAGGTCGTTAACAATATCTACATCTTAACAATAAATCAAAATAAATATGTAATTAAATCTATTTATCAAAATATGTATTGATAATTTCGCACCAAAAAAGTACCACCTACCTAGATTTATGTAACACAAGAACAAAACAGTAATAAATTATTATGTAACAAGCCTTTCAGCAAAATGTCTTAACTGTCGTATAAGAACTACAGTAACCTAGGAAATCAAAAGAACTGTTCAAACTGATTTCCATTTTGTTCTATGCATGCTTCGCACAATTTTCGTATTCGTTTTAGGGAATTAAGCAAAATAACGGGATGATTTTGTAAATAGCGAAAATTTTCTCTTATTGCATTTCCTAAATCTTGGACATTATCATAGTGGTCTTTGTAAATTCTATTTTCCAGATATCCCCATAGAAAGAAATCTAAAATCGACAAATCTGGGGACCTAGGGGGCCATCTTATAGGTCCATTTGTTCCGATCCATTGATTGGTAAAATTATTGTCCAGAAATAATCTCGTCATTCCAGAATTGTGTGCAGGAGCACCGTCCTGTTGAATTTCGTTAATTTGCGCTAGAGGAACATCGCCAAGAAATTCAGGTATAGCCTCTAAAATTTCTATATAGTGATTGGCTGTTAGATTTCCCTCAAATATATAAAATTTTATATGTGTTCCTAATATGAAGCAGGACACATTTAGACCAAACCTGCCCTGCTGTCTTCTGGGGAATATTTGGTGTTGATTTTCATGGGACCAGAATCTACTATTGTGCCTATTGAGTATACCAGAATTACTGAAATTTGCTTCGTCTGACCATATAACCTTCCTTTCAAAATCTCTAACCATATCGCATCTTTCTCGAAACCAATTGCAGAAGACTACCCGACGCTCTGCATCCCCTGGCTGTAAGTGCTGCACGAGCCTAAATTTGTATGGGTGGTATTTGTGCTTTTTTAGAATTTCTTGAACTCTAGTTTTTGGAATGCCTATGCTCTTTTCACTGGCCCTACAAGAGTTTGTAGGGTAAGCTTCTGCATTAGCCAAAACCGTAATTTCCCCAGCCTCCCGATTTTCTTTATTATATGTTTTCGTACGAGGTTTGATAAATGATCCGTGATTAAGTAAATTCTTTTTTATCCGATAAAAAGTGGATATATTAGGTTGCCCCCTTTCTGGATATCTAAATAAAAATGAAGCAATAGTATTTCAACATACCTAAAAATTAACTATTTACCTGTTAAAATACATCTCAGAAGCCGCTTCAACATTCTCATTACTTAACAAGCTAACATATCGTGTTTTTCATAATGTTCGAAAGTTTGGTTTTCTTTCATAATAATACAAATATATTTTTACACAATAAATAAATACTAAAAATTAGCGCTATATTTCATAAACGCGTACAAAATTGGGAAATGTCATTTGCTTCCAAGAAAACAAAAGAAAACGGCATTGTTGTTGTTTATTAAAATAGACCCATACTATTATATATTTTTGAGAAGCTTTTAAAAGGACACATCAATTTCTGGACAAATATACAGGGTGTCCCATTTAAAAAAACACAACTTTGGGTCATATCTAAAAAATAACAACTCAAATGAAAAATATGACTACGCCACTGGATCCAGCGTAAAAAACTGCATAAGCAGCAATTTTTCCCTTTGCGTTAAGTTAAACGATAACCGAGATACGAGGGGGGTCCCAAAATGCAAAATTTTCTATTTCGCCCTGTATCTCATAAACGAAGAAGGCTATGAAAATTTTGTTTACGTCTTCATGAGTTTTACAAAAAATTAGCTCAGGTTCGGGAAAACCGCAAGGTTCTATCTTTAAAAATAAGCGAGATATCCTGCTTTTGCAACCAAATCCGGACACCCTGTACTCTCGAATAGCATCAAAAAAACATAAAAAACTTGAGTGGGGGGGAGGGGTAACTTTTTTTTTACAGAGTGGAATATCTCGCTCTGGATAAGTGTGCAAAAATCGGAAACAGGTGTGCAATATGTGCAGAAATCATTCTTACGAATCGCATTAAAGAACTTTGAAAAGTTCGGGAGGGCTAACTTTATTTTTACAAACTAAAATATCTCGCCCTGCACAAGTGAGCAAAAATGCAAAAATCTTTGCATTTGCATAAAAAAAACATTAAAACATTTTTTGTTTGACACGGTTTAATTACAAGCTCAATTCCGTTGGATTGTCTGTCTGTCTGTTCGCGACATAGCTAAACAACTACTTACCTGCTTGACAAATTTTGGTCCAAAATTAAGAGTCATATGGAGATAACCTGGTATCACTGGTAAAAAATCGACTGGTATAATTTTGGTACGAAACATTCAACCTGAAAAAAACTACTTAATGAATTGATTTCAAATTGTGTGCCATAATTAGTAGTCGTATAGGGGTCAACTACTGAAATTGTGGTACTAATTCAAGATGGCCGAACAAAATGGCGGCCAAATTAAGTGTTTGTAATCGTGAAAAAATCACCCTCTTAGGTTTTACTATCTTTAGACTTTTTTTACAAATATCAACCATTATGTTGGAATGAACTGGTAAAACTTTGGTACGAATGCGAGGTGGCGGAACAAAATGGCGGCATTATAAAATAAAAAAAAAACTACTTAATGGATTGATTTCAAATTGTGCGTCGTAACTAATTGTGGTATAGGGATCAACTAGTAAAATTGTGTTCCAAATTCAAGATGGCGGCTAAATAAAATGTTTGTAGCGTCCCTAGCTGCCAAAAAATATGTTCTATCCATTCCGTCGGTGTGTCTGCAGTTTGCGGTATAGCCTGAAAATTGCTTATCAGATTGATTTCAAATTTTAGTCAAAAATTAAGGGTTATTTAGAGATACTGATATGAGAGACCTGGTAATATTTTTGGTAAAAATCCAGTATGGCTGAACGATGTTAAAAAAATATCACTAAAACTGTCCAATTTACTTCAAATTTTGTACAAAAATTAAGTGTTATAGGAATGAACTGGTAATATTTTGATATGGATCCAAGATAGCAAAACAAAATAGCGGCCTAATAAAATATTTAAAAAATCATTGTGAAAATACTGCCTATTAAATTAATTTCAAGTTTTGTGCAAGAATTAAATGTAATATAGAATAAACTGGTAAAGTTGTGATGCGAATTTGAGATGGCCAAATAAAATTTTTAAACAATAAACGTAAAAAAATCTTGTTCAATTGGCTTTAAATTTTGCAGAAAAATTTAATGTAAAAATGGAATAAACTGGTACGAATTTAACATGTATTCGGTATGTGTCAAAGTTTTTATTTATCTATTTTAACTCACCCTTAATTAGTGATGAACCACTGGTATAAGGGCCTAAAATTTATCCAATTTATCGCAAAGCATTTTTACAGTCTTTGTAATTATTGTCTTATTATACATTTAGTGAACCATTTTTATTTTTTATATACAAATCATGTACTATTTCCTATATTATTTAAGTTTTTAAGTACTGTTGTAATTTGTGGCACAACTGACAGATGTTCATAGCATTACCAAACTTCTGGTATGGAATTAAAAGTCTCTATACTTCTATTTTTTTTGTCCTTTCACTGTTCTACAACAGTTATTAATTGATTTTCATACCTAGTATTATAGTTATGACATTCTTTAACCTGTTTAATTTCTAGGTTCGTTTTAATCATATTATGTTGGATACAATAAATAAATTTGGCATCTTCAAGTATTTTATTATTTTTTTATCTCTAATATGGAAGTATTTTAATATATTTTGTTTAGTCGGTGTCAAATAATCAAATTTATATAATACTTTTACTGCTTTATTTTGCATTCTTTATAATTTATTTATTAAGTAGATGGGTGCATTTCCCCAACAAGGAATTGGATATTGTAAGTGAGGCAATATAAAACAGTAGTAAATAGATTTTTATATTTTATCATTGAGTTGGTGTGCGGAAACCTTCTTATAACTCCTACCATTGAAGAGTTTTTTTTAATGACGCTGTCTAGATGTGCCTCCCAACTTAGACTGTTTGTCAGAATCAGTCCTAAATATTTGTATTCAGCCACTTCTTTGAGCTTAACCCCATCTAAAAATACCTCAACGCCGCAGTCTTGCTTATCTTTTTGTTTACTCACCATATAAACTGTGTTACCCGCGTTTAGAGTTAACTTATTGTAGTTGAACCACAACACACACAATATAAAGTCACTATTTATAGTTTTTTGAAGTTCAATATTGTCTTTAGCCGAGAGTATTAGAACCGTATCATCTGCAAACATAAAACACTTGGCCTTCAGTCCCAGATACTTTAGATTATGTACATACACAATTGCAATGGGCCTAATACTGAGCCCTGAGCTACTCCAACTTCTAGTCTTGTTTCATCACTTTTTGATTTATTTATTACTGTATACTATCTTCTCTGTGTAGAATATGTTTTCATTAAATTGTAGGCTGCTCCTTGGACTCCCATCTTCTCTAATTTTTACAAGATCAGATCATTGTCCACCGTGTCAAAAGCTTTTTGCAGGTCAATAAAGACTGCTATATTTATTTTTGTCTATTTCGCTTGAAATATATTCTAGCATGTCTGTAGTTGCTCCCAATGCATTACTCTGTCTTTGGAAACCATATTGATATGAGTCAAACTAAATTTTTTTGTTGATGAAATTTGTAAGTCTTACCTTGATAACTTTTTCAACTATTTTGGCAAAAGTGTTCAAAACTGAAATTGGTCGGTAGTTACCTAGTTCGAATTCTGAACCGTTTTTATGAACTGGTACTACTTTTGCTATTTTTAATTATTATTGAATTTATTTAAATTATGCCCAAAAGTCAAGTGTGGTATAGGCAGAAAGAAACTGGTAAAATATTGGTAGGAATCCAATACGATGCAACAAAATGGCGCGCAATAAAAATTTTTGAAAAGACATTATTTGTAACACATATATACTGTGACTGTGTACTGAATTAAATTGGGTCACACTTCACTATTCCTAACTAATGACAAAAAATCGTAACAAAGGAAGTTCTGGGTAAAGGTAATTTACCGATTTTTAACTTTAACAGCGCTCAAGATTCTAAAACTTTTCGGATATGTATGTTTGACATAACTTTTTTATTCACTATTGTTACTTCACAAAATACTTTATAAGCTTAACAAATAAATTAGGTACCTATCTGGCGTACAACTATTACGAAACGTTTTCCTATTATAGTCAGAATACCAGCAGCACATCCAAAGAAATTAAATTTCTCAGGAAGTATCTAAGTGCAGTTTCTTTCCATCACATATTTTAAAGTGGGAAGCAAATTCAATTTGCCGAATCACAGCACAATGCCGCAAATTAACTGCGGCGCTGTTGAAAATCAATTTATTTCTGCTATTTGCAAAAAGTAGTAAATTTTCCCATTTTCCGGGAGCACTTCCAATCATCTATTAAATTTTCTCTCATGCGGGAATAGTATAAGTTCACATAAACCACAAGACTGACTTCCATTGATAAATACCAGCCAGCATTCTTTTTAATAAGCCAAAAAGGCACTCACGTATTAGGATTTTCTTTTAAATTAGAAATTTTACGATCCATGTGTAGGAAACGCTTTCAGATTTTTTTGTTATTTAGACAAACTTGGTTTCTTTCTTTGAATATCGATAAATGGCCGCTAGGGGGCGTAACAGCAACTCAAAAATGGAATTGCTGATTTTCTTTTGAATTTTTCTAATTAAGGTGTGACGAAAATATAAGCATTGTATTCTTTAGGCAATTATGGAACATTTTGCTATTTATCTTTTTTTATTTTCAATAGTAAATGGCGTTGTTTCGTAATTCTTCCAATAATACAAATTTTCTGATAAAAACAAATGGTATATGACTTTTTTGCCATAATTTAATTTTAAGGTTATAAAAGGTATCTAATAGTCAAAAAAATCCCAGTCCGTATTTAAATTAAAAAAGTTGATGATGGTCGCCCGAATCCGAAACGTGGGATTGAAAAACTATCCTCGCCAACCTATGGAGGAGAAAAAGAGACAATGATGAAGTGCAAAATATTTTCATTTGTCATTTCAACTAAGCCTAAAATGAGAGAAAACCCATATATTTCTTGTTTTTTTTTAGTATTGTATTGTAAAATTGTAGGTTTAGTTGAAATGACAGAAGAAAATAATTTTCACTTCATAATTCTCACTTTTTCTCCTCTACAAATTAGAGAAGTTAGTTTTTCAATCCGACGTTTCGGATTCGGGTGACCATCATCAACTTTTTTCATTTAAATTCGTACATACTGTACATTTAATAGCTCTACGTGAAGAGTAACACCAGTCAAAAATCAAAACTTATTGTCCAGGAACACACTGAGTTACTGCAAATGATTGGTTAGTAAAAAAGCACAGAAATAAATTAGTAAAATTAATTAAACACTTTTTTTTCTAGGGTGAATATAACAGCAATGGAACCAATATTTATAAGTATTGTATAATAGCGAAATCATCGGAAAGCAATAATTCTGAATCGTTAGTTCATTCAGACATGGAAGACGAATCTGAGATAGAAATTGAAGAATCTAAAAAAGTTTCTGTTATGGAGTTTCTGACAGCAATAAAAATGGTTTCGCAAGGGGTAGAACAAAACAATGTTGCCGCTATGTCAACTAGAAAGACACAGACGAAAACTACATCTTATTATAACCAATAAAATGAAAAAATGTACCTAATAAATTTGTTGTACATTTTTTCCTCAAAGTATAAACTTAGAGAGCAGAGAGGCATTGCTTTTTCCAACAAACACCATTTTGCATTTTCAAGTATACCCCCGATGGTGTGAACAGTCTAGATAATATGAACACGTCCGTTTTTTTGTTTTCACAGCAAAGTATTTTATATGTAAATCTGTTATTTTAATATAAATTATTAATATTCAGCTTTTATACAAGTTGATACTCGTTAAATAATGCATCTCTGGAAAATATTTTTTATTAGATATACAGGGTGCATAAAAAGTTACGAGCAAAGTGTTTTTAAAAAAACCTTCATTTCATATCATATTTCGATTTGCAATATAGAATATAACTAAATTCAATTGGTCTATGACTCTAATCCGTTTAAAAATTATTAACCTTAAGAAGGTTTAAAAGTTAGACCAGATCTAATTAGCATGACAATTAAAATTGTTAGTTCGCCAGTTGTGTCTTACTTATGTCACTAATATTTTGTAATTGTAACACTTACAAAAACTATTTGCTCAATCGTTGCATTTGTCATTTTAAGAAGTTAGACCTGATCTAAATTTAAACCTCTTTAGTAAATACATGGGTTTTTTACGGTCTTTCTTAAAGCATTAAATTCCAGTACAATAGAAAAATGATATCTTCTATAATTTAATTTTTGGTATCGCCCACAATGCCATCAGAGAGACCAAAAAACTAAAATAGAAATGTCCAATCCGTTTTGCTATATGGCATAGTTTGATGTATAGCATAAACTACAGTTCTTCAAAATGGGAAAATCTCAATTTCAAACTTACATAGTTTAAAGTCAGTTATTGAATTTAGGCATACGGTATATATCATATAAAAGTGCATAGTTTTTCTAGAGGATTCAAAATATCACGTCAAATATGGTACGTTCCATTAAAAAAAAAACGTTTCTTTTTCCTCCACAATTTTTTTGATACACCGCGTAAAAAAATGATTTTTTTCCAAAGATGCATTACACAAGAAATAACTTTTGTATTTAAAAATTTTTTCATAATAATGGTTAAGACGATATCGAAAAATTACAAACCAAATAGACACTCCGTATATCATGCCGTTTTATTTACGCCGATTTTTTATTGTCGCAACCCGCTAATAGTTTCCTGATCAGAAACTGCCAATGGTTCTTCTAACAAAGATAATATAAAAAGCCAACGTTTTAATTCCATGGTAGTTTATTGCCAACGCTTGTCCGCAGCTAGCCGAGCATAGCCGAATGCGCTTAGCGTTGGCAGCATATGAAAATGCTTCTAGGAATGCGCGAAGAGACATTTTGGAATATAGGACAAAATAGTAAAACATATCCTATTCAGTAGTGTAAATTTAATATCGATATCTTAATATAACATCCCTAACAAGATATAAACAAATGTCTTGTCAGTATCTTTATAAATTTCGCCTAACAATGCCGAATGACTTTATTTCGTAAATCAACGGGGCTTAAAATAAATCCTAAAACCAGAACGTATATCATTGCGAATCAAACAGAACTCTATATCACGGAAACCAAATTCAGTTTGGGGAATCAAGTCGCAAAGCAATAATATAATAACAGCGGAACTGTTCCGCGTAATTTTATTCCAGTTACCTGTAACAGGCGGAGTACAATTGTAGTTTTTCCGCACGGTTCACTCGAATATTCTATTTTCTCAAATGTGGAAAAGCAATAAATCCAAAGAGTACATAAACATAGAGAATCGTCAGATATATTTGCTGCAATAAATCAGGCTTGTACCAAATGGTTAAATTATATTGCCTGTTATAATGTGGTGATAGTTTCAGGGTTCATATATATATATATATATATATATATATATATATATATATATATATATATATATATATATCAGTTCCATAATAGGTGTATAAATATCAACTAGTTACAAAAGTGTCTGTGTTTCACCTGAAAATTGCCCAATGAGTTCTCTCAGCACGCCAGAGTGCCTACAACATATCGTTTCGCAAAATTAACTAACTAATTAAAGATAAGATTTTTTTCAGGACCTCCAATCGCCGCGCCGCCAGATCATACCGATACTACAAGCGAAGTTCAAATCTGATTTCCGATGTTTTGGGGTGGGATTTTATGGCTTTAATGATAGTTTTATCGATGTATCTAGGTTAACCTAATGCTAACGGGACAGATCCACCTAATAGTGGGTTTTGTTTAAAAAAAAAACCTTGTTTTAATGTACCGCGCGCTTTCTTTACAGCAAACCTAACCGATCGTAACCTACTCTAATCCGGATTTTTATATTATTTATTATACGTTTTATTAAAAACCACTTAAAAAAAGTCAATCGCCAGAACGGGGATTCGAACAACAAGGCGCCACATCGGAAGTCGAGTACTTACCACCGAGCCAGGAAGTCCATGTTGATCATTCAACATACTATATATACTCCTCGGAAATAAACGGCGAATCAATAGGAAGCACATTGAACAACCTTCGTTGTGATTGGTATAATTCGCCGGCAAAATGGCAAAGGAATGTATAGTTATTGTCGCGGTTATGTGCATCAATAAATGCGTTGTTTTCAGTAATTTAATGAAATGTATCAAAATTTGAGGTAAATTGGATAATTAGTTTTTTTTAGTAATAATTTTTTAACGTTTCACTAGACCACCATCTTGTTCCGGCATACTGGATTTTTACCATTATACTAAATATTACCAGGTCATCCCAATATGAGCTTTAATTTTTGAGTAAGATTTGAAGTCAACAGGATGAGTAAAACTACCTAGCTATGTCGCGAACTGACAGACAGACGACAAAGCGACAGGTAGACCGATGGAATTGATAAAACATATTTTTTGGCATCTAGAGACTCATAACGCTAAGATATGTAGAACGTGCTAGGGTGATTTTTCAGATTACAAAAATTTTAATTGGTCGCCATTTTGTTCCGCCATCTTGAATTAGTACCACAGTTTTACTAGTTTATCTCTATACTACTATTAGTTATGGCACACAATTTGCAATCAGTTCATTAAGTAGTTTTTTCAAGCTGAATGTCTAAGTATTTTATTAAGTCGCCAATTTGTTCCGCCATCTTGTATTCCTACCAAGATTTTACAAGTTGACTCCTACATAATACTTGATTTTTCTGCAAATTGGATAATTAGTTTTTAAGCAATTAATGTTTCATTAAACCACCATCTTGTTCGGGCATATTAGAATTTTCACCAAAATATTACCAGGTCATCCCCATATGAGCCTCAATTTGTGACTAAAATTTGAAGTCAATCTGATAAGTAGTTTTTAAGCTATGCCGCGAACTGACACACAGACAGACAAACCGACAGACGAACCGACCGATAAAACATACTTGAATTCATGTCATTAATTATTTTGAAATCAGTTCATTAAGTAGTTTTTTTCGGGCAGAATTTTTAAATATTTTATTAAGCCGCCATTTCGTTCCGCCATCTTGGATTAGTACCAAAATTTTACTAGTTGATTCCTATATAATAATTGATTTTTGTGCAAAATTTGAATAAATTGGATAAGCTCTTTCTTAGTAATAATTTTTTTAACATTTCAGTAGGCCGTCTTTTGTTTTGCCATATTGGATTTTTACCAAAATGTGACCAGGTCATCCCCACATGACCCTTAATTTTTGACCCATTGTGATTCATCGGGTAAGAGGTTTTTTGGCATGCCGTGAACAGATACACCGACAGACAGACAGACCGACGAAATCGAGAAAACATGTTTTTTGTCATATAGGGACCCTGAAACGTAACGATCTGAAAAAATCTCGGAGGATAATTCGTAAGAACTTTGTTTGGAAGGGTTTCTTGAAGCTCCAATTTGGAATGTATTCAAATCACAATGTCTAAAAATTTTTTCAGCTATACTTTTTTTATTATTTATCCCATCCATGTTTTTTAAACACATCCACAGATGCACCAGCTTCAACTAATAAAGAATCCAGTATATAATGACGGATTTGGTATATTTAAGAATGCTGCTATTTTCTGGGTAGTTTTCCAAACTTATTTTTATTAACTGGCTGCGTAGTATATTGACTGTTTTGGTAACGGACGAAAAATCGCAAATGATGTGCCTCAGCTTTTCTTAAAGCCATATGCTTGCGGCCGATTTCAGTAAAGTTACCAGTGCAGTACCTGCATTTTTAACAATGAAATTTCTATCAATTTTGTTTTTGATATTTTTAATATTAATCATAATTGAGTGATCCAAATCAGTTACATCTTCCACCGCGAACTCAACTAACTCTTTACTTCTACAGGCACCTGCTTCACCAAAAATAAGGGCTATCTTGATCGATAAAAACTGGTTGTCTGGAATATCTGTTAAAAATTCATCAACCTGGTCACCATTCAGGATCTTGGCTTTTTTTGACTTATATCCTTCGTTTTTTCTTTTCAACAGGACAATTCTCGCTTGTGAAATTTGCTAATATCGACATTATTTGAGCATAGTCCTCAGCATAGAATAATGTGCCAAAAGCATGGAAGGTGATAAAGTCCTAAATTTCTCCCTGAAAAATACAAGTAGAGCATCTTCGTTGAAATTTTCCACGTTTCGCTCAGAGCACCATCTTACAAATGTCTGAGATAGCGCTTCATATATTTTCCTTGATTTGGATGGCAAAATAATTTCTAGTGCCTCTTCAGCTGCTTTTTTGAAATCAAAAGTTTCCATTTCGATTTCTAATCACAAAACTAATGACACTGACAACATCTATTTTGTTGTTTAGTTATATTGTGTATTACATTACATTCAAATTTGTATCTGTTACCTGCAGTAATTTGTCACATTATGAGGAGTTTTAAATTTGCACCTGTACATTACATTATTTAGTAATATTGTTTACGAAAGTGCAAAAAAATAAGGCACATATTGCGGGACTAAAGTGACTTATTTAATCCCGCGAATGGGGCTCCGCCTGTGACCAACGACTCTTCAAGTTATATAATGTACTATTATTTCGATCCTTATAACATAAATAACTATTGATTAGTTAATTAATATCGCGTCAAAAAATGACTTTGGAATATCTTTTTTGATAGAAGTGCAAGAAAACTAAAAAACTGTTCGAAACAGCCTTACACAAATTTCAAAATTGGTGTGACGATAAGAAAGTGTGTGTTGATAGCTCTGGCCGCTTTTGCACGTTTGTCAGATGCTTATAAGCCGTCACCTTTATGGAGTACTTACTTCGAACCATGCTGTTTGTAAGTAAAATTTTCGATATTAGCAGATATATTTATAAATAGGGTTACCGAATGTAATCCCATTTATAAAAAAGAAAATCAAAAATTCCGAATATTTGCAAACGAAGTTACGCAACGATTTATTAGAGAAGCGGAAGAAAAAGACTATATACAAGAAACAAAAGTTGTTCTTATTGTGGTTGTGTCTGGTGATGTCACAGGGAAGAAAACACATATACACAACGAGTTTCTTTTATTGAAATAAGCATTACCAACACAAAGACAAACGTTTTAAGGTATTTTATGATTTGTGAAGCCTTTATAGAAAAATTCATTTGGTGAACATTTTCGCGAACTGATGTAGACTAGAAGTTTTAGACCAATTTATTAAATGTAATATAGGATGAAATTATTTTTGGTATTTAATGGCCGTAATTAAAAATAACCATACTACTTCATGAGCTAATATTTAAAAACGGAAATTATTTGTTTTTGCCAGAATACGTTCAAAGGTCAATATCTTCTCAATATAAGTCGTGGACTAAAGAAACTATGCGGGCAAAAAATATTCAATGCAAATATTAGGATATTAGGACTGTATTAAGGACCCGGCGACGAGTTGAATCAAAAGGCAAATATACCGAGTGCAACAGCGCACAAAGAGAAGAGTTTTTGTTTTGATGCGTTTTATCACTCGGTCCCCTCAGACGTCGCAGCCCAAAATCCGTGCGTCGGACTATATACTTGCTACTATGTAATCCAAATTATTACCTTAGTCTGGATTTGGAGAGGAGTGGACAGTATTTTAAGAGTAACTATTATTATGTTTAAATAAAAAGTCAATAACCAAACTTAAACATATGACAATATAAATACCTCTTAAAACATAAATCAAAACAATTAAATAAGTAATTAAATACGGACTACAGTGAGCACTTATCTGGTAATGGTGTCTGTAAAAGAAACTGGAACTGCATTCACTACAACCACGAACGTTACGTGCAGTTACTGCGATCCGACCAAATATCAAGAGCGTACTGAATGTCGCCTCATGGGCGACGGAAGGGGAAAAGCACCCAATGTAATTTACAAGGCCAGTAAAAAGAGGAAGAAGCGAGCGTTTTATATTGTCGTATATTTTAGTATAGAAAAAGTATTTATGTATGTGGTAAATACGGAACACTTGCAACCTAGTTAAAGTTACTGCTACAGCTAACCGGTTTTTCCTGTTTCAAGTAGCTCAAACATTTAATGTAGTAATTTAAGTAAGAGCATTTTTAGTGTTTATAATAAGCAGAAAAAATTTTGCGCTTTTTTGCTATTTGAAGTGTCATTTTTAGATATAGTGATTAAAAGTGTCACTTGTAAGCAATAGTGTGATGTAATTTCTGGGTAGTGTTAAAAACTAGGAGACCATTCAGTTATTTGTAGTAGTAAAGTTAATATTTGAGACTAAAAAACTAAAGGGCGGATTGGAAAAATTATCACAAACTTTATATATTCAAAATCAGAGACATATAGTCTTACATACGAAATTATCTTGAAATTGCTTAAAAAAATCATCCAAATTTGTCACATATTTTTAAGACATCCTGTATATACAAAAAATAATTTGCTCCTACAATTTTTGTATATATACAATAATACAAATATTAATAATCCCCTAAATACAAATCGATAATACGGATGACAAATTATGAAGATAAAAAAAGATATGTTGGGAATACGAAATTTGTCGAGTATTCCGATATACAATCAAAAAACTACCTGACTTACTTTAACAAATAACTTCAATTTTCCTCTTTTCAAATGTGCGCTCAGAATTTATAGCTTTTCCGTATGCGAGAAAATTGAATAGGCGAATAGAAGCACCATTCAGGAAAATCCCAAAAATATACCTTCTTTCACAGGTGACTGCGATAAAATTATTCTGTCAGGATTAAAGATAATATAGTATTTTATAAAGAATCATCGCACAATTTGTTACGCGGAAAGTACAAATTGTGTGATGGATAATGTTTAAGGTTTGAAAATGGAGATTTAAGTACAACTATAAAATAGAGAGAGACAAAACTCAACCAGTCATCCTCAACTCGAGCAAAGACCGATTATACGACAAGACTTTAAAGATGTTTGCCATTTTGTTCCGCCATCTTGAATTAGTACCACAGTTTTTCTAGTTGATCTCTATATTATACTTCCTGGTCTGTTCCTAATAGAACACCATATAGTTGCTCCTAAAGTGAAAACAGTGCACTAAGTTTAAAGAATAATAAACAAACTGAGTCGAGTCACAGATCTATCGCCGTATATCTATTCATTACGCTTGTTAGTGTAGACAGTGCGGGTGGCCCGTTAAATTTCTATAATGAAAGTGTTAAAAAGAAAATCGAGTCTTAGACAAAATTAATTCCAACTTATAAGTGTAAATATTTAGGCTTTGTCTTTAATTCTTCCAAATTGACTATAGAACTACCTTTAGATAAAAAAACATAGAGGTATTGAAACAATAAAATCCTTTTTAAAATTTAAGTCATGTAAAATCAGGATTCTCACAAAATTAATAGGACTTTTAATCTCCTTTTGTCCTGCTATAAAATATGGATGGTTATACATAAAGAGGCTAGAAAGGCAAACATTTTTAGCTCTAAAGAATAATGGGGGCAATTATGAGGAAATTTTACTAAATAAAATAATAATTGAAGAACTGGATTGGTGGCTACAAAAAATTCCTAGTAGTAATGAAAGAATTACACCTTATGATTATGATTGTTGGGGTCTCTATTGCAAGGGTAAAAAAGTACATCGTTTTTGGGGAGTTGAAGAACTTAATTATCACATAAATTATTTAGCATTGTTGGCTGTTTTCATAGGTCTTAAATGTTTCGCAAAATTCAACAGTAATTGTGCAATTCTACTGAAAATCGGCAACACCACAGCTATTTCATACATTAACCGTATGGGGGGTGTGAGACATACAAATCTTTCTAAATTAACTAGGGACATTTGGCAGTGGTATGAATCCCGGAACATATGGATTTTTGCTACATATATTGAGGGTAAAAATGATGATTCCGACTCTCGATCGAAATGTGTAGAAACAGAATATAGTTTAAATAATTCTGCTTTTAACAAAATATTCTTCGGCGCCCCAGAAATCGATTTATTTGCGTCTATTTAATTTAATGCTAAAGTTGATAAATACATTTCATTTTACAGTTAATTGGAAAAGCTTCTTTTTCTACGCCTTTCCGCCATTCTCTCTAGTTGCAAAAGTTTTATATAAAATAATTTTAGATAAAGCTGAAGGGTTAGTTGTTGTCCCCCATTGGGAAGGACAACCCTGGTACCCACTTTTTAAAGATTACAAATTATATCACCTATTTATTTTTCTCCCAACCCAAGTTTATTAACATCCCCTTTTAGGCCCACACATCCCTTCTGGAAGAAGATTACCCTGGTTGCAGCTCGATTGTCAGGAAATCGCTTCTACAACGAGATATCTCAGGAGACGCTAGCTCTATAATAGCTTCGTCGTTAAGCAAAAATACACTTGTCACAATACAATTAAGCTCTTAAAAAGTGGTGGCACTTTTGTAAAATTAAAAATGTATACACCTTCTACTAGAGACGTAATAAATTTTCTAAGTGACCAGTTTAATAAAGATGCAAGTTATTCGTCTTTAAATACGTATAGATCAGCTATTAATTTAATTGTTTTAACAAAAATAGAAGAAAAAATAGTTAACAGATTCTTAAAGGGTTTATTTAGATTGAGACCTGTTTTTCCTAAATATAAAACTACATGGAATCCTGACATAGTGTTAGAATATATTTCAAAACTGTTTCCTTTGGGGACATTATCGTTGAAGGATCTAACTTTTAAACTAGCCTCTTTATTAGCTCTATGTACTGGTCACAGGTTACAAACTCTATCAAAAATAAAAAATAATAGTATTATTAATTTAAATACTAGAAACGAAATTTTGATATTTGGTTTATTAAAAAGTTCATTCCCGTCTAAAAAACAGCCTAAATTAGTGCTACCGTATCTCTCAGACAAGCCTGAACTTTGTGTAGCATCCACACTATTATTCTATATCATGAAAACCGGGCATATAAGGGAATAGTTATTTATACTGTATAAGGGATGTAAGTAACATTTACCAGTCAAGGACGAGTTTGCGCCCGATCGATAGCGAGGGCTGGCAAAAAAGTTCAAAACTGATTAATGTACTTACATCCAATATAATATATAACATTTTTCCCCCTCCTTGTACTGTATGTTTATAAGAAAATGATGGATATATTTTTGAATTTTCATTATCATTACATTCGATAGCATTCTCATTAAATTATGAAGGCAGCCGTGATCCGTTGCCAGAGCAACATAAGCAGTTTTTATTTTATCAACAACGTCAAGTTGTCAAGTTGACAACTCATAGCGAAAAGTTTGAAGAAGTCGAATTGTTTGATTCTGTGTGGACAAAATGGATGTTTTAGACATAAAAGAATCAGCGAATATCGCTCGTTTATCTCTACTACCGGAGAAGTCGAAAAAAAGATATGAAGCAGCATATAAATCCTTTAAGAATTGGTGCCAAAGCAAGACGGCTACTGCAGTCTCAGAAACATTGTTTTTGGCGTATTTCCACGAAAAAAGTGCTATATTGAAGTCCTCATCAAGCTTATGGTGTGATTATTCGATGTTGAAGTCCAACCTTTTTATAGAGGAAAATACAGATATTTCTAAATATCCAAAACTTCGAGCATTTTTGAAAAGAAAAAATGATGGTTATAGACCCAAAAAATCGAATGTGTTTAACAGGGAAGATGTGAATAAGTTCATGCTTAAAGCCCCCGATGATAGAAACTTATTAATGAAGGTCGTAATGGTAATGAGAGTTGCCGGAGCTTGCCGTTCCAATGAACTGAAATGAAAATGGACAATGTTAAAATAAGTCAAGAAGTCATAATTGTGACCATTCCTGACTCCAAAAATAGAATGTCACGTACATTTACAGTGACAAAAAGTGACGACACTCAGGTTTGTCACTGTCATCACTTTAGGAGCAACTAGAGGGTGTTCTATACGGAACGGACCAGTCGTATAATTACGATTGAATTTCCTTACAAGTAAGTCGTTTAATCCTAAATTATCATCACATCAGTCGTTTTTTTGTTTCGCCCTCTTGGAGTCGCATCAAAATTTGTTTTGTTGGAAGTTGATTTCTAACAAGTAATACTTGATTTTTGTGCTTTGTTTTCACTAGGCCGCGATTTTGTTTTGACATTCGATTTTAATTAAAATGTTATCAGGTCATCCCCATAGGACCCTTATTTTCGGGGAAATAGTTCTTTATGTACTTCTCTTGTAGCGACCCACGGTCAACTAGAAGTTTGAAGTTCTGTGGGTATATTCGGATCGATTAGTTTTTATGTCTTTATGTTTTCTGTGTCGCGAACAGACAGACAGACAGACAGACAGTCCGACGGAATTGAGAAAATATATTTTCGGCATCTAGGGACCCCAAAACGTGAAGATCTGCAAGAATCTCGAAGGGCGATTTTTTTACGATCCCTTTTACAAGGGCCTGCCAAATTTTCCGGAGCATTGACCCTCCAGATACAAGTAGACTATTAGCCTTTGTATACTTGGAGCGCTTAAACATTTCGCTTATTAACTAATATATGATATTGATTTACCAGTTTTGTTACATTTAATGAAGTCATAATCTCTCTCGAGTTTAATTACTAGTGAATGTTTTTATTCCCTTGGGTCCAGGTTTAGTAAAGCATAACTGCCTTTTTGGTTATAGTAATGGCCAAATAACGGTTGATCGAATTTTCAAATTGAAACACATTTATTCGCACATTTATCGATAATAATAGTATAATTAGATTTTAGATTAAATGTAGGCTAGCCTCTGTTTAACAGCCCTCATTTTAAAATTTTGTTTAGTTTCAACTAATTGTTATGCTATATATAGAGTACGAAAATTGCTAAATTGTTATGACATAACTAATTATTGATATATTTATAGTATGTGCTTTTCATCACTTACAATTGCCCATAACTCTATAGTGTCAGAAGCCATTCAAAAATCTGCGAAAGCCATCTTTCTTAAAATTTTGTATTTTACTCTGTTCTAGTGTGATTTCGGCAAAGCCCGTGTACCTTAAATTAATATATTCTTACGATTGGTTCAATACCGGCTTGTTGTTGCTAGGGTCACCTCATTTATAACAAGTACCTATTGTCATGTATGTTCTTTTTGTTAAACTAAATTGTCTTTAACATTCGGCAACCATGTATAGATCAGCCAGTATAATAATGCCATTGTATCTCTGCCGTATTATAACATTGTCTCCGCTATTATAACTATTGTTTTACAAGTTATTAATAAACTAATCACTCAAGATTTCGGTAGTTATTATTTACAATTCAATGAAGTAAAATATTACACCTATCTAGTGGAGAACATACATGAAATGAACTCTATGGCTCTGGTGTACAGGGTGTCCAAAATAAGAATGTATATCTCCTTATCTCGAGAACCATAACAGATATAAGGCAAGTTCATATACAAAAGTTTCTTAGCTTCTTTTGGATTTTTATTTTATTATATTCTTATTTATACAGGGTGTTGCGTTTGGCCCGGGCTGACATGCACTTTCTTATTTTAAATGGGACACCCTATATATTATTGCAGATTATGATAACGCGCTTAAAGACGAGTTCACCAATATATAACAGTATGGGCCTATAGTGCAAAGTTTCGGATTTATTGACATTTTTCTTCAGTTTTCTACCTATTTTCAAATTAACAGAAGTAAAGTACTTTTATAAATTTTAAAATTTTTGTTAGAGCCTTAAAAAATTAAAACCTCGTTCTACTCACAGTCTTATATTCGAGTTTTAAAACTTCAAAAAAGTTACAATGTTGCCATGCTTTGCGTATCGTAATTTTTTTTTTCAAATTTAAATGCAACACCCTGTATATTACAATAAATTCGGATAGAGAATTGAAGTAAGATTTCAACGACCCATAATAATATGGGTCTCCGACTTATAGTTTTAGACTTATTGACGATCATCTTCAGCATGCAACTAATTTTTTTAAGACACATAGAGTGCCATGGAAATAGAGTTTGAAAGGACGCCAAGGTAAACGTCGCAAGAAATGTCAACATAATTTCCTGCTAGTGCTATTGATATCTTTTAACATTATAAAAATGTATTCAAATCAAGAAAAGTTGATTCTTTACCAGTGCTATTTGGAAAATAATCGTAGTGCTGCTTTGGCCCTTAGGGCATACCAACGAAAATATCCCGAAAACCGAATCCCAGATCGAAGAATTTTTCAGAAAATTGAAAGAGATCTCGAGGGGCACAGCGTTTTAAAATACGATAAAAAAATAACACCAAGATCTGTTTTAACCGAAGAAGAACAACTAAATATTTCCTTGTATTTTGAAGAGAATTCCGAAAATTCTATTCGTGATGCCGAGCGCGATTTAGGCGTTGCTAAATCTACTATTCATTTTTCGCTTAAACTTAATGAGTACAGGCCATGGAAGTTTGCGAAATTGCATCATTTAGAGCCAAATGACTCCGTTACTAGATTAGAATATAGCAATTTAATTATGGATCGTCAATTCCAGGAATCTATATTAAATAAAATATGTTGGACAGATGAAGCAACCTTTAGTACCTGTGGAGTTTTCAACAGAAAAAATAGCCTTTTCTGGGCACAAAAGAACCCGAAAAAATTTAAAACTATACAACATCAAGGACGACGAAGCATTAACGTGTGGTGCGGAATCTACAGAGGTACAATTATAGGCCCCGTATTTATTGATCAGCATTTAACTGGCCCTAGATATTTACAGTTACTTAGAGACACAATTAAGCCCTTGCTAGACATACGAGGAAATACCAACGAAATATTATATCAAATGGACGGCGCTCCATGCCATAACACGCTAGATGTAAAGAACTTTCTTTCCAACAATTTTATGGAATGGATAGGTCTAAATGAGGATATTCTGTGGCCTCCTAGAAGCCCAGACTTATCTCCATTGGACTATTTCTTATGGGGAACATTAAAGGATAAGGTTTACCAAAACCGCTGCGAAAATATTGAGGATTTAAGAAACAAAATTATTATGGAAGTTGCGTATTTAAATGAAAGTGGAGCAGTTTGAAATGATTCTTACAACTTGCATTGCCGAAAACGGTGGACTCATTGGTCATTTAATAAAATAATTCTTTGTATAAGTTTTTTGTAGAATTTTTTCCAAATAAATTTAGTTATTATATAAATAAAAACAATTAAGCAATCTAATATATAAAGCATAAAATCTGTAAATCTAATTAAAGCGTTTTCAAATTATAATTTGTTTTTATTAATATTATTTCTTTACCAACCAATAACGCTGTTTTTTATTTAGAAATACACAAAAATATGGAAAATTATAAGATAATTAACAAGTATCACATTTTTCGTTTATACCGGCTGAAATACAGGCGATACGCTTACAAAGTATGTTTTGAATTAAATAACTATCTAAAAAAAGCAAAATATACACGGTTTAGATTTTATTGAATAACTGAGTTTCTTGTTATTTTTTTGTTGTTTTTCCAATATCTTAATATTTAAGCAAAAAATAGGTGAACATTAATTAAATTTAAAAAATTAGCTCCCGTATTCGCTAAAAAGGTTAGACCAGATCTAGTTACCATGACATTTAAAACTGTTAGTTCGCCAGTTGCGTTTTGTATATGTCACTGTCATTTGGTAATTGTGATTACAATAATTTATTTGCTCTATCGTTGCATTTGTCATTTTAAACTTATAACTGTCAAGTTAGACATGGTCTAAATTTAAACCTCTTTAGTGAATACGGTTCTAAGGGTTTTATAATTAACGACACTTTTATATTAAGATAATAATCAAGGGTAAATAAAGATTATCGGTACCTAAGTAATAACTCTTAATGCATACATTATAATACACCCACGAATTTTTTGAAATTAAACAAATTGAAAACTTTGTCTTAAAAAAATTATTTGCATGCTGAAGATGATCGTCAATAAGTCTAAAACTATAAGTCGGAGACCCATATTATTATGGGTCGTTGAAATCGGGTTGGGATCCAGTAAAAAAACAATAGATTTTTTTTAACTGTCGACGTTTTACTATTTTATTGTTGCATCCTCAGGACACATATATATATATATATATATATATATATATATATATATATATATATATATATATATAATATATATATATATATATATATATATATATATATATATATATATATATATATATATATATATATATATATATATATATATATATATATATATATATATATATATATATATATATATATATATATATATATATATATATATATATATATATATATCCTGTATGAAACCTATATTATCAGTCTCTACCTACTCCGTTGGTTCGCAGATATTTGCCAGATATTAAGTTTCTAAATAGTTTCGTCAACAGTCTTCTTGTTATTATGTTAAAGTCGTGATTATTTGGGGTTAGGAAATATCTAAATATCTGAGGACCAACGGAGTATGATAATACAGGGTCCATTAACTCTATTAGGTTACCTCGCTGAGCAGCTATCGGGCGAGGGGGTCGCGAGGGTGTGGCGGGGGTTGTGACGTCGATTGGCGACCCGGTCTGAGAAGCGGCCAGATTATTGCTTATTCTATACTTATAGCTTGACCTTTTCGTTGCGATAGATGTCAGTTGTGTTTTTTAGAGTATTTTCTTACTTTCTCAAGTGAAAGTTTTACGACATTTTCGTCTTCCTGTGTACATATGTGAATATTTTAAAAGACTTTTTACGTAAATTATGAGTAAAGTATGAATGGAAATAATTACAAATAGACACAACAACATAAACCTAGATGCCCCAAGACTGTTCGTAAGACAAAGGTTATTTATAAGAATGAAATATTCAAATGAACTGGCGAAGGAAGAAAAAAGTAAACAAAAGAAAGCCATTCTGAAATGTACTCCACGAAAAGCTGTATAATAAGTAAATAATCAAAATAATAAATAATCGCTATATAATTGTGCTTCCTGAAAGCGGCCTCGATGATTAATAATGATTGGCCGGTGCCAAACGGCATTTCACAGGAAGTAGGCAAAATGTAATCAGTGTCTGTAAGACAGAAAGCGTTTCGTTTAGCGCATAGTTACTCTATTGTAACACAAAGTTTTGTCTTGTATGTATTCTATGATAAATCTTTTAGCCAACTTAACAAAGAAAAATTATACCGGTAGCACTGATAGCGTCGTAAATTTAAGCCCATAGATACGAATGCCCTGTTGTACCAACCCCGGACGGAAACAAAAAACTTCCACTCGATGACTTATGTTTTAATTTAAAACTCGTTACTCCGAGAGGATATTTCGCGTTTCCCTACTTTCTGCTCTTCATTTAAATGAATTACCAATTCAGCGCTATATTTTTTAGCGATTTACATCCTGGTGTACTTCTCCACGGCTTCTGACATTCGCAAGTTATAGGCTCGCAGTGATAGATATCCTGTTAAAGTATTACCCAAGTTGTTATAATAGGAAGATTTACTGATATGTTAAATACAGTTTTTCTCCTTTTTATGTACGAATTTAGTTGCCAATAATATTTATTCACATTTAACTGATATAAATTCTATAACTATCTATAATTTGAAAACGGTTTTACCCTTCAAATTGATTACTTGAGCCCTTGGTATGACCGATTTATGCGTGTAAAAATTACGATGTCATTTGCTTTATTTAATGCAAACCCCGTATATTTTGGGTAAGTGGACCTTTGAAGATTAGATAATAACAACTTCAGGGTAAAATTCGATACTTCCGAGCTGTAAGAAGTTGATGTCATCTAATATGTTTTAAAAAGTTATATATATATATATGGGATTTTTCTTTAACCATATATTTATACCTGGAATATATATATATATATATATATATATATATATATATATATATATATATATACATGTATATTTATATATATATATATATATATATATATATATATATATATATATATATTCTCTTTCCACATATTTTTATTGGGCGCCATTTTGTTACACAATATTGGATTCGAAGCAATATTTTATCATCAATTTCTATCTACGCTACACTTGATTTTTGGACATAATTTAAAATAAAATGAATAAGTATAGTCAAAACCAGTGTTATCGTGCGGGCCATACGATTTATCAAAGACAAACTTTTTAAATTTGTTTTTCTTTTATTACGTGTAATCATATCCTCCGCATAAAATCCGGAATGAATTAGATAGACCTATGATATTTTCATATGAAAAAAGAGAATAAATATATAAATACCAGCAGTTGCAAAAATCTTTGAGCGATGTCACTTCAAAGTCAGATTGACAAGTCGGTGACAAAATGAGTAATAGAAAACCATTTTAGGGTTTTTTGCATCCACAAGCGAAAAAAATGATATTAAATCTAATAAAATATTAGAAAAATGAAAATTCACCGGCCAATATCCAGGAGACAGTAGCAAAAGCTCTGGGAATCGGTATAAGGACTGTGCAGAAAATTGTGCATGAAAAAATGCATAATTTACTACGGAAGAAGATTAAGAAATGTACACAAAAAAAGCCAAAGACAGAAGACTTAAATGACAATGTAAAAATGGATGTTCGTAATGCAATTTATGATTTATACACATCAAAAACTAATATAACCCTTCAAGTTTTAAAAGAATCTTTAAAAAATCGAGGCATACTGGAAATTGGACTAAAATCGTTGTCAAAATTGCATGCTGGTTCTTCAACAGGATTTCTCCCAGATGCAAGTTCGCTGTTTTCTTCCACATCCAAAAGTATGGACTACCATGATAATATGAACTGTGAACTGTTTGAAAAGTGGTTAAAAGAACAACTGATTCCAAATTTAGATGCTCCATCTTTAATCATTCTGGACAATGCATCTTATTATTCAAGAATCTTAAATAAACAACCTACTTCATCCTGGAAGAAAAGTGATATTTATGACTGGCTAATAAAACAAAAACCAAATCCTTTGCCCAATATGCTGAAACTAGAACTTTTTTTAATGGCAAAATCTATTAAAAAACCAACAATATATGCGGTAGATGATATATTTCGGAAAAATGGACATGAGGTTTTACGACTGCCGCCATTGCCAGTTTAACGCAATAGAATTAATATGGGTTGGGGAAAAATTATATTACAAAAAACACGTGAACGATGGTCTAACATCAGATGAAGTACAAATTGTTTGACAAGATTCATTAAATTATATTACGCCGGAGTACTGAAAGAAATCTGTGGAACATACGGAGAAATTAATATGGGATTGGTGGAATAGACAAGTTCTAGATGTCGAAATAGCACCAATGATCATTGCACCATTTGAGGACGACTCAGAAGATGAGGACTTTTTAAGTGATGATGATATTTTTTAGTCTATAATATTAAAAAGTTTCTGAAGGATTATATTAGTCGTTGACGTGTATAAATCATAAATTGCATTCTGAATATCCATTTTTGCATTGTAACTTAAATCTTTTGCCTTGGGATTTTTTCGTGTACATTTCTTAATCTTCTTCGGAAGTAAATTATGTTTTTTTTTTCATGCACAAGTTTCTGTACATTCCTTATACCGATCCTCAGAGCTTTTGCCACTTTTCATATTAGCCAGTGAATTTTAATTTATATTTTTTTATTAGATTTGACACCATTTTTTTGTACTTTTTTAATTTTGTAAGACAAAAATTTATAGATTTACAATTTTAAATCGTGTTTAAAATCGAAAATTTTTTTACTAATTATAAGACAAAATTTGATTTACAAAAATCGGTAAAACCGCTTTACCAGGCTATATGTATATATATATATATATATATATATATATATATATATATATATATATATATATATATAGCCTGTATTTTTCGCATGCATGGCCCTTAATTTTAGACTGAAATTTAAAGAAATCGGATAAGTAGTTTTTGGCTATGCCACGAACAGACAGACTGACGGACAGACATACCTACAGACAGACGGAATTGAGAAAACATGTTTTCTGGCATCTAGGGACCCTTAAACGTAAAGTTCTGAAAAAATCTCACGAGGGAAGTAATAACTAATTACCTTGTGTTTTTAACAAAAGTGTATAATATTTTTGCAAAATAAAATTTTTTTGTTATCACAATACAAAAAAAAACAAGTTTTTCTTTGCACAGGGGTGGTCCGCATTTAAATAAATGACACTGTATAAGTGGTTAGATTTTTAGGTCAAGCGGGGCTCATAATTTTTGGTGATTGATTAAAAAATCTCACTTTCATTAAGTGTCTGTATAAACAGAATATCCTGATTGTTTCACTGATTCGAACCGCCTTCCGACTTCATTAAGGCGCTTGCCATTTTGTGCATTTTTGTTTTTGCCAACCAAAAAATTTTGATCAAATACATATTTAGCGAATTTTCTTATTTAGTCCCTCGGCATTTAATATATAAAATAATATTAAGTGGCTATCTTAAGAGTATTGCGTAATACTAACAGACCCACAGACCGGCGGAATTGTGAAAACATGTTTTTTAGTAACTAGGGAGCTTAAAACGTGAAGATCTGCGTAAACCTGAAAGGACGATTTTATCACGATTACAAAGTCAAAGATTTTTAATGTCAATTTTTGTCAGAGTACAGCTTAAGACATAATCTACTTAAGATATGATTCATAATATATATATAGTAAACATGTATTTTAAAAAGTACGTAAATAACTAAAAATACTAATAATAATATTATAATATATCAAAACAACATATAAGTGTATGTAAATTAAGAAATATAGGACAAGAAAACAAGTTCAAAAAAGTAATAAAGAAGAAATAAAAATAGTTATCTTTATTTATTAACTTTTAAGGTAGGTGGTCCTTAAAATAATCCTTCATTATTTTTTTACACTTAAAATTTTTGTTTCTGTCGGTAGTAGATTGTACATCGACATACCCTGATATAGAAGACTATTCAGAAATATAGACGAACTGGGGAACAGAGACCTAAGCAGTTCCATTGTATCATCATACGAGTGAAAATCAGAGGCAGATTTGAATTTTCTCTTTTCTTTATGCACGGAAATTAAAATTTACAAAATATAGCACGATGGAAATCATAATTCTAGTACTCTTGAAAATATCCCTACATGAAGTTTGTGGATGTAGTTTTTTCATAATCCCTATGCATCGTTTCTGGGTTTTAAATATCGCGGTACTCAAAACAGTGTTAACTCCTCAGAACTGTACAGATACATAATTTTCGAGTGAAAGTAACCATAGTAAGCGCATTTTAAAACTTTTTTAGACACCACGTCACGCAAAATTCTTAAGGAGTAGCAGGCAGAATTAAGTTTTTGATTTAATTGCAAGATGTGTGTAGATTAGTATCAATTGTTAACCCCAAAATGTTCACTTTCCTCGCTCTATTGATATCTGCATTATATGTAAGTCTCAAATTACTTATTGCTGTATCGGGAGTATTTCTGTTGAAAAATAGCGTTAAATTGGGTTTATCTACGTTAAGCTTTAACTTGTTCGCTGTGAACCAATTCATTAAATCATTAATAGTTTGACTTGTTCTACTCTCCAGAATATCAAGACTTTTTCACTAACGATGCATGTCGTATCATCTGCATACATAACAACTTTAGTTATTATATGCGTTGGGAGGTCATTAACAAACAAGTTAAATAGCATGGGACCTAAACTTGACTCTTTAGGAGGGAAGAATATAGAATAAGGATCTGTATTAAAGAAAATCCTCCATGTACAATTTTGAACATCTAGCAAGGTAGCAGCAGTACAATTAATTAGAGTAGTTACCTAGTTTGGTATTTATATTGGAAAGTTAAATAAATCTTCGCGTCAGAAACATTTCAACATTTAAAATAGGTTTAACTGGTGTACTTTTTATTTATTTAAATACACAATAATAAACTGGATTCTAGAGGTTTTTTCGTTTGAGTTTTTATTTGCATTTTTAAGAATTTTTATTGGTATTGCTTGCTCTCAGTTAATCAAATTGACCAGTATGTTATGGGTGTGTGCATTTTTTATTTTAAAAATATATGCTTATTAATTTTTTTATAATAATAATTCGATTATTCTTATAGTATTATTAACGTTATAAATTATTGGAGCAATTTGAAAATTTAGACTTTATTTAATAAATAAAAATAATATAAAAATATTTTTTGTTACTTAATGTTAGCTTCTGGCTCTGAGATCATTTTAATTTTCAAATTTAAATTGTCCTTGTTCGCCGCTTTAAGATCTTGGCAATCAAACAAATATAATAAAAACTTACCAGAAAGGTGATTGATAATTTCTACGAATTTGTCTTTGATGAGAAAGAAGCAGAAAGTGTTGCGTTACCTGAAAATAATAAGAAGTGGTTTATATAGGTTAACCTAGGTTAAAACAAAATTATGCAAATTACTTAATAAGGTAAAATGAAGCCAAAAAAAAATATGGAAATCTTATTTTTTCCATCAATTACAAAGTACTGTAATTTAAAAAGTGGTAAAAGAATTTCAATTTTCTTTTGGGAATCTGAAAGCTTGGTTCATCTACATTTTGCATGATTAAGCCAGTTTATGATATTTTCAATATATTTATGACATATAGTATGTTAATGAAACTGATGTAAAAATGAAAAAAAAATAGGGATGCGCCAATTTGACACCTAATATTTTTTTTCTAGATTTAGGATAATATTTCGGTATGTTTTTGCCAGTTTTTTAATTGTTGTCTCCTACCAAGGAAAAACATCTTTCTTCCAAAAAGTGCCTTTTTGGCATCATTTAATAAATTTGTTGATATAGCCAAGTTTTTCCATCTTTATTTAATTTAAGGCACTATGTAAATTGACTAGAGAAAAAAATAAGAACCCTAAAACATATACAGGCTGTCTAAAAAAACTAGAGTAGTAAAAAAGATGCAAAGAAATTAAAAAAAATATTTGTGCATCTTTGAATTTTTTTTCTTCTTCAGTTTTTTCAGACAGTTTGTTAATGTATCTTATATTTTTTTTCTGAAAATTGACTAGAGATTTTGCTTTAAATTAACTAACAACGGATAAACCTGGATATAATAGAAAATTTATTTGATGAATTGCCCTTTTTGGAAAAAAAATGTTTTCTCTGGTTAGAAAGCAGCAATTAAAACACATTGGCAAAAACGTTCCGAGATATTATCCTAAATTTTAACTATGCAATCCAAAATCACGTGAAATATAATAAGTGTCGAATTGGCCGGTATATGAAAAAATACTGTAAATAATAAAACCTGGCGTAACTGGAGATGAATGAAGCTTTCAAATTTTGAAAAGCAAATTTTTGCTGAGTTTTAAGTTACAGCTCTTAGAAAATGACTACAAATACTTGGTGTCACCACTTTTGTTGTCGACTAGTTTATTTTAATTTATATTCATAGTTAGTTTTTGCAATTTTAGGCAGAAAACACATATACTGTATAAAAAGGAATTGTTTACACGGCAAAGTATGGAGCTTTTTAATAGAACCCGTAAATACATTTCTCCCAACGAAAGTCAGGAATCAGCAGTGTAATTCAATGCCGGTCGGGGTATTAGCCAGCGCAGTAGTTTTTTTTCTATGCTTCTATTATGTGCCTTTGCCCTACACGGAGCTCGCTAGTCTATGGCAGCCTGATGAGCTCTAAAAAGAGCAAAATCGTGAACGTCGTTTAATTGAAATGGATGAGTGCGTCTGCGGCATTACAGGGCCTATTCCAGACAGGGATCATAGTATCCTTGCTGTGACGTTGGTGCAACGTGAAACAAAAATACATTAACGAATATCCATATTTTATTCATTCTATTATCCGACATTATTGGTTACGTAATTGTTATTTCAAAAATTTAAACACCGAATGGCTTTTATTTCAGTAGACACAAGTAGCTTAAGCAGATTTTCAGCTGGGGGGGAGGGGGCTCGTAATTTCTGACGACCAAAAAATGACAAAATAATACATAAAAATCTATTTTGCCTTGCCATGTTTTGTCCTGGGGGGAGGTGGCTGCAACCCCATAGCACCCCTCTCTGATTACGCCACTGATAGACATAATCCGGCAAGATGGAACGAAATACACTTGCTGCTGTTGTTGTCTTTGTCCAAGTTGCCACATAAGAAGTTCCCACAACTGACCAAAAAACAATTTTGGTACGGAGATATTGTGCTGATATTCGTGTGTGCTAGAAACTGTATGCAAGAGTTGAATAAAACTATATGCGGTGGTAGGTCACAAAAGGCACAATTAGCGGTAACAATATTTTTTATAGAGGAAGATTTCAAAACAAAATTTGAAAATGATAGAAAATGTGTGTCCGTATCAACGAGTACGAGAAAGAAGAAACGGAATTTTAACAAATTAATTTTATTAAAATTGTATTTCTAGGGATATATAAAGATTTAATACACTGGCCCACAAAAAAAGTGGCGAGCCTAAAATTTGTATCAATTTCAACCCTTAATAATTTTTGAATGGATTCTTAGATTCTGCAATTTTTTTTTGCAATTTATTTCGATACCTTTTCACAATGATTTTGTGATATAAATTTAAACTTCGGAATAATACTGGATAATATACAGGGTCAAACGCAAACTTGGGTTTTTTCACCAATTTTTGACACGCTCTATGGTCATGAGTCATTTGGTTGCCTGTTTCCTTAGCAACATTTTGTTTTTTGAATGACCTTCGTATCTTTCTTTTTAGAAAATATAGAGCAGTGTAAGTAAAGTGATGTTTTACTGTAATTTCCCTTACACTCAATAAAAATGGAATTTTAAAAGCGTAGAGTGCTTTGAAGTTTAAAATGTTTTTGAAATGTCAAGCCTTGAAAAGACTTTCTGTCAGTTTGGAAGCGTTGTTTTCATTAGTAATGGCACGACAAATTAGTCCAGAGCAAGTTGCTCAGATTGTAGCATTAGTAAATGATGGAAGGAGCATTGTGGGTGTTTCAGAAACCACGGCTAGAAGGGCAAGGAACAGGTTTCTAGAAACTGGGCAGTTTGTGAGAAGAATAGGATCAAGTCGTCCCAGAGTAACATCAAACTTAGACGACAGGTTTATTACACTGCAAACCTTAAGAAGGCCTTTTCAGAATGCCGTGATTGTAAAGACAAATTTACTTGAGGTTCGTAATAAAAATGTATGTCGTGAGACAGTGCATCGTCCACTTAAAGAGAGGAGATTAAAGTCAAGAGTACCAGCAAATGGTCCAAGATTGCTACCAGAACATCGTTTATCTCGACTTAATTTTGCACGTGAAAAAAATCAGTGGAACGTACGACAGTGGTCCCAAGTATTATTTTCCGACGAGTCACGGTTTTGCTTACATTCTTCCGATGGACGTCAACGAGTTTGGAGGCAGGAAGGCCAAAGGTACGCTGAGGGTATTTTTGTAGAAAAGCAACCTTTTGGAGGTAGTTCTGTAATGGTATGGGCTGGGATTTGCCACGCGGCACAGAACTTTGCATATTACCAAGAAATTGGCTCAATGGCGAGCGTTATATTGATGTACTGGCTGAACACGTCGTACCGTTTGCTCATTTCATAGGACAGGAATTCCTTTTTATGCATGATAATGCCTGACCTCACACTGCTCGTATTGTGAGGCAATATTAGGACGAAGTGGGCATACATCTTTTGCCATGGCCAGCTAGGAGCCCGGATTTAAATCCGATTGAGCATATTTGGGATCAGCTTGGTAAGCGAGTTCGTAGTCGTCCACATGTACCCGTCCACATGTTAGAGGAACTTGGAGAAGCACTGGTTCAAGAATGGGATCACATCTCCCAAAATTCAATTGCACGACTGATTGAAAACATGCCAAGACGTTTACAAAGTGTAATAAGGGCCAGAGGTGGAAACACTCGTTATTAATTTAAGTTCTTTTTTATAAAGCGTTATTAATTTAAGTTCTTGTTTATAAAATTTAAATTAAAAGTTTGATTATTGCTTAAAATAAATGTTATCTATACATACGCATTCTTTTTATGTTTTTATTTAGTAAAAACAGCACTTTACATATAGAGCTGCAGTTTCTCTAAAAAAAAGATAAAACGATTATTTAAAAAACAAAATAATTCTAAAGAAACGGGCAACAAAATGATTTATAGACGATAGTGTTTGCGTTTGACCCTGTATATTATCCAGTATTATTCCGAAGTTTAAATTTATATCACAAAATCATTGTGAAAAGGTATCGAAACAAATTGCAAACAAAATTAACAGAATCTAAGAATCCATTCAAAAATCATTAAGGGTTGAAATTGATAAAAATTTTAGGTTCGCCACTTTTTTTGTCGGCCAGTTTATAATAAAAAATTGTTGACGAAAACGATCTTCATAATCGAATTTTTGCACCGGAGAAGAAAAAAAAACTCCAGATAGTCTTCAAACGGTTTGTGAAAACTTATTTCGCCATTGCCGTGCTTGTGTAAAGCTTGTGGTGAAGCCAATTTTTTTTATTAATTTATTTATTTATTTAAAATTATTAGTATCTTGTTTTTTAAAAATAGACGATTAAACAATAACAACTATTCATAGGTTTTTAAGAAAAATTAAAAGACACAGTTTTAAAATATAATTTTAAAATCAAATACAATTATTTAATCTAACTAGAGTTCAAAATGACAATTCGCAAAGAGGATTTAATTGCAATGTTACCACTTTGTAAAAAGTAAAAATCGGCCATAATAATCGAGCGGATGCTTGAGCCTCAATAATTATTCCTTTACAGTTTAATTCATTAACAAACTGGGATTAATATGAAAAATATTTTCACATATTTACGAGGGATAAAAAATGCATTTTTTTACAAGAATGATATTTATAAAATCGAAATGCTTTTGTATTTATAAAACATTATTATCTTGTAATAATCTAAGTCTGACAATCCGTGCTAGTTGAGCAGATGCAATAATAAATGCATTTTTTTTACAAGAGTGATATTGATAAAATCGAAATGCTTTTGTATTAATAAAACATTATTATCTTGTAATCATCTAAGTATGACAATCCGTTACCAGAATTGTAAAGATGCCGCCTAAGGCGATAATTAATAACTGCATGGAGAAGAGTATCGGTTAAATGGGGTAAGTTGTGGGACATCATTAGGCTAACTCAAAAAACTATTTTGAATAGAACTCTAGCTCTTTTTGAGATATTTCTGAAAATTTGAAAAGCTGCATTTTTTATTATGCGCCATAACTTTTTTACTTTTATCATAATTCTGAAAACACTTTTTCACAGAAGTTTTTTCCGAAAATTACAAGGATGATATTAGGTTTTTTGATTCAACGTTTCGGTATTTTTTTAAAATTCGTCAGGTTTGTTTTTCCTTATTGACGCCATATTGAATTTTTACGCAGTTAGAAAGAACTTATTTTTTGCTTTCTAACGATGTATCACCTGTGGGCAAAAAAATTAGAACTAACCCATAAACTAAATGTTTCTTATTTTTTTAGAGAAATTTGGCATCAAGGTAAGATTATTTTTTACCCTTGTGTAAGTACACTATTAGCTACTAATATTTTAATAAAATCTAGTAATTAATTAAAAAATCGCACTCTCTAATGGACCTTAAATTGAGGTTCAAACTGAAATGTAGTTTTTATTTTAATAAATAAAAATACAACGGAGTAAAGCCAGTCGACTAGATGGAAGTGAAAAAATATGGAATAAAATCAATTTTTTTTGAACTTTTTAGATTTTTTTTTATTTTGTAGACGAATTGAATTATCTAATTATTTTTTTCATAGGCTCTATCAAAGAATAGTCTACAAGTTAAAAAAGGTTAATTTTTAAAAACTAATTGAAGTTTAAAAAGGAGTTGTAAAAATAGATTGGAAGAGTAAAATTGCTCATTTCCAGATTTTACTTTAAGTGGAAAAATAGTCTTCAAGTCTTCAAATTTTGATTGTTGTTTTTCGATCGATTAACCGTTTAAGCTCACCGTGCTGTAAAACATTTTTAAGGAGGAAGAACTAGATTTAATTTGGGCTTGGTATTAGCTCTTATTTAAAACCAATATTAAGCGAATTCTCCCCTATAGACAAACGTGGCGAAAATTTCACATTGACTCCTGGATTCTGCGATTTTTATTCTAACAGCATCGGCCTCGAGATGCGTCATCCCGTCCACCAATTTGTTTCCCCATGATCTAGAAAAGCGACGCGTCGGAACGCCCGCCGTCGCGTCGGAGCGGCGCCGTTTTTTTCATCAGCGTCTGTTGCATAGAGGACGGGGAAAAATCAATTAGGGCCTCACTTTAAGTTTTCATTAGATTTTTACATTTTCTATTTTCAGATAGAAAATAGTAGAACGTGCCCTGAAACTCTCTTTTCACTCCGACTGACAAAAACTCGTTTATGTCGCGTTGTTTACACTGAAAGGGTATTGAATAAATTGGGAAGAGGGATATTGCACAAGTTGTTTAGAAAGGCGGAAAATAGAAAAACTGAAAACAGCAGTTAAAAATGCTCTTACCGAAGTCTCTTGGTTTCAGCTCTTTAACCAATCTTTAATCCTCTAGCCAAAAGTGAATTGTATGGGGGCAGCTGTTAAGCAACACGCTAAAGCGAAAGCGGATGCGAACAAATTGCGGAAAAGCGAGAAATTAAAAACCTTTTGAAAGCGGTGATTTTCGTGGTGCACCGTACGTGTCTTTTTCAATGTATGTGTAAATATCCAAGTTCAAGTTAATCTTAGGCATGTATATAGAAAATAAATATAAATTATCGGTAAACCAAATTAAGGGTTTGAAATCACAATAAAAATTAATAAAGAGGGAATTCAAAACAATGAAATGAAGGTTTTCCCAAAATTAGCCCAAATAAAGCACTAGTAAACTAATCATATTTTATTAATTTATTTAGTTATTACAAACCCATTTTTACTAATACAAAAAAAACATCAAATAATTTGCCTCTGTGCCGGTAAAAAAGACATGCACTTAAACAAAACAATCATACAATAAAGCTTAAATGTACAAGTATTATTTATAGTTTAACATTTAACAGTACATTTCAGTGACGAAGTACACCTTATGTGGTCGCAAAACTAGAAATCAAGAGTACTGAGCTTTGATTTAAATACTGACAAAGAAAGTTGAAAATATTTTGGTTTGGGTTGAGACTATTAAGTACTTTCAGAATTCTGTCTATGGATAAGTTCATCCTATAATTCGTAGTCACATCTAATAAAAAATCACTGACTGTTAACGAAGATTCTGAGATGGAACATTACATAGGCTTAAGAATAGTAAGTGGGAGCAATTAATGCCTTTTTTAACCAACCTAAATACATAACATAAATCGGAAATTTGGCGTCTGCGCTATAAAGTTTGAACATTCAGTTGCCTGAGCATGTCGCAATGATGGTAGTCTTCCATTCTTATGCTACACCTGTAAGCAGCAAAGCGCAAAAACCTATTTTGGACCCTCTGCAACATCTCAACATACTGAAAATATTGGGGTGACCAATAATAGATGCGAATTCCAGGTTGGAACGCACTAAGGAACGATAGAGAGTCCTTATAGTATTAATAGAAAATTCAGCACAGCTTCTCAGTACAAAGTGTCGCTAAGGTTGGATTGACATATATCATGATATTTATTCCTGATATATATCGTGATATTTATAAAAATTTAATAACAATCCGTAACGCTACCGGTTTAATTTGAGACCAGTTCTAACTTGACAGTTATGTGTTTAAAATGACATTTTTAACAATTGAACAAATAATTTTTCTAAATGTCACAATTACAAAATGACAGTGACATAAGCAAAACATAATTGGCGAACTAAGACTTTTAATTACCGTGGCAACTAGACCTGGTCTAACTCTTAACGCTTAAATGCGTTATTTACAATACAAATATACTATTTTGGATGTGAATAAGTTCTATATTTCTATGCATAAATGCTTTTATTTAAAAACAAACGTATTTTTGCGGATTTTTAAAATACCTCTTGGTTATAAAACATTTTGTTTAAATCATATTGTTATTTTAATATTTAGATACATACGAGGAAGTAGCTCACTCTAACTGGGAGACAATAAAGTGTTTGTTCAAACATCGGTTGGTCTTAGAGTTGAGTATGGGGATACCTCTGGGCTCGGTTTTGGGTCTCATACTCTTTCTATTATATATCAATGATTTGTCATCATGTAAAAATATGGAGTACGTTTACTCTGTTTGCTGATGATGCCACTGTCCTCTGGCATAGTAATAATGTGACTATTTTGAATGCTTTGGTAAATAGAGACTTAGTTACCATGATGAGGTGGTGTGACGCGAACAATCTTACATTAAATACAAACAACACTTGTGTAATGTCGTTTAAAAAGAAAAGGGCGGTTAGATACATGTGTAAGGCTAGAGTGAGAGACACTTGTCGACCACTATTTATTTCTGAGAGAATTCTTATGTTGCCTTGCATTTTTATTTTGGAATCTGCTTGTATGATGCAGAAGAAATTTAAAGATATAATTAACGGTAACTCTATACTCAATACGCGTTCTTCACATATTATTTCCCTTCCTACTCCTTCGTCTGCTCAAGCCCTAAATTAACTAAATATTTATTTGTTTATCTCTTTATTTCTTATCGCCTTACATTTATGTTTCTATGTTATGTCAGTCAACTGTTAATATGTCGTTTGTTTTTAAGATTTTTATTGTATTTTAAGAAATTAATTTAGTAGTTAAATTAAATTTAATAGTATATATTTATATGTATCTATGTATATGCGTATGTGTGTATATATGTATATGTATGTATATATATATATACATATATATCTATTTATATATTTATATATATATATATATATATATATATATATATATATATATATATATATATATATATGTATATATATATGTATATATATATGTATATATATATATATATATATATATATATATATATATATATATATATATATATATATATATATATATATATATATATATATATATATATATATATATATATATATATGTATGATGTATATATTTATTTTGTATTTATTTTTTATGTTATTTATTTATATTTTATGGGTATAATTAGGCTAAATTTTACACATTTTTTTACAGGTTTGTTAATGAGATTTTTTCTTTAAGCAATAAAGCTTACTTTGACTTTGACTTTACAATACTTTATTCTTACAAGCAAAAAGAAAAGGATCGCAAAATATTTACATCACCTGCTTTCTGATTTTGAACCCCTGAATTTCTGATTATGCGTCTGGCAGATACTTAAAATTGGCAAGAACTCATTAAATTGCTTGCTATAAACATATATTAAATTAAAGAGAAACGAGCCGCCGCTGGCTCAGTCTATAGTGAGAACCAACAGAGTTGCCATTTTTGTGACTGGCGACGTAGAGGAAGATATATGTTTTCTCTCGCCCCCATAGCACGCGAAAAACAATGATAGATCCAACATTCGAAACTCTTTATGAATGAAATGTTGAGCTTATGCTTTGTTTTATGGTCCTTTAGTTCCAGATATTTACCTTTGACAAATAATGGAATTGCCGTTATGTCAGGTTTTTCAAATGCCAATCCATTTGTTTTGTTTATTTATTAATATCAATATTTCAATAAAATAACCAATATAGTATTTTCAGAGAAATGTAAAAGGTCGATATAACAAACTGAAAATTAAATATATTTTTTATTGCTTCTTGCTCCCAATTTCGTCAAAAGTAAACGGAAAATTTCCTTCTTCAATTTCATCATTTTTTCCCAATCTCCAATTTATTAACATCAGATACCCAATTCAAGAAAGTGATCAAACATGCTATAACGAGAATAACTTGAATAGTCTGTCAAATGAGAACGTCTCAAAGAAAATAAGTTGCTTAACACACTTCCAAATAAACTTTTAATGTCGTAGTATTATAAATAAGTAATATTCATATACAGGGCGTTTTTAATTGATGGTTAAAAATGAAGGATGGAAAGGTCGCGACCTGGGAAAAAGTACCACCCTGCAGATGTTTGTAAATTGTGTTACAGCCATTTCGTAGACATTGCTCAAGGTATAGTGTGCCAAATTTGACTGGTGTATCTCTAGAAATGAATGAGGTTGATGAAAAAAATTTAAAATTTAAACACCTTGTTTTTCAAAAACGAAGGCCTTGCAGTCGTTATATAAACTCTTAGTCTTGAGAATGAGTCAAAAAAGTTCACCCTACATTTTTAGCCCTCAATTGAAAAACACCCTGTATGTAGATAAAAAACTGCATAAAGTGAAAAATCTATTTGAAATTTATAATTTTTTAGATATGAAGACTTGAGAGAATAAGAATACGACTCCCTGTGCAGTAATTACAATAATAATAACTTCATTGGTGCTATCTTTTACAAAAGTTTACACAAGGGAAGAGGTTTCTATTTCATCCTCACAAGTTCAAGCAACACATTGAAAATTTTAGGCACCTAGAAACAGATACAGTTTTAATTTTTTTAGTGTATATTACTAAAGGCCGTAGGATATCAATTAAGGCATCACCTTAAGGTTTCATTACGTTTTCGTTTTCTATTTTCAGATAGAAAACAACAGAATGGGCCCTGAAACTGTCTCTCCACTAGGACTGACAAAAACTCGTTTATTTCGGGCTTGTTTCAAAGCGTATGGAATAAATTGTGAATGGGTATATTGCTTTTATGCAATGAAAGTACGATAGTAAACATGTTATATTTCGCGTTGCCCCAAATAACTAATGAATTCTCTTAGTTTGTAATGAAAGGAAACATATACTTTAAAGGGCCGTTCTCATGGAAATAAACAGTTCAACATAAAAACTGAGGCACCCAATTTATAACACAAAAGCCAAAATTATGATTCTTAAATTACATAGGCCTAGTTTTTTTGTCCTTACAATATATAGGGCGATTAATTAAGAGGTTGCCAATTACCTTAAAATCTAAGATGCTCCAAATTTAAAGAAATTATTAAATATTTTTTTTGCGCTATGTTTCGATATACAAGATGCTACATCGAAACGTTCTTGGAATGTTTATTCTTCGACAATTATTATACAACGTTTCAATCTAATTTAGGGAAACCCTGTCATAACAGCTTGAGCTATTTCTATTACAGACATTTTAATTTTTCCCCTGTCAATATTATTATACAACATTTAAATCAAATTTAGTAAAACCCTGTCTTACCAGCTTGAGCTATTGCTATTACAAACATTTTGATTTTTCCCAGTGGCGTGCGAACCGACTGAATGAAAAGATACAAGTTTTGTAAAATCATGTTGGGATTTCTTTTAATAAGATGTTTTTTGGACTAGAATTTTTAACTTAGCATATTCTCTTTTAGATTAGTTGTAATTGAGAAAAATATACTAGGTGATACAAAATAGTGGCTCAATAAGACAGGAATCTGTATCTTTATAACTTTTAACTATTACAGTCTTCATTCAGATTTCTTTAATAAAGTACACTTTACTATTGGAAATTGAGAAAAAAATATCTCGATTTTAAAAGGATTATTCAAAATCAATTTCTATTATTATCAAAATTACCAAAAATTTACAATTCTTTCTAAAAAACATGTCAAAAGCATATTTGGACCGAATTTCCAAAACAAATTTGCCGTTTATTGTTTTCCCTCTTAGTCTGTAGGCTGGTTGTCAGAAATACAATTACGATAAAATAAATAAAATATCAAATATTACATAAGAAAATTCTGAAAAAAGAAACATACTTATTGTAATTTTAAACTTATTGTAAGAATGTAGATTTAGGGTTATTTATTTCTTGTTTGGGTTATAGGAAAGTTTTAACCACCCACTACTAAAAGTAATTTGACTAGAATCGAAGACTAAAAAGTATTTTAAAAACATGATCTTAATTTAACTTCATATAAAGTAAAAATACCGTAAACATTTGTTGTCAGATACATCAGTAAATCATATCAAAGTTACAACTCGAGGTTCCAGATTTTTATTTAGAAACGAAAATCAAAGATTAAGAATGATATCTTAGTTAACATCACAAAAACTATTAAAGCAATAAGACGGTAATTCTAATTAATTTCTTATACATTTATAAATAAAACAGCAGAGCAAAGTTCTCATTTTTTAAGAGAGTCGCTACTTGTAATTAAAAATGTATGTTTAGACAGTCGCCTTTTAATTTACAAAATGTTTCCAGAAATAAATTGTGCGTACATGAGAACATACTTCGCAGTATATGAACTGTAAACAATGAAACTTGATCTCGCATCTGATTAAATAAAAGTTTTTTCGTCTGTGACATTAATAAAACATTTTAATGGCAGATATGCTACCCAGATATAATTATCTCGATTTCCTTGCGAGTTAGAAAATTATGTTATTAGAGCAAATGATTATAGTGATTATATTATGTGAATATCTTTTTAAAAAATAATAATTTTCAATTCATTATGTTAACAAGCTTGTTACAATGTAACGAATCCTGAAAAATTAGGACTGGAAAGTAAAAAACAGTTCCATTCGTGAACTCGTTTCGATTTTCAAGGTTTTAAAACATGGTGTTTAAAGGATAGATAGGAAACTGTCCGCCGGTGCTTTGAGATCCTTACAAGGCAAAAGATACGTTTTTAAATCTACACTATTGTGCAATTGAAGTGCAATTTTTTAAAATTTAACCTGAATTTAAATGGCTATAACTTGTAAACAGAATAGTATGTTTAGAAACGGCTTTTTACGTTTTGTAGACTTACGTTTTGTTAACCTTTTTGTAGTATGCGTGTTTTAAGGTCTGCTTTGCTCTGGTATATACGAGGGATGAGACAAACGTAGTTTTTTTACATGAATTTTGTCAAGAGCGAAAATTTGCAAATCTAAAATTATTTTTATTTTATGTGTATGTACTTAATAAATGGGTTCTTATGAAAAAACGAATTTTTAAAAATTTTGATTTATTTCTTTTGATTAATTTTTTCTCTTATAATACGCATCTTTTCAACATTTTTGTCTCTAAATTAAACATTCTTATTAAAAAAACTATTTTATTTTATGTTTATGAAAGTGGCTTCAAACCTCTAGGCGGTTTTTTAATTCTCGCAGAAAAGTAAGAGGTAAAAAAAAGTGTTAATAGGGACAATGTTACGCATTGTAAAACTTTCTTTTTTAAGACTCTCGGAAACAAAAAACTGAAATATTTTAATTGATTTTAATTTTTTACTCACTATATTTGAGGCGTTGCATAATTACCATTTTCATTGCAAATTTTGTCCATTACAAAGTTACATTTTTTAACTTTCTATTCCGACGGTTCTGTCCCAATCACCAATCACATTAATTTAAACATGATACTTTATGTGCTATGGTATTTTCTGAAGCTTCTGATTTTCCACCCCAATAATTTAAAAAACTGAATATATTAATGCATTAAGTACTGCATTACGTAAAAATGTGTTCAAAACATGAGATCCCACAAAAAAATAATAAAACATAAGTATATAAAATGTAAAAAAGCCTTTACAAGCAAACCATTTAAATTAGACATGCATTTTAAGAAATTATACTTTCAATTGCAATTTAGGGTTCTGTACTCATATATAGATCCAATAGTTTCTTAATAACTTCCGTATTTTTTAGTAAGTGTAGTTATACCTTCATTTGGTATAGGTGATCTTTAATTAATTAAAATTTAACCTTACTTTTATTGGGGATATATATATATATATATATATATATATATATATTACAGTGTAATCCATTAAAAAAAAAGTAACTTTATTATAGCAGGTATCTTTGAAGCACCCTGTATGTCTGGAATAACTTAGAATGTAGCTCCATATGATTTGCATATTTCCTGCAGGGTTCATTTAAAAAGAAAGTACCGTTCAGTAGTTAGAGACAGACGGGTAAGTTGTGCCCCACCCTGTAAAATATTATATATTTTTTGGACACTCGGTATACCAAGACTTACTAATAAAGAAGAAAACATACTTAGGTATAACTTTAATTAAAAAGTGTCTAGAATTGGTAATTTACAAGGTCTAGAATTGGTAATTTAGAAGAAACTAGTTTTAATGTTAAAAAAAAATTAAGTTTAAAAAATAATCAAAATTACTCAGACTACGGGTAATAATTCTACGACATTAAAAAACCGTCCCGAAGTTTAAAGTCACTTTTATCAAAAATAATAAGAAAAAGTAAAAATACTCGGCACGGAATTAAGGAGACAAAGTTTAATTTAAGGAACTAATGAAGATATATAACGGTCTTAAAAAATTAGTTAGTACGCCCCTGAAGTAAAATTAACATTAGGTAAGGCAAAATTTTATTCACTTTTTTCAAACCGCCCTTGGAGAAGCCAAAACGATCAAAAGAATAGTCTTTTGAATAAGAGTTATTAATTTTGAGAGGAAAATGTTGAAAAAAATGCGTATTATAAGAAAAAAATTAATAAAAAAGAAACAATTCACAAATCAAAATTTTGAGAAATTAGTTTCTTCCTAATAACTAAAGATTTACTGAGTACATAGATACAAAATCTAAATAATTCCAGATTTGCAAATTCTCTCTTGAAAAAGTTCGTGAAAAAAATACTTTGGTCTTATCCCTCGTATATACCAGACCAAAGCAATCTTTAAAAACACACATACCACAAAAATACTCACAAAATATAAACCTACAAAATGTAACAAACTGTTTGTAAATAAACCATTTTGTTTACAAGTTAAAGCCATTTAATTTAGGTTAAATTTTAAAAAGCTGCAATTCAATTGCACAATATTGTATTTTGCGTTGATAAATCAAGTAATTGTCGACGTCCAGTTGATAATGAAATGCACTGCAAAATTTTGGTAGTTATCAACCAGAACTCTATTATACCGGGTGAAACAAGACTATGTACATTTTTAAAAGTTCTAGTTAATTTAAAATTGTGGCAAAAATTGCATCAACAATTAATTTTTAAAAGATGTGTCGTATGTATATTTTATACTTAGATTTACATATCAAGCTTTGCAGATAAGTAAAATATATTTTTTATATTATACGGTGTATTTTAAAAGTTGTGGTTCCGTTTGTTAAAAAAATTAGTACTATACAGGGTGTGAATTAATCTATTTTAAAAACCTGCTGTCCTGTATGGACTCAATATTTTGAGCAAAGGGATAATCAATTTCATATACATACAAGTTTCTTTGCGGTCATACTTTCCCCTACCAAAATGGGTCTTTTTATTCACCATAATTCCACCCCAAACAGTAACTTCATTCCCTCCAAATTCTTCTCTCGTTCCTCTAGATATAGTTCATTTCTAGTGATGCTCACGATATTCTTGTTTGCGATAGTCTCGTTTGGTCTCGTCTCGCTTTCTAGAGGAGACTCGAGACGATAATTTAAATTTTCCTGACGAGACTTTTTCAAAGTCAAATCTCTCAAAAATCTCGAAGTATATCAGGTAAAAATGCCAAATATTAATTAATTATTCTAATTATCGCGAATGTTATTGATATTCGTTCGTATTGATATTCGGTGATTAGTAGGTTCGTTAATTACCCACGTATTAGACTAATGCGGCAGGTCCTTTCAAACCTCAGTGTACCGAATCTCTTATTCTTTTTGTTGTCATTAAATTTTTTCGACGAGTTTTTTTTTTAATTTATAAAAAGCCGTTTTAGTTACAGATCTGTTAATAAAGACGGTTAGAGCTTGTTTTTTTTGGTTTGGTTTAAGTTGGTAATATAAAAATAAAACCACTAAGTCTAAGTATCAGTCAAATATTATAAAGATGACACGTGCGTTTCGCCCCTGCGAGCATCATCGGATCTACAATAAATGAAAAACTTAATATATCGATGTTCATACAATTAACTCTCGCTATAGTTACCTTAAGATTAATAAAGTGGAATGTCCAAATACATACTAAAAGATAAAATAAAGATACAAAACACACTCTACATACTAGACAAAAATAACAAGAAGCGATTAGCTCTCTTAGCTAATCTGAACATTGTTGTTTGCATATCTCGGTGATGAGGTAAGGTCGAGGAGCAGATAACTCCAAAAAATTTGTATACGGACTAGTCTTTGTGAATTATAAGTTACTTTTCAATGAATGATAAGATTTTTAAGTGATTTTAAAGTTTTAAATATAACTTAGGATGACCTTCAACTCTTCGTAGATCGGAGTAAATTTAAAGTCATCTAGAAGATTTTAAGTGACTTAAGTCTTTCCAATTAAATTTTCTACGAATAACAATAAACAAGTGGTTAATTTTATAGCATCATTTCCTCATATACAGGGTGTACTCAAGACGACATACTAAACGTTTCTAAAGAACCGATGCCAGTTCTTAAATCTGTGTTTTAAATTTTGATTAGACTGGAATATTTTTTTAGATTTTGGTACTTGCCACTGAGTTTAAAATAATCATCATTTTACCATAAATTTAACTATGTTAGGAATTATACTTTATAATAACATTGTCTATCATAATATTTCGAATTACATAATATTTAATGATTATCATAATTCTTTTAAATTAAGCAATATGTGCATTCAGAAGTACAGAGTGCATTTTTCTCTGTATTTTTTTTTGTTTTTGTTCGTTGAAATGAAAATTAGAACCTATTTTATTATTTGTATTTTACGTATCTATGATCGATTTTCGTTTTTTTTTTCTATTTATCTTGTTAGATTATTATGTGTTAGTTCATTAAAATAAAAATTAGAACTGATTTGTGTGTGTATTTCATTTAGACAGGAAACATAAAAATGTTGCGAGATCTTTGCGAGATTCTCACGCGAGACACGAGGCGAGCCCAGACTTTTATTGTGAGACGATACTCGAGACGCGACATTCCAATTCTCTTGCGAGACCAGGCAAAACTATTCATTTCTTTCCGTTGAACCTACATTGATCAGTAAACAAACACCTATTCCATTCCGCTATACCCTAATTCGTATGCCACTGAGCACATCTCCTTCTTGAAGGTCGCTGAAGAGACGGCAATAGCGAACATGAGGCCTATAAGGCTTATTCATGCAGTCTTCTTAGGATAGTTTGATGGGGAAATTACTATACCTATAGCTTACTCTAGACGGTGCAAAATATCACAAAAAAATCGTTAAATTTCCTTTACCCGGAACTACCATGGTTCGTATCTTTTTATTAGGAATATTGAAGTGTGACCCAATTTAGTTTCGCACATAGTCATTTAGTAACATAATAATGTACATATATGTCTTTTCAAATTTATCTGTTGCTCTCCATTTTATTCTACCATATTGGATTCGTATCAATATTTTACCAGTGTCTACACCTGATTTTTTATTTAACTGAATAAGTAGTTTTTACACTGTTTTATTAAGACCGTCATTTTGTTCCCGCCATTTTGAATTCGTACCACATTTAATATTTGTGCAAAATTTAAAATTAATTGGATAAGAAAATTTTTAACGTTGCTTTTTTAAACATTTTATTTGACCGCCTTTTTGTTTCATCATCTTGAATTCGCAACACAATTTTTAAATTTTATCTCTATCACAATTAATGCTAATACAAAATTTGAAATTAATCTAATAAATAGCTTTTCAGGCTGATTTTTTCCGTCATCTTGGATGCGTACCAAAATGTCACCAGTTCATTTCCATGAAACACTAGATTTCTGTGCAAAATTCGAGGTAAATTGAATAGTTAGTTTTTTTAGTAATATTTTTTTCTAACATTTCATCAGGCCGTCTGTCATTTTGTTCTGACACGTGGGACTTTAATTAAATCATCCCCATACGACCCTTAATTTTTCATCAAAATTTGAAGTCAGTTAGTAGTTTTTAGCTATGCCGCGAATCGTCCGGCAGACCGACGAACGTTTGATCTGCAAAAATCTCGGAGTTTGATTTTTCCACGATTACGATACTTCCCTTTTACGAGGTAAGTAATAAAAATTGTTTTTGTAAATTTTCGGAACAGTTTAAATTTTAGAAAAAGTTGCATTGTCTTATTTTACACCCAATATAAAAGAGTCCTTACCTTAAGTAAGCTTTATGTTAAAACTGGTTAATAACTAACCAAATTTTATAGGAACGTCTAAAAACCGGAACTTATGGAAATAAAGCACTTTGAATATGATGCTAAAAGTTAAGCGTCTCCATCTTTTTGACGAGCAGTTTATTTAAACTGAAATTCTATTTTAACAACCTGAGCGAATTCATCCCTTGCTTTTACGTTATGGGATTGAATGGGATTAACGAAATCGAAGTTCTACTTATAAGCAAACATTTTGTGACCTTATCTGCTGGAAAATTTGCCAGATTTTTTTATATTACTTCAGGAAGATCTTACGTATAATTATGTTAACCTAAAAACCCAATGGAATACAAACAGTTCATTCACGCAAGAAAGTAGATATGAAAGTGTAAATTTTATATGACAAAACTAAATTGTACAAGAGATCATCTCACGATCATCAGTCATCCTAATCTATGTTTCGCTTAAGAAAGTGACACAAAGAGAGGGGTTTACAGCTTCTATTATATACAGGATATGGAGCACACAGGACTAGAATTTGTTAGCTCTTGTGTCACATATTTGAGGCTCCCTTTAATCCTAGACAATTACCTAGTTCCGCTCTATTGGCTAGGGGGTAGCAAATTTCAGTAACATTCCGAAATACCAGTTTCCGGGAATTAGAGAAAATTGACGCTTCACTTTGAATGGAAATGATGCATGCACGTCACATCGCTTTTGAATGCTAATTAACAACAATATTAGACAATTTTAAATTTTAAAAAAATCTAATTACCTTTGCATATATCTTACGATACGTTATAACAACAGGGTGTCTTATTTTCTATATATACACCGGATATATTCTGGAAACCCTGGGGAAAAACCTCTTCGCCGAACAGATAATAAAATGCCGTTTATTATTTCAATAAAAAATTTGTAAAAAATCAATCCAGTTTCATAAATTGATAAATATATTTAAAGTGACAACCGCCCTCTTTATAATGGTCTAAGTGAAATAGCTAAAAGCAGCACGCGTCACAAAGAAGTAACCCTAAAAAAATTAAAAACTCCGTTGTGTTTATTTAGCGCGTTGCCAACACAATTTCAGGCCTGACTGTAAGTTTTCCAATTCATGTCATCCTTGAGAGCGAACGAAAGGCAGAAAGAAACATTTTTTAACAATGAAAAGGAACAGTAATATTTAATTTTGTGTAACATGTTAACCATGTCAACAACTTAATTTATATGTCTGTTCGTTTATGGATAATGTTTCTGTTTACGACAATATATAGTTGTTGGTTTAATATTAAGCTTTTCTTTTCTTTTAAATAAGTAAACGAATCAATCAAAATAGCTGAAAATAATATAAGAACATTTTGTGTAACATGTTAATCATGTCAACAACCAAATTTGTATGTATGTTCGTTTATGGAAAATGTTTCTGTTTACGACAATATATATTTGTTGGTTTAATATTAAGCTTTTCTTTTCTTAACAAACATAGAAAAAGACTCCAAGTCTCGGTCTCATTAAATTATAATTTTACAATTCACAACAAACATGACACGTGTTTCGCCCTTTCGAGCATCATCAGACCTACAAACAACAGAGAGAACCTTAGTAAATAATCACACTCACAAATCCTAAAACAATAACTTACAAATAGAACAAAACACACTAAAGCACAACAAAACAAACAACTACTTATACATATTTGATGGACATTAAAATGAGGTTAAGTCTCACGTGAATAAACAAAATAAAATATTAAAAAAGTATTAAAAAAGATTCATGTCTCTAGACGGGATCGAACCCAGACTACCCGAGTGAGACACCGAAGCAACCACCCACAGGCCACTGGACTAGTCGAATAAAAGAACCAAAAACTCTTACTCTATAAATTAGTGAATGAAATGAAGGTTGCCTACATTTATTATTACATTAAATTGTTAAATATTAGAGTTGGTTCAAAATTAAAAACATCGTTAACGCAAGTGAGAATGGGACTGTTTATAGCTTTGGTTATTTCCATTTTTTCTAGAAGGTCAAGCTTTTTCCCCTTCGGACATTCATGTAAAACATAAACGTCAGAAATGGAAAATTCATGACCTGACTCCAACAAATGATTGGCAAAGGCCGAAACAGTCTCAGTTACATCCGTATTTCTGAATTTGTTGACAAGGCTTAAATGTTCTCTCACCCTTGTGGAAATTTTTCGACCTGTTTGTCCCACATAGGTCGTGGAACATTCGCTACAATTTAGTGCATAAACCCCAGATCTGGACAATTTATCGGTTGTGTCCTTTGTCCTTACTAAATGTCTCTTGAGAGTATTTACTGTTTTGAATGAAATATTGACATTTTTAATATTTTTAAAAAATTTTGCCAATTGGAGAGAAATACTTCCGAAAAAAGTAATGCACTTGAAAAAATTTTTCTCATCGCTAAGTTTTGGATTTATAACAGTATATGATATTTTGTACTTGTTTATAAATTTGTAATATAATTTGGTGATGGACTCCAAAGGAAAACCGTTATTCATAGCAATCTGCATTATAATATCACGCTCCTTAGTAAACGCTTCCCTTGACAATGGTAAATTACACAACCGATAGAAAAAGGAGTTGAACGCGGCAAATTTATGTGTGTAAGGAGAGTTTGAAGCATACTGAATAACATTATCCGTGGACGATGTTTTCCGGTAAACCTCAAACTCTATCCTACTGTGTTTCCGAGATAGTAAAAGGTCAAGAAAGGGTAGCTTTCCTTCATCTTCCATTTCCAATGTAAACTCAATTTTAGGATGCAAGGAGTTAACGAATTGTAAAAACTCTTCCAACTGATTTCTGTTGCCATTCCACACAATGCAAATATCATCCACGTATCTTTTATATGCTGTTAGAAAGGGGGCAAAATAACTATTCATTATCCTGTTTTCCAAATTGTTCATGAAAACCTCACTCAGAAATGGCGACAAACAAGAACCCATAGCCAGCCCAGACCTTTGCCTATATAACTGTCCATTAAATTTGAAAAAATTTTGGTCTAAAACTAAGGTAAGAAGAGAAGTGAGGCCAATGTCCATCAAATATGTATAAGTAGTTGTTTGTTTTGTTGTGCTTTAGTGTGTTTTGTTCTATTTGTAAGTTATTGTTTTAGGATTTGTGAGTGTGATTATTTACTAAGGTTCTCTCTGTTGTTTGTAGGTCTGATGTTGCTCGAAAGGGCGAAACACGTGTCATGTTTGTTGTGAATTGTAAAATTATAATTTAATGAGACCGAGACTTGGAGTCTTTTTCTATGTTTGTTATTAAAACTAGGTCTCTTTGAGCAATATGGACAATTTCTTCGATTTTTTCTTTTCTTTTAAATAAGTAAACGAATCAATCAAAATACCTGAAATTACTATAAGAACCTCGTGATATAATCCTACAAAATACAGTTAATTTGAGGCTCTCAAAGCGTAGATGGTCATTCGGTTAATTAATTGTTTTATCATTTGCTGAATCCTCCGATACCACAGAATTTCTCAGGAAAGACTGGTCTAAATTAAGGTATATTAGTCGTTAGCAAAGATAGAAGGATGTGGTTTTTCTTTCTGTGCTACTCTTTCGTGGACCAAAAAACTTTTTGGGGCCCCGCCGTTAACTTGATAAATACCCACCTGTATATTTTAATCTTATTTATTTAGTAATAAATTAATAACGACGACCTCACAGGATTTAAGAATGTGAGACATCATTGTTTTTAGGAAACTTTAATTTCATCGAAATAGGATCCAAAAACACTTTCAAATGTTTAAGTTGTACATATATCTCTACCAAGACATTAATTATATACAAATATGCATTAACTTAAGGGCGATGATTTAAGTTAACAAGTTTACAAGAGCTAATTTTTAATAAATATTGTTTTGAAATATAAATATTCTTTCCGAGTTTTTCACGAAGCATTGAATTCTTAATAATGTCGATTTTTTAATAAAGTATGTGGTAGGATATCAAACCATAGCAATTAAAATTTTATTATGGGACCTCAGAAAATATATCTCTGACGAACTATACTTCAAAGAATTTACATTTCGCGTCTTGCGTGCAAAGATTTTATATCTAAAAATAAGGCGAACAAAATAAAATTAAATATGGAATTTTTATTACACCTTCCATTTTCCTTTTACATATTAATTTAGATTACAAAATAGTCAATTTACAGAAAAAACAGGTAGGTACCTAGCATTGCTGTGTGTTGATATAATAGCCCGTACTCACGACACATTTGCTTTAATGTAATATAAAACAACAAAGGATCGGTCAATGTATTATGGGATGTAGAAAAATTGTTAGAAGTTGTGGTATATGAACAATTTTGGAAATTTATAGACGAAAATAAAATTTTAGTGTCCTACAAATCTGGTTTCCGTAAACACCATTCACCAGAGACCGCTATCCAATATGTTACAGAAATGTGGAGAAAAGGAATAGAAGAAAATGAATTTATCATAGCGGTATTTTTAGACTTTAAACGAGCTTTTGAGACAATAGACAGGGAACGTTTACTATATAAATTGTATCAACATGGTATAAGGGGTACCATATTTTTAATTGGTTTCAAAATTATTTAAATGGCAGATATCAAAAAACTAAGTTTTCTAATATATATTCCTCTGGGAAATTAAGTTCCGCAAGGCAGTATTTTGGGACAACTACTTTTTATTTTATATATAAATGATATTGGCAAATTTGCTGACGACATATTAATTTTTGTAAAAAATAAGAATCTAGTTTTGACGCAAAATATTTTAATTGGGGAACTTAAATTATTATCAAATTGGCTTAAAGTAAATAAATTAACATTGAAAAAATGTAGGGTTTTAGGAAAACATTTTTCGGTTGATAACTTGAATATCACAATACAGGGTAGACATTTAGAAATAGTAAATTCATTCAAATATTTAAGTATAATTTTGGAAAATAAATTAAAATTCAATTTACATTTTGAACATATTATTGATAAAATGCCTGAAAATTTGGCTATTTAAAACGTATTAGTTCAAATTTAAGTTTTTATTCTAAAACGATTATATAAAATACTATTATTTATCCATACTTTTTGTACCGTTTTTCTATTTTATTTGGCTAATGAAGATGTCTTTGGCAAAGACTGTAATATTAAATATGAATAAATATACAAAAAATGTCTCTCATCTTATATAAACTACAATAGTTAAATGTACGTACTTTATTTTTATTTAGTTCAAATTTTTATTTACAAAATTAAAAATAATATATTATCACAAAATTTTAAAATAGTTTATTTTTCGAAACTGTGAAATCCATAATTATCAAACAAGATAAATGAATGATCTCCATCTAAATTTTGTTTTTGAAAACATTACATAACAAATAAAGGTAGCATTCAATTTAACAATCTGCCAATCTATATTACAACGTGATTTATTTCAAAAATAGTTTTAAATTTAAAAAATTAGATTATAAAAATTATTAGATTAGAAAATACCCATTTTATTAAATAAAAATACACAGAGTGCCCATTTAAAAAGCATAGATTATGTAATACTTTTCAATAATTGTTGTACATTTTTGATATTCTTAAAAGATAATAGAGCAAACATATTACAACTTTTGTATATAATGTATTTTTTTGTAACTCCTATAGTTAAATAGTTAAAACTGTAACTTGGTGTCAAAATATAAATGAATGCCCTGTACACATGGTGTGGTTATATTTCTTTACAAAGTGATTGTACCGAATTACATAAGATGTTTTTGAAAAATTTGGGACTATTTGATAACCAGTTTTCTAATAACGATATTTTAAAACGTTTTATTAGACCACCATTTTGTTCCGCGTTAGTATCAAAATCTTACCAACTATTCCTTATATAACACTTTATTTTTGTAAAATTGGTTGCGTAGTTCAGTAGCGTAACAAAGGGGCGTGATCCGTCTCAGGAATCACAGTTAGGGAGGTGCCACTTTTCACACTATACGAAATTTTTAAAAGTTAATTAAATAAAAACATTTATTAATTTTTATAAACAGTTAGGTTCTCACAAGGAAGAAAAATACAAGAGAAAATTTCCCCATTGAAATTGCTCCAAGAAGAAAGGTACAGTGTTATTTTACATGTTTATATTTCAAAAACATACACTGAATACAAATTGTAAGCTTTAAATTATAAGTGAAAACTTTTTCTAATAATTTTAAAGCACAAGGATAATCAGAAATAAAGAGCGTATTTAGGAGTGTGAGTTTTTCCCTTGCCGAAAGCAACAACATTGAAAAACACATAATTGCAAGAACCCTATAAGGACAAAGCCACAAGACAATGTAAATGTACCTTTCGCTACAGAATCCAGGGCTGCAAAGAATATAAGAGAAATAGCCGAACGCAACAACACTGTTTTCACTAAGGTAGACAAATGCCAATCGGTAGTAGCTGTGAGTAAAGACCAATATGTAAATATAGTTGGCGCATTACCTTTCTGGAATGACGTCATTTTTGGTTATTTTTGTTTGATTTATGTTAACTGACAGTGACAAAAACATTTTGAAAAAACTCATTGTCGTTTCTTTACAACAGTCAATGCCGGTTTTGGTTATGTGTCTTTCAGAATATATTCGTCAAAATTGACATTGATTTATTGTGATTCTTTTTAAACTTTTGCAAGATGCCGCGAAGATATAATCAGCAATCACAGCTAATAGTTTTGAATATCTTGGCTTTTTTTCAATTGGAAAAAGAGCAAGCTAAAAATGGAATCCTTCCGCAAACTGATAATATAATTGAACGAGCTTCAAATGCAACAAAACTTAGCCAAACAACAATCATAAATATTAAGAAAAGAGGAATAACGAGCGATGAATCCTTTACCTCCAGAATGTCTCAAAAGCAAAAAGAGGTAAAAACAAAAATTACAGATTACTTAAAGAACAAAATAAGAGATACGATCTACTGCATGTATGCGAAAAATGAATATGTTACAATGCAGACTTTGCTTAAAAAACTAAAAGAGATAAATGAATATTTTAATTTTTCCATCACCTCGCTAAGAAAATACGTAAAAAGTATTGGTTTTAAGTGGAAGAAATCAAATAATAGAAAATACCTGATGGATTTGGCCCACATCGTCCACAAGAGAATCAATTTCTTGAGGGAATATGTCAAAAATCAAAATCTAGGACAAGATGCTTATACCACCGTATTTATTGATGAGACTTGGATTTTTAGTAAAGGTTCGTTTAGAAACAGCTGGCAGGATAACACTATGTCTACAAGTTCTAAAAAAGCTAGTGAAGGTCATCGATATATTGTAGTTCACGCTGGATCAAAGGAAGGATTTATTAAGGTGGCCAGTTTAATATTTAAAAGTGGACTAAAAAGCGAAGATTATCATGACAATATGAACAAGCAAAATTTTGAAAATTGGTTTAAAAATCAGCTGGTACCAAATCTTCGTCCAAAAAGTTTGATAGTGATGGACAACGCAAGCTATCATTCCGGCCTTTTAGAGGATATTCCAAGAAAATCATGGACAAAGCAGAGATTGATTGGATGGTTAAAAGAAAAGAACATTGACTTCCCAGAGAGGGCCATGAAGGATGAAATATGGAGCATTGTAGAAAAAAATTGTAACATTGAAAAAACATTCTACCTTGACGAATATGTGAAACCTTTGGGCCACAAAATACTAAGACTTCCTCCATACCATTGTCAATTTAATGCTATTGAAATGGTATGGTCTGAGTGTAAGAGGAAATACGACCAATACATTGCTAGTCTGAAGGGGACACCATCGGAAGTTTTGGCCATGTGGGAAAAAGCGATAAATGAAGTATCTTCAGAGAAAAATTATGTCAGCCACACAGAAAGGGTAATCCAAGAAGCTTGGAAGACAATACAGATATGTGATGCTTCAGACATTGCGCCACTTGTAATTAGTACCGACGAAGACAGCAGTGACGATGAAGAATTTAGTTCTGATTCTGAAGACAGTGAAGGGGAGTAGTTTTTATTTTTAAAGTTAGTTAGTTATACATTAATTTCTCTCTTTTAGTTTTTAAAGCAAAGTCTGCATTGTAACATATTCATTTTTAGCATACACGCAATAGATCATATCTCTTATTTTGTTCTTTAAGTAATCTGTGATTTTTGTTTTTACCTCTTTTTGTTTTTGAAACATTCTGGAGGTAAAGGATTCATCGTTCGTTATTCCCCTTTCCTTAATATTTTTTCAGTATTGTCTGTAATTGAGAATTAAAATAATTTTGATGAAAATGGGTAACTGGCGTCAATTTATTACATTGCAAACAAAGAATAAGACTAAGATGAAAGAATTTATATTAGTAAAGTCTTATTTGCAAAATAATTTTAGTTTTTGAAGTTATAATAGTTATTTTTGTATTAAGTGTGCAAAATGAGGGTTTTTTTATGGCAATGAGAGTGTTAATTTTTTGCCAGCCATTTTCGACAAGTTGCAGCGCTTTCTGTACAGAAAATGCCAATTTTAAATTCGCTTTAGCCAGTGCTGAACGCACCCCTCCTATCTACATCACTGCATACGTTTAGGTTAGGAATCATCGCTGAAATATAAATAATATAAGAAATACGTTATTTGAAACCAGCGTGACGTCATTCCAGAAAGGTAATGCGCCAACTATAAAACACTTGCTTCTTAAATAATGAAAACTATTTTGTAAAATTAATTTTGATCGGACAGACACAGTAAAAAAATTTCTCTTTTTAATGACTATGAAAAATCTAAATTAACTATGAACCCGCAAGCTCCAAAATTATATAATATAACTAAATTACATAAAAATGATTTACTAATAAGACCAACAACAGCTCCATCCACTAAATTATCTAACAAGCTGATTAAACATATAGAAAAATTTTGCAACTTTAAAGTAAAATGCAGTATTAAAAACTATTATGAATTAATAAACAATATTAGAAGTATCAATCTCCCATCATCATTGATATTTAAAATCTTTTTCCTAGCATTCCACCAAACGAATAAATAGAATTAGTAGAACATTTGTTAGAAAAAAATAAAGTAAATTCTATAATAAAATATATTTTAGATGGTCTTTCAGTCGAAATTAATGCTTATTATATTCTGGTCTTATAATGTTCTATATGGGCAATCTCCCTACACCCATCGAAATTTATTTTATGACCGGTTTCCTGATGATGTAGGAATAAAGCTGAGGTTGTTTGTTTATATCTGATGCTTAGTTTATGCTCTTCCACTCTTGCTGATATTCGCCTGTTAGTTTGCCCCACGTACAACTTTTCACAGTCCTGGCAAGGACTACTGTATACTCCGTGGTTTTCCAGTTTGATTTTATCTTTTGGGTTTCCAAGTAGTTTACCTATAGTTGTTTGTGGCTTGTGTATTGTTTGTATGGTGTGTTTCCTAAGAATTCTTCCGATTCTGTCTGTTGTGCCTTTTACATATGGTAAGATTAGTCGTTGCTTTCCCGGTTCATAATTTTTGTTGTTCGTTGTTCGGGAAACCTGTGCATTAATAGCTTTCTCTATGGTGCGATTTGTGTAGCCATTTTTCTTTAAAGCACTATATATTACCTTAAGTTCGTTTTGTCTCGTCTGTGTTTCAGTTAATGGCACGAATCTGGATATTAGGGTATTTGCCACAGCTTGAATTTGTGCCGGGTGATCGCACCATAGAGAAAGCTATTAATGCACAGGTTTCCCGAACAACGAACAACAAAAATTATGAACCGGGAAAGCAACAAGTAGTCTTACCATATGTAAAAGGCACAACAGACAGAATCGGAAGAATTCTTAGGAAACACAACGTACAAACAATACACAAGCCACAAACAACCATAGGTAAGCTACTTGGAAATCCTGTGCCAGGACTGTGAAAAGTTGTACGTCGGGCAAACTAACAGGCGAATATCAGCAGAGTGGAAGAGCATAAACTGAGCATCAGAAATAAACAAACAACCTCAGCTTTATTCCTACATCATCAGGAAACCGGCCATAAAATAAATTTCGATGGGTGTAGGGAGATTGCCAATATAGAACATTATAAGACCAGACTAATCCGAGAAGCCATAGAAATTGAAAAACAATGTGATTTGAATAAAAGGGACGAACCATTAAAACTATCAACAGTATGGAAGACAATAACCGACAAATCTAAAATCGCAAAAACTCAAGCGCAATTAGCGCAACAACAACAGCACATACATGTAAACAAAACATAAATAACGACCAACGCCTGTGTAGACATAACCTTCGGTCCCTAGTGGGGGTATAAAAGGAAGCGTCGCAGTCACCAACACTTCAGTCTCTATTCGGACGCGAGAAAGAAAGCTTCGAAAATACCAAATGTGATTTTGGCGAAACGTCAGCAAAACTGTTCTTTTTATAACGACAGTAGTGAACGGATGTACACCCGGAATATATATATATATATATATATATATATATATATATATATATATATATATATATATATATATATATATATATATATATATATATATATATATATATATATATATATATAATATATAATATATGAATATATATATATATATATATATATATATATTTATATATATATATATATATATATATATATATATATATATATAACCATGCGAACGAATTAGATACAAATCGAAGAATAATGTAAATGAAATATTCGTCCCTTCGTTGATTCGTTCATTCATATAAATTAACGATTCCAATCGAATAGTGAGTAGCGGGCTGAAGATACTAGTGCGAAAAGTTTGAAAATTGCGTTGCACTCATAAAATTATTATCAAAAATAAAAGAGAAAAAGTCGTAAAATAAATCATTGCATTACCATTAAAAACGTAATATAATCTATTGTCGGCAACCAAATTTTGTTGCGAATGTTCGTGTTTACAAATTTAGTGGATCCATACATTAATGCAAACGGAAAACATTGATGTGATCAGTCATTGCGCTTTAATTTGGATATTCACTTATCATCAATCACACTTTCTAGACGTTATTCATAGTGTAGGGGATGCTGCGGAATATTTATAGGACGTCATACAAAATTCTGCTTAATCATAGCGGAAAGCTATTATTTGTAAGAATATAGAATGCCTTATTTACGCGTTCAGTTATTATTAATGATAAGACGCTGTTTTGGTATCCATACTAAAAAACAAAAAGCTAGAAACTTTGTAAGGAAATCACTATCTTTAGTGGGAATTAATCCAAAAATCTTCAATTGCACGTGCTTGTGGTACATTTGGCGGATTGTCATTTCTCGGTACAAAAAGTATACTGTTAGCTTCTAGGAAGTTCATAAAAATATTTTATTTTCATGTCAAAAAGCGACAATGTTCAGTTTTCGCTGAGTTGGCCATGACTGCGGAGGACATTTTGACGTACTAAATAAATATTGCTATGCACTGTTAACAATTGTGTTAAAATAATATTAATTTAAGGGTAAAAATAATAAATAGGTTCTGCTATTTTAACTTTAAAATTTCACTTAATTGTTATCAATGTTTTACTATTAGTGTGTTTTTACACTACTACATGTAAAAAAAATATTTTAGTAATATAAGTGTATTAAGTACTCTGCGATTTACCAAACATCCGTGAAAAGTACTTCGCAAATTTACCAAACATCCGTGAAAATTCATTATTTATCCAAATTTTTCCAAAAGATTGGTGCGGTATTTCATGAATAGGGATTGCATTTTTTTTTATTATATTAATGTATTCTCTTACATATAAAAAGTAAATATCTAAAATATAACGCCTTAAAAATCCAATACTTATTTTGTAATAAAATTCTAAAATTTCGCGCGCAAACGGATCATTTCAAACAATAGCATTTGGCGCCGTCTATGGTTGGACGTCACATCGTAACAGTATGGCAACGTCGCCATCGGTAAAAATTTAATATCAGCTGGCTGTCAGCTGTCATGGTTGATGGCAGTATTGGCAGAGACGAGCCGGTGGCCGAGAGCGTAAAGGTTTAGGTTTTCACCGGAGTCTCGCAAGTGCTGGGTTCGAATCCTAGGTAGCTGCACGACTTTTCGAGTCTGCAGCTAATATTAGTGGTTTAAAAATCTAACAGGAAAGAGTGTAAAATGAATTTCAGATTCCACGCTGCCATTCACGCCGGTAACCAGGCCGGGGGGAACCGGATGTTCCCGTGGCAGTTTGGGGGTAAATTCACACTTCTCGCGATCACATATCCTCTCAGGGATGGCCGAAGTTCGGACTCCTTGATAAACTGTAGGGCTCGTCTGGCTGACATTCCCCAGACGTAAATTCTCTCCCCCATCCTTGAAGGGTTACTCTAGTCCCTCCTTCCACGCACCCTTCCATTCCCTCTATATGTTACGTCTAAAACAAAAAAAAAATCACGAAGCAAATAACTTAACCCACCAAATCTTATGGTCGTATACTCTTAGAAACCGAGGCCATTTAATGAACACAACGAACGAACGCAGTATTGGCAGGTTTGTTAGTTTAAATTTTGCGATTTTGTATTTAATTTTTATGTTTATTTAAAAGAAAAGGGTGTATGACTAGTAAATTAATGTAATTCACGTAAACAACCAACTGAACAAAATAAACTCGAGACTAACAAAACTTAAATCACAAAACGCTGTCAATGTCGTCCATTAACCGTGCAAGATTTTCGCGTATACGTAATGACGTGGTCGACTGACGTAATTTGAATTTTGATGCTTAAAGACGCATTGCCTTTTGTCGGCCGGGGAGGCAATAAAATTGATTTTTTTAGATATATATATATATATATATATATATATATATATATATATATATATATATATATATATATATATATATATATATATATATATATATATATATATATATATATATATATATATATATATATATATATATATATATATATATATATATATATATATATATATATATATATATATATATAAATGAGTTAAATGGTAGTAAATAACGTGGGTTTATAATGTTTAGTATTTTTTCGTATTTAAAAATTTATGCAAGTTCCCTATTGTCGTAATTTTACCCGACGTGACAAGTATCGCTGGCCAAAAGCGAGAGGAAAATAAAAGAAGAAGAAATTTCCAACCTCATATTTACACTTTTATTATCCTTAGCCATTAATCAAGAAGTGCATGGTTATTTATAAGTTAAGAGTGTTTCAGTGCTAGTTTTAATGTAAAAAACAACATATCCCGTAAGAATAGATGTCTTAAAAAAATAATCATTTGTTGCTAGTAATTTTTGAGTTCAAGTGCAGTATATTTGTCTAAAACTTTGGTAAGAATTTAGAAAAATGTTATGTGTTTGTGGTAACAATAGATGCATTATTCACTATGATTTCCGTAAAAAGACTTGTATTCAATAATTTTAGATATCTGTTTTTGTTGTAGTTTTATACTATAAAATATATTTTTTAAAGCAGATTGTGTTTTTTTTCGAATAAGCCCTACATGCCTACTTTTGTTGTTAATAGCATGCTGTTTTATGTTTGTTTAAAAGCAATCCTTATTTTCGAGCCGTATATTTAGTACATTTGTTATTTAAATTTGTTACTATGGTTTTCTATATACAGAATGTCCCAAGAAACCATCCCCTTTCCTTTGTATAAGAACATCTAGAAAGGAAATCGTGCTTTCTGATTCAATTTCCATTGTAAATTTTATATTAGCATGCTGTTGATTCAGATGATCAAGAAACCTAGGAAGGTTTTCTGGACCATGTGGCCATATAACAAAAGTGTCGTACACATCTGAACCATGATTTTGGTTTTAATGGAGACGACTCTAAGGCTTCCTCCTCAAAACCTTTTATGAAAATATTGGGTATCACTGGTGACAGTGGAGATCCCATGGCTGCTCCTGAGGTTTGCTCAGAGAAAGTTCCTCGAAAGACAAAATACGTTGATGTAAGACATGATTCAATTAGATCTAAAAGTGAATTGTCAATTTTATTATGGTGAAATAAGTCTGATATTATGGAAATTGAGTCATTTATAGGCACATTCGTGCTGCTTGGCCTTAACATATTCTTCTCCTCTGGTTGTAGGTTGGATGCGTTTATAAGGTTCGTTATCCGTCTCTCAATTTTGTTAGTCGGGTCTGCTTAAATTACTCTGTAGATGTTGTCCAAAAGTAGTTGTATTTTCTTTACGTAATCTGTTTTGTCCATGACGGCAGTGGCATTTCCCTTGTCCGCTGAAAGGACCAAAATGTCTGTATCGTTGTTTAATGTTTTTATCGCCGTTCTTTCTGCAGCTGATAGATTCGACTTCTGCGGGTTAGAATTTCTGATTATCTTCGCTGTTTCATACCTTATTACGTCAGCTTCTTCTGCTGGAAGTCTTCTAATTGTGGCTTCAACAGATGACACTAATCTTCTACGGGTATGCCCTTCGGTGTAATAGCGAAGTTTTGACCTTTAGAGAGGACTTAACTGTGTCCTGTGGAGGTTTTATTGGTCTTTGGCTATCCAGCAACTGTCCTTCGAACTTTTTCTGTTGCTTAATGGTAACTGTCTGATGTATCCTTTCTGCTTGCGCATTGGTAATGTTATCGAGAGTTCTAAATATGCGAGTATAAAAGCTAATTTTAAATGAATATTTAATAACTTACGAGCGTTTATATCTAAATCACGTCGAGTAGCTTTTATCCTTTTTCTTACCAATGCCATACTGGCTCGTTTGTAAATGTTCCTTGAACTTTTTGATGTTATGTGGTGTTTAATCTGTAGAGATTTTGGTACTACGTCTTCATTCCGGCATCTAAGGAACAAGGCTAGTTGGCAAAATAGCTTCTTCTTGTTGTTCCGGAGATCGCCAAAAGATTTGGCATCCTTCTTGATTTCCTCCCCATAGAGGTTAGCTAACATAGAACGAAAGCTTTCACGGCTGTGGTCAATTAAGAAATCATGGTTCTTGAGATTAGACCATGTCAAAATGGAATCACTTTCACTTCAGTATGGACAGTATGGTCCATACTGAAAGGTACGTTTGTTTTTTTGTTGTTGTGTCGATGGTTATGTCATCATCTTTCTTAGGATTTAATTGGTTATATTACAGTTTTGTGTTTTGACATAAAATCCCATGTTTCAAAATAGCCCTTAAGAATTAGAAATATATAGTGAAACCGTCAACTCTTTATTAAGAAAAAGGGATTTTCATTCTTGTCCTGAACCGCTACCTCATCTATTATAGTATTTTTATCTTCAACTACTGGTAAATCAAGCAGCAATATCGACTCCATTGATTACAAAAATGCTAACATACATAATAACACTGACTGAACAATAATTGATAAAAATTAAACACCCTTTTTAAGTCATTTTTACTAATACAAGCTACCGTTCATACATCGGTGTTCAGAAATTCTTCACTGTGGCCTAATCTTTACACGATATATTGTCATTTATTTAATTATTGTTAATTATTCATTTAATCTCGAATCCGCAGTGCTCACGAGACGAAAAACTCTGTGCTAAAAATGGATGCAATCGAAAAGTAAAAATGTTTCGATATCGAAAATCTAAAGGATCAACAAAATAAGTAGAAGAAAATCACGCATTCCATTGCACAATTACATACGAAAGATGTCTCCAACGATGTAAGCAAGTTTTCTACTAACAACAAATGGATCGTCTCGAAAGTTGAATGGCTTTAGAATTAGGAAAAGAGGAAACTTTAACTCAATAAATAACGGTATGCTGGCGCAAATAATAGACCACTCCTTTTTAATTTCTTTTAGCCGGGTTCAAGTCTTCCGCTCTCCCGTAAGATTAAGATCGTACACTTAAAAGTAATTTGCTAATAAATTGTCTGTTTCTCCTTTCAACGTTTTGACTCTTACTTTCTGAAAAATAATCTTTTTAGATTTATTATTAGAAGTAATAAATGATGAGCTTTATTTAAAACTGACCAGAGCTTAACTGCCCTAATAAGTAAATGAATATACTTTTTACTTCCCTCGTAAAAGGGAAGTATTGTAAATTGATTTTTTAACATCTTAACGTTTCATGGTCCCTAGATGACGAAAACTATGATTTCACGATTCCGTCGGTCGGTCTGTCTGTCTGTTCGCAGCATAGCTAAATAACTACTTACCAGATTGACTTCAAATTTTGGTCAAAAATTAAAGGTCATATGGTAAAAATCCAATATCGTAAAAGAAAATGGCTTAAAAAGTTCTTATCCAATTCAAGTATCTCAAATTTTGCACAAAAATCAAGTATGTAGGAATCAACTGGTAAATTTTCGGTTCTAATCCAAGATGGCGGCTTAATAAAATATTTAAAAATTCTTAATGAACTGATTTTAATTGTGTGTCCTAATTAATTGTAGTATAAAGATGAACTAGTAAAACTGTGATACTAATTCAAGATGACGGAACAAAATGGCGGCCAAATAAAATTTTTGTAATCTGAAAAAATCACCCCCTCACGTTTTAGCGTGCCTAGATGCCAAAAAATTATATGTTTTATGAATTCCGTCGGTCGGTTTCTCTGTCTGTCTGTCAATTCGCGGCATTCCTCAAAACTGTTCATCAAGTTGACTTCAAATTTTAGTCAGAAATTAAGACTCATGGAGATGACCTGGTAATATTTTGGTAATAATACAATATGCCAGACTAGTGAAACTGTAAAAAAATATTACTAAAAAACTAATTATCTAATTTATCTCAAATTTTCCACAAAAGTCAAGTATTATGTAGAAATTAACTGGTAAAATTTTGATACGAATCCAAGATGGCGGAACAAAGTAACGGCTTAATAAAATATTTAGATATTCAGCCTGAAAAACTACTTAATGAACTGATTTTAAATTTTGTGCTATAACTAATTGTGGTATAGAGATGAACTAGTAAAACTGTGTTGCTAATTCGAAATGGCGGAATAAAATGGCGGCAAAATACATTTTTTAAATTACCTTCCCAGGCTTTACATATCTTGACGTTTTAGCATCCCTAGATGCCAAAAAATATGTTTTATTAATTCTGTCAGTCCGTCTGTCAGTTTGTCTGTCTGTCTTTCGGACATAGCTTAAAAACTAGTTATGAGATTGACTTTAAATTGGTAATATTTTGGCAAAAATCCGATATGCCGGGACAAGGGGGCAACCTAGTGAAATGTTCAGAAAACGGTTACTAAAACAAACTAATTATCCAATTTACCTCAAATTTTGCACAAAAGTCAAGTCTTACGTAAGAATGGACTAATAACATTTTGGTATGAATATAACATGACGAAAGAAAATCACAAACAACAACACAAAATTAACACACAGTTAATGTAAAAACTACTTATTGAATGTATTTTAAATTATTCCCAAAAATCAAGTGTGGTTTGGGTAAAAACTGGTAAAATATTGGTAGGAATCCAAGAGGTTGGAACAAAATGGTGTCTAATAAAAATGTTTGTATGTATGTACTGAATTAAATTGTGTCTCTCTTTACTATTCCTAATAAAAGGAAATGTTCATAGCGAGGGAAGTTCTGGGTAAAGAAATTTAGCAATTTTTTTCAATTTATCTTAGAAAATATGACCAATTGTTTAGACAACACTGTTGCTTCTTCATATGTAAATTTTATTAAAAAAATCCAAGGCTTTTAGCTAGATATTTGAAATACTTTATGTAGATATTAGTGAGTATGATCACTGTAATCTTATTGTGATACTGAAACTTATTTTTAGATATAAGAATAGGCAAATAAAAAAAAATTGAAAATATAATCGAATTGTAAAAACTGGCTAAATTATCCTGGTATAGTTTTTAAAACTAAAATGCTAAAGAAAATGTGAAAGCGTTCTTAGTATCTTAGTTAGGGCCAGAAATGGATCGGAGCACACCGGAAAGGCGTTTCGGTTCGTGAAAAAATTAAATTAATTCGTTTCGGTTTGCGGTTTATCAATTTTTGTGTTCTCAGTGCTACTTATAGTATAGTAGAACAGTAAAGTCCAAATACAAGCTTGGCATTTTGGTTGGTAAAAAATCCAATTTTCTGCTTTGATGTATCCCTCTTTTACCCAAGTTTCGTGCAACCCCCCTCAGGGGACTTTTGTGTTGGACAAGATCCGACTCAAAGGTTACGGGGTACGACGCTCCCGGGGTCACCTGAGTCATACACTAGTCACAATACACAATCACACACCTCACACCCACCCTCACCTACAAATCCACTCTCACCATACACATCTACACACCCTCACACACCCACCCACACACCCAAACAAATCACTCACTCATACAAATCCACACACTTACCTGGCCGTAGGTATAAAAGGCAAAAACAATATGCAATGTCAGGAACTCGCAGAGCCTCGGATGTTGCATCCCCACTCCCCGATTTAGGCACAGGATCGGGTGAAGGCAAGCGACATTGTCCAAAAAGAACTGACAGCGACGGAAGTAGCGCTGTCAGCCTTATAGCTACTACTAACCCACTGGACTTTCCCCCCATAACCGGGACGAAACGTCCACGAACATATTCCCCTGAAATATATATGGTATCGCAGTATTATGAAAAATATTTTGTTATGAGTCGAGAGGAAGGAAACTTTACAAATATTTCCCCCTTCTTTATATATAAAGCATTAACTGGATTGGTTGGAGAATTAGAAAACGTTAAGAAGCTTAGAGATGGAAACTTATTAATATTTGCAAAAAACTCTATACAGGCTGATAGAATATCTCGAATAACTAAAATTCAAGAATACGATGTCAAGGTTGAACCGCACAGAACAATGAATGTTTTAAAAGGAGTAGTAACATGTAGTGACTTATTAAATTGTGAAGTTGATGAAATTTTAGACAATCTAAAAGATCAAGGTATTAAAGAAGTGAAAAGAATAAATACAAAAAAAGACGGAAAGCTAATACCAACTGCGAGTCTAATACTTACCTTTCTTAGTCATAAGCTCCCTGAACGAGTTCAAGCTGGTTGGTATTCCTTAAAAGTTAGACCATATATACCAAACCCCCTTCGATGTTTTAAATGTCAAAGGTTTGGGCATACTTCACAGAGATGTAACAACACTCAAATATGCCCATCCTGCGGAAAGGAAGATCACCCAGAAATTGAATGCTCTCCCCCTCCCATATGTACAAACTGCAATGGAGACCATTCCCCAAGGTATAAAGGCTGCCCTATTTATAAATCAGAACTTGCTATACAAAAAATAAAAGCTACAGAAAATCTTCAATACTTTGAGGCCAGGAAAAAATATAGACTCCAAAATCCCAGCTTTACACAGTCTTATGCAGCCATAACTAGTAAGAAAACTGTCTCTATCAGCACACAATGCGACCTTTCCAACGAAATCTTACCTGTAACCTCACAGAAGCCTCCTACCCAAACAACAACTCGACCATCCTCTATCCCAATCCTTCCCCCTAAATCCAATCCTAACACCTCCTTCAACCCCCCTCCCCTTCCCTCCCATGAACAGAAACGCCATGAAACACAAAATCAATCTCCAGAAAACACACTCAGCTCAACAAACCTGAGCAAACCCCTAACTCTCAACAGAACAAAAATAAAAACCACTTCAGTTAAATTAAACAAACCATCTTCCTGTTCTTCAATATCATCCATATCTTCAAAAAGCGAAGAGAACCTAACGAAAGCAAAAAGCAGCACAGATCTCTTAAAGAAGAAATTTAAAAACAACAAATAATAAATCACTCAATCATACAATGGAATATGAATGGTTTTTACACTCAATTTGAAGAGTTAAAATTACTAATATCCAGACATAAACCAGCTATCATATCTTTACAAGAAACTAATCTCAAGCCATCAAAGAATGTCTCTCTTAGAAATTACAACCTTGTAAGAAAAAACAGAGATCATTGTGAAAGAGCTTCAGGAGGCGTTGCCATACTCGTCCACGTTTCCTATCAATTAAATAATATACAAATCAACTCTAATCTAGAAGTATGTGCAATAAGAACATACTTACATTGTCCCATAACTATATGTAATGTTTACATTCCTCCGTCCTATACTTTACAACAAGAACATTTCGATTCAATCATAAACCAACTTCCATCCCCCTTTATCATAATGGGCGATTTTAATGCACATAATATTATATGGGGTTCAGCACATACAGATCGTAGAGGCACTTTAATCGAAAACATTATTGATAGGCACAATTTAAACCTAATGAATTCTAATGCTCATACCTTTATATGCTCATCCACGGGCTCTCAATCTTCCTTAGACCTAACACTCTGCTCCCCTAGCATTTTTACAGAATTGCAATGGGAAACGATGGACGATACTTATGGCAGCGACCATGTTCCTATCCTATTGAAATCTACCTATTGGTCTGGAAACTACTCAAATAAAGTAATATTTAACTCCTCAAAAGCAGATTGGGTTTTATACCAAGAACGATTTACAAATCCTCAGTTAAATGCAAAAAACATCGATCAAACAATAAATAACTTTGTAAATTCTATGCACGAAGCAGCCAAAATAAGCATCCCACATTCTTGCATTAACCCAAATAAACCTCCTGTACCCTGGTGGACCATTGAATGTAAGATAGCTATTAAAAATAGAAAAAGCGCCCTAAATAAATTTAAACGTTACCCCACTACACAAAATTTAGTTATCTTTAAGCAAATGCGTGCCAAAGCAAAAAGAATAATAAAACAAGCAAAAGCTGATTCATGGAAAAAATTCACAAATAGCATCAATCTTAACACCTCTAGCCAGGATGCATGGAACAAGATCAACAGACTGAAAGGTAAACCTATCAGATCAATCCCAGGCATCTTAAAAGAAAACAGATGGATTTCCGACCATGCGGAAATAGCTAATGAATTTGCCTCACATTTTAGTGACATCTCTAATAATATCAAATATAATAATAACTTTAAAAAGATCAAAGAAACACAAGAAATGAATAAAATAAATTTTCTTTCACCAGAAGAATATTCGTACAACTTCCCTTTCTCTATCAATGAATTAAAATACTCCCTATCCAAACTGAAAAAGAGCGCACCCGGTCCTGACGGAATCCTCACACCTATGATTACCAATCTCCCTTATGAAGCCTTACAACTTCTCCTAACCATCTATAATCTCATATGGGAACAGGGATTATTCCCCGAAGCATGGAGGCAATCTATATTAATTCCAATCAAAAAACCTAACAAATCCAGCATCTCTCTAAATAGCTATCGCCCCATCTCTCTTACAGACCACCTAGGAAAGATTCTTGAAAGGATGGTTAATTTAAGATTGACTTGGTTTTTAGAGAAAAACAATCTAATAAATGAAAATCAATATGGATTCAGGAAAGATAGATCAACACTCGACCATCTGGTTGGCTTGGAAATTGACATTCTGGAAAGCTTCGCTCTAAAAAATCACACGATCGCGTGCTTTCTGGACCTGACAAATGCTTTTGATATCACCTGGAGACATAATATACTTAAAACAATATATGAATGGGGAATCAGAGGACACCTTCCAGTATTTATTAAAAACTTTTTACATAATAGATCTTTCCAAGTTAAGGTCGGCCCTTCAAGCTCCAACAGCGTGGTATTTGAGAATGGCATACCGCAAGGATCCGTTCTCAGTCCCACTCTTTTTCTGATAGCAATAAACGGCATACAGAAATTCATACCTAACCACATAAAATACCGTCTATACGCAGACGATATTGCCATTTATTACTCCTCACAAAACATTAGAGTATGTGAGCGTCAAATCCAAATCTGCTTGGCTAACTTACAAAAATGGTCTGAAAACTCTGGTTTCATTATTTCTCCAAATAAATCTTCTACAGTACATTTCTGCCGCAAGAGGGGATGTTCTAGATTAAATGAACTTACTCTAAATGATAGCATAATACCCCACCTATCTAGCTGTAAATTCCTAGGAATGTTTTTCGATGAAAAATTGAATTGGATACAACATCTACAGCATTTACACAACAAATGTTCAAAAGATCTAAACCTCATAAAATATCTGGCAAATTCATCTTGGGGATCAAATTCTAACACTCTTCTTAAATTATACCAATCCATAATAAGATCTAAACTAGATTATGGCAGTATTGTTTACTCCTCCACTCGGATATCATATATCAAAAAGATTGATACAATTCAAAACAATGGTATACGACTAGCATTAGGAGCATTTCATACAAGCCCCATTCAAAGCCTACTCTGTCTATCAGAAACCACAACATTGTACCAAAGAAGAATGACTTTAATACTAAAATACGCTTCTGGCCTTTGGCTTAAACCATTCCTACCAACACACAAAACCTTTTTTAACTCTAAAATTCCTATACAACTTTATGATAACCCAAACCTCACTCCTCCTGCCAACATACGGTTCTTGAAATATTCTAGAGAAATAAATTTTGTTTTACCATCAAAACACCCACAATATCCCAGAAAATTTCCACCTTGGATTATACCTCCAATAAAAATCGATCTATCTCTCTCTCAAATAGACAAATCAAACGTCAACCACAAAATAATAACAAATAAATTTCAGGCCCTTCTAGAAAATAAACAGGAATTTACACAAATATACACTGATGGATCTAAGTCTAAAAAAGGGACAGGAGCAGCATTTTACACTATTACTGAACAAAGAAAATACAGCTTACATAAAATGTCTAGTATATACACAGCTGAATTATTAGCAATTGAAAAGGCCTTAATCTATATAAAAAACTGCAATAAACAGAAATGGTTAATCATAACAGATTCTAAATCCGCGCTAGAATCCATAAAACAACTTTATTTCAAACATCCATTACTACAATCTATCCACAACTTGCTAATAGAAATTTCACGTAAAAATATACTCATAACTTTCATTTGGGTTCCCAGCCATGTAGGTATCAAGGGAAATGAGTCTGCGGATATGCTAGCCAAAGAAGCTATTCAAAGTGGACAAACTCTTCACTTTCTCTTTCATCAAAGAGATGTCAACCCAACGATAACACATATAGAAAAAAGTTATACACAGCTGGAATGGGACATGTATGAGGGCAACAATAAACTTTATGACGTTAAACCTACATTTTATAATACTACTACACAACCTACAAACAGTAACAAAAGAGAAGAAACTGTAATTAACAGACTGAAAATAGGACACACTCGCTTAACACACGAATATCTGCTTAACGACACAGATCAACCTCGATGCCTTAATTGCAACACAATCTTAACAACAAAACATATACTTATATCCTGTCGAATATTCAATAATGCCAGATTAAAATTTAATTTACCAAACAACATTAAATCAATTCTCACGGAAGATGAACACATAAATAACTTGATTATGTTCCTGAAGGATACAGGGATTTACAATAAAATTTAAACACATGCAGAACGGTGCTAAATGACCATAGATGTCGATGCACCTTAACTCAAATTCTCTCTCTCTCTCTCTCTGCTTTGAACTTACTGTAAATTATTATGGTGCCGTTTGCATTCTTTTTATAAACTTGTCTATCTATATACGGCATATTCATCAATGGACCAAATTGGCCGAAAAACTAATTGGTCGAAAATCAGAGTAGCCGAAAAACAAATTAACTGAAAAATAAATGTTTGCGTCTCAATACCATTGGTTTTTGATGTACTATATATTTGGGTGTACATAATTTTTTTTATAAGAAATAGAACTGTCTTAAAAGCAGTAAACAGTAAAAAATAATTTTTATACTACACTGAAAAGTTAATTTATAAAGTCGGCGTCAAACTAATTCTTAATTACTCATTTATTGACATTTATATATTGAGTACCTACATATATACCACAATAAAAACAGGTTAAGGATTTAGAGGGCCCTAATAAAATAAATAAGTAAAAGTGTATCTAAAGTAAATTGAGACTGCGGAAAATTTGAAGTACGCTCAATTTACTACACCACGTGTATCAAATAAATTTATTTTTATTCAGTTAATCGGTTTACAAAAGTAAGTTTAAATTTCTATCACGACGCCCATGCTTCACAAAGAAATCGCCAACTCTTGACGGATACTTAGTTTTTATGTTTTCTCGATTTACTTTAGATACACTGTAACTACTGGCTCAATTGCATATACAATTTTGCCAGAATCACGGTATTAATATTATAGAAATTGTCAAAATTTAAAACGAAGAGTAAAATTGAACTTACTCTACCATTAAAAACCCAGAAAACCAACAGGATATTAACATGTATTCTGTTTTTACCTGATGATATGGTGAAAGCGATATATCTTGGCTTTGGCGCTCGCCTAAATAATTGAAATTTGCGCCATTCCGCCATTTTTAAATATGCTTGCCATGGGATCACTCCGGTAATATTCCTTGAAAATTAGATCGAAATTGGTCGAGCCATCGTGGAGTAAACGATTGTACATACATAAAAAATATATATATGGGGTCACATTGATAACCTCCTCATTTTCTGAAGTCGGTTAAAAAATGAAACTTACATTATACCTTAAAAGATGAATCTTCTCCATAAGACGAAACCAATCTTAAGTTGACCCGATGCAGATCCACCTAGGGGACCAATTTATACGGTGAAACCATCATACGTATTTCGTTTATGGCTTTAACGATGGATTTATTGCCGACCTTGTTACTAACCCGGTGCGGATCCATTGTACCGACTATTGAGTGAGTCCTAAGTTATAGGACCCTTGCAAGCGTGGTTGTTTTAACTATATAATTTAGCCCAACAACGAAAGTTGTATTTTTTTATCTATGAAAGACAGCAAAAGCCGATGGCCTAAGTACTAGGTACCGTGGTTGCTTCCAGTGAAAAGTTTATTGACGAGCGATTTAAAGATTTGCAGATAAAAAAAGGAGGGAACGGTCTTTGCTGGTAACACATTCCATAATCTGAACACACAGAGATTAGCATGTCTGACGGCTACAGGCGCAATGAGATCCACACCTACGATGGCAATGCAGGTGCTGCTGTGCTTGCTGCTTCTTGATGTATGTCTGAAAGGCGAGGCAGCGAGAACGGCAGTCAGGCTGCATGCCGTTGACCTGTGGTGGGGAAAAAACTGGGACATGCCCGAGTGTTCCTGGAAGCTGTCGCACGAAATCTCTTGTGGAACTCCGAACGGATGCCCTGATCCCCGCTTCACTTTCAATAAAAACTTTGAAATCGACATCAGCGGCTCAACAGAATCAGGAAAAGAGGCAGACATGCACATCTACACTGACGGCTCGCAGAATCAATTTGGGGCTGGCTTGGGAGTGTATGTATGTGCCGTACAAATAGAAAAAGAAAGAATAACAGGTAAAAAAGTTATTATCCTCACAAACAGCAAGCAAGTCTTGCAAATCCTAAAAAAGAACAAAATAACATGCAAATCCTAAAAAAGAATAAACAAACACCTCACACCTTGGTCGTCCTCCCGGATCCAAGTTGTAGGGGGTACAACGGGGACGATGAGACTGGTGAATACGTTCTTGTAAATACCAGAGAATCCATTATGGGAGAAAGATGGCCAGAAATGGCAGCAATCGGAGGATGCTCGGCCGCTACGATGCTGAACTACATCAATGCTGTTGGCTGGTTCGACGAGTAAAACTCCTATGAGCCCACCTGAGAAGCCTAAGTAATAGGTTGGTACAAGTCACCCCTTCATACTCTCTATCTAATCTGGATACTCTAGGAATAAAAGAACGAAAAAAGTGAGATGTCCTTGGTCTTTGGAGTTGGACGGTCATGGGATTCGTACATAACGATTTTGTTGTTGTAACGTCATTACATGGTAAGGAAAAATGTGTATTTTTTTCAAATTTGAGCGATTGCTTGAGAAATGAACTAAACAAAATGTATTTGCTTAAGTCATTATCTGTGCATGCTCAGAATGATTATTCCAGTCCCCAATGACTATCGGCTTGATAAACCTAAAATTAATATCAAGAAAAAAAATATCGGTAGATCGACCTGTCCTTGAAGCTTCCTTCGCAACGAATTACACTACACACAGAAAACACAGTTTATAGACTGATAGGGTTATTTGATAATAGCGTTACACATATTTTAACATTTTGATATCTCACTTTTCCTAATAAAACGAAAGTTAAAAGTATCTATCTATAGAAACTCAGACAAAACAAACCATGCTTTGGGAAAAGGATTCCTTACAAGCCCTTAATATTCATTGACGGTCCAGTTTTCTACAAGGGTGGCCAAAATATATCATCCGTGACATCTTAAAGTTCGGGGAACTTACAGAAAAATCGAAAAACGCCTCAATAAATTACGGCGTTGTCAACATATATATTAGATCCCTGCATTTTTTGTTTCTACGTTCTCGCCCAAGTCTCAACCGCTTTGTTCGTCTCCGGGATTTACAACGGTGTACTTAAAACTAATCCGCTAGTAAATTTTCAGTTTCCGCTTTCTTAAAGGATTTTGTTCCACGTTTTATAACCAAAGAAACAAATAAAGCCTTGGCTGAATCTACTTCAACGCGTATGTCTAAGCTGTAGTTAACCCAGAAAGTAAGTAAATAATCAAAGAAACAGGCTTAAGTAGTAATAATAATCCCTTAATGTTGTAAACGGTGTAGAGCAGAATGACTGAAGTTGAAAGAAAATTAGTACAAATGTAAGTAGGATAGTTTAACGAAAACCTGGATAGGATACTGATTTTATTTTTTGATTTTCTGCACATAAGCTAGTGTGTTGGATATGATTTGTAAATAGTATTATAACGGTCATAGAGGAAATTATCGACACTTTTTAGGAAAGTTACTTAGTTTAAAATTGATAAGTGCAAAGATATAGATACATTTTAATAAACGAATTGTGTTTTATAAGAAGATTTTATAAATAAAAAATTAACACGATGACATCTTAAAGTTTGGGGAACCTAGAGAAAAAATCGGTAAATTTTTTTTCCCTGAACTTCCCTAGTTATGAATATTATCTTGTTTGTATCGTCATTTTCTATTCGTACCAGTTAATTCCTGTACCATATTCAGTTTTGCTGCAAGATATTAAGTCAATTGAATAAAAATATTTGTAACATCGATTTTCTTTAGAAATTTTTCTCTGTCTTTAATACGTACAACAATTTTACAAGTTAATCTCTATATCACACTCAATAGATGTCCAAACTTTAAAATTTTAGTAGTTTTTTAGACTGATCTTTTTAAATAATTTATTAAGTCGGCATTTTGTTTTGCTATCTTGGATATATACCAAAATATTACAGGTTGATTCTTTGGTTTTTGTGCAAAATTTGAGATAAATTGGATAATTTGTTTTTTAGTAATAATTTTTTTAACATTTCACTAGGTCATCATTTTGTTCTGTCATACTGGATTTTTACCAATATAATATCAGGTTATCCCCACATAACTCTTAACTTTTGATCAAAATTTAAAGTCAATCGGGTAAGTAGTTTTTAGCTACGCCGCGAACTGACAGATAGATCGACAGACAGACAAAGCGAATTGAGAAAACATATTTTTTTGGCATCTAGGGACGCTAAAACGTAAATATATGTAACACCTGCAATTTTTTCACGATTACAAACATACATCTTATGTGGCTGCCGTTTTGTTCCGCCATCTTGAATTTGTACCACAGTTTTAAAGTGCAGGAAAACCGGGCGGAGTCAATCCGGCCAAGAAATCTCTTTAAACCAGTGGTGTCCCGTCGTTCTTTAAATAATATGGCACTCCTTTTTGACTATACGCACTTCAGATAATTAAAAAATGTAACTATGCTAAATGAACCTTTATCTATATTTGTCTGTTTTCTTTCATGTACCGCACTTCTATATCTCTTTTGTGGTGCAAAAACGGCGAACTTTCGAATTTTAAAATGATTTAATTTTGATTTTTTTTGATCGATTTACTTATAAATATATTTTTTCTTGACTTCTGTCATTAACGGTTCCCGGGCTACTGCCTACGTCCACTATTATTGGACGACCCAATATAGTGATACACGATTTACAAGTCCAGATTTTATAAAGGCAGCCAGCATCAGATCAAGTGAACGAGATTTATCAAAATTTTAATTTATGTAGTTCGACTTTGGGCTACTCGGGTATGCCAAAAGTGGCCGTCTGTCTCCATTTGTTATATTACTTTATACAGGGGCCGTCATTGTGAAGTACTACACAGGGCGTTTCCTAATTGCGAAGTTAAAGGGGGTGTTTTTATGTCCTAAAAGTCTTAAGTTTTGAGATACAGGATGGTAAAGTTTAAAAAGAGAACATTTTTTTTATCCCAATTCTGATGTTATTGTAGATAACTGAATGAAATTTGATACGTCTTCTATGCATTAAGGAGCACACGGATTTACCTAGGTTAATTACATATGCACGCCACTGGTAGAAATTTCAAAAATTGATTGTTAATAAAAAATGCCCTTTTATGCATAAAAGAAGTGTATCAAATTTCACACAGTTTATAATAGAATCAGAATTAGGATTTAAAAAAAGGTTTTTAAAACCCTGTATCTCCAAACTTAAAACTTTTAGGTTCATATTAAACTTTTTTCTTAAAAAGGTCCAAGAATCACCCCCCTTTAAGATTAGCATGCAATTAGGAAACGCCCTGTATAGTACTTCACAATGACGCCCCCTGTACAAAGTAATATGATAGAAGGAGACCAACGGTCACTTTTGGAATACCCGAATAGCCCAAAGTCGAACTGCATAAGTAAAAATTTTGATAAACCTTGTTCACTGGAATCAGTGCTGGCTCCCCTACTATAACTATATTGATGTGTTAATTTTGGAAAAATATGAGTTCTGTAGTTTTTCAAATATTAATTGTAATATTAGATATTTTTTGACACCCGGTATTAAACAGAAAATTAATTATTTTGAAGCAGTTTAATGACAGCTACTTTATGAACAATTTTACAAAATATTGAAATTTTTAATTGAAAGTTCACCGGTGTTTTTTACTTTTTTTTACTCCTGCCCGTGCAAGCTCAATAGGGTTGAGGTCGCACATCTATGGATGCAGCCTTAAAGGTATATGATCGAGGTTACTTAAAAGATCGTCAATTTTATACTTTTTTCTCTAGGCTTGTTGGCTGATATTACTTCATATAATTGATATTTTCTCCATGTTGGATCACATACAAGATTGTTCGATTTAAGCCACGATATCATATGAGCTTTTGTAGAGTATTTAGTTGGCACTTTATCTTCTACGTGAGAATGATAAGACGCGTTATCCATTACCACGACTGATTTGGGAGGAATGTTAGGTAGAAGCTTCTCGAGCAACCACTTTTCAAAATTATCTCTATTCATCTGTCCATGATAGTCTCCAGTTGTTAGTCCCGAGCGAAAAACTAAAGCAGCCCCTGGAAGAAATCCGGCTTCTGAACCAGCATGAACTATAATAAAGCGACTACTAGAGCGGATTCCCTGAACAACACCTATAACACTTTCACTTTGCCAGCATTTGTTTACTGTCTTATCATTATCTACCCAGGTTTCGTCTAGATACACAATATTGCGTCCTTCTTGCCTATATTGCCTTATAGTTGATAGATATTTCACCCGCCAGTGAAAAATATTTGGTCTCTCAATGAACAATTTTCGTTTATTTTGGCACTTGCGCCAAACAAAACCATTTGATCGTAAAAGCCGATTTAAGGTTGTATACCCGAACGGAAAATCTATTTTATTCTTTACAGCACGAAGTAGAGTTTAACAGGTCGGAACCTTCTTCAAGTTTATATAAAAATCCTCTATTTTTCGTCGAATTTTTTTTTACCAGGAGATTTTAAAGGTGAAAAGTGATCATTATGTTCTCTTTGAATTTTTCTTACACTACTTTCCAAAACACCAGTGTAAAATGCAGCGCGTTCTGTTCGATTTTGAATTGGAATAGTCAAACTATTATTTTCAGCTTCTCTAGTACAGGCCTCTATAACGCTCGCAATAACTTCACGTGCACCGCTTCGAATTGTTTTTCCTCTTTGGCTAGCGATCGTTACTTCGAAATAATAATTCAAATTTAACGCAACGCATTTATATAGAAATGAAAACAAATGCTCGAAATGTATAGGCGCCACTGGAAATAGCTAGAACCTTCTAGCGGCAAGTGCATGGAGACTCTAGGAACATCCCAATTACAAGTGGACCAGTGCGAAATTTACTAAATCCTCGATTAATTTTCCGTACCGCTTAGCTGGCGCACTTTATAGGTGAAGCGGCGAACTGTTGCAAAAAATACATAAATAAATAAACATTAAATATATTTTGTCATTTTATTTCGCCATCTTTGATTCGTACCAAAATTTTACTACACTTAAATATTTTGCAAAATTGGATAAGATGTATTATAGTAATACTTTTTTTAAGTTTTGATTAGGCCTTCAATAAAACGTTAAAGGTCATTTCCATATGACTTTTAATTTTTGGCCAAAATTTGTCAATCGAGAAAGGAGTTTTTTAGCTGTACCGCGAATAGGCAGACTGACAGACAGACAGAATCGAGAAAACCTATTTTCCGGCATCTAGGGACACCGAAACGTAAAACTCTCGGAGGGTGATTTTTCACGATTACAATACTTCCCTCTTACGAGGGAAGTAATAAATTAAATAATTAGTTTTTACATTGACGTACACACATTCTTACTAGGTTATTCCCATATTATATTTAATTTTTCTGCAAAATTTAAAGTCAATTCAATAAGATTTAAACAAAAATTGGCCGTTATTTTATTCCGCCATCTTGAATCGGTACCACAACTTTACCAATTTATGTTTATATCACACTTAATGCTTGCACAACAATTAATCTAATAAGAGTAATTTTTTTATATTTTATTAGAACGCCATTTTGTTTTGCTGTCTTATATTTATTCCAAAATGTCACCAGTTCATTCCTGTGTAACACTTGATTTAGACTTTGAATTAGTTATTTTAGTAATATTTTTTTACATTTCATTAGGCCGCCATCTTGCTCCAGCATGTTAGATTTCTACCAAAATATTACCAGGTCATCCCCATGTGACCACGAATTTTTGCTTAACATTTGAAGTCAATCTGATAAGTATTTTTTGAGCTATGCTGAGAAATGACAGATAGACGATAGACAAACGGACGACCTGAAGGTATGTAAAACTTGAGAGAGCGATTTTTTCACGATTACAACGGCTGACCTTTTGTTTTGCTATCTTGTTTTAGTATCACAATTTAACTAGTTCATCTTTATACCACAGTTAGTTATAGCATACAATTTGAAATCAATGCATTAAGTAGTTTTTTCAGGCAGAATTTTTAAATATTCTATTAAGCCGCTATTATGTTTTGGCATCTTGGATTCGTACCAAAATTTTACCAGTCGATTCCTACATGATACTTGATTTTTGTGCGACATTTGAGATACATTTTCAAACATATATACAAAGCAGTTTTTAAGTAATATTTTTTTTAACATTTCACAAAATTTTATTTTGCCATATAGGATTTTTACCAAAATATAACTACCAGATCATCCCCATATGACCCTTAATTTTTGACCAAAATTTGAAATTAATCGGGTAAGTAGTTTTTAGCTAGCAGACGCAGATTGACGGAACTGAGAAAACATGTTTTTCGGCTTCTAGGGACCCTGAAACGTAAAGATCTCAAAAAAATCTCGAAAGGTGATTTTTTTACGATGCTGATTGACGCATAATGCGGGTGGATAGGGGTTGTTGATGTAGATACACACTTCTCAGTCGGTAGGTCACTTGATAAAGATCAAAGGCTACACCGTAACCCAAGATTTGACAGCTCGAGGGTGGGGTGTGAGTCGAGGATCGAAAGTGACCGAGGACCGTGGTTCGGAACCCACGTTAAGCTGTAGGTACCGTCTAGATTGGTCAGTGACGAAAAGGAGACGTTAAATCTGGCCTACCTGTAAGTCATAAAAAGGTACCAGTGAGTGCTAGAAAAGTACCAAAGTTACATAATTTAAAACGTTCTTAATGTCAGTTAATTGATTGGTCGTAAAAGATAATATTACTTTCACCTTGATATAAAAAGTAAAAGTAAAAAGCTTCAAAAATGTAAACCGTAATTTATTAATCAGACACAGAAATAAATTATCTCTTATCAATAATGCAATATATTTTTACTCTTGGAAACAATCATACTATTTTTAGGTCCAGCTTTCATTATCAGTGATAGAAACTTTTAATAGATCTGTAAACAGAAGTTTAAACTAAGCGCAATTAGAGATCTATATTTGAACATACTGCAGGATCCGTTACTGTCTATGATATAAAATTTGGGTTTAAGTCTTAATCTCTTAATTAAAACTTTCTGTTTACCTCATTGGATTAATTCTATATGATTGGAAATTACACCGAAATACTAAGGTATTAATTATTACTTAAAATGAATTGTATACAGTGTATACCCCCGTAACCATACCCTTAAACTCTATTATTATGGATTTTAGGAGAAAAATGTATTGTTCAAAAAAAGTTTTGCTTGCCTTGAAACTTCAGGCAAGCAGAGGTGTAGCATCAATTGAGGATATAAGGTGCTATTTATCCAAGTTTTTCTTATTAAAGTAACGGCAATTATTTCTACCTAGATCAACGAATATATAAATTAAATTTCTGAAATATTTGTATCCAAGTTATTAAAACAATACACACTCACTTTGAGGTGGTGTTACCTCTAGCAGTGATAACACGTGTGACGTAGTCCTATAAATTGTGTTAAACGTTATCTATGGAAAACACACTTAAATAATTTATAAGTTGTTAACAGAAAGTATTTTGCTATTATAAATTAGAAGTAAATAATACAATCCGCCAATGAAGTAGTATCAATTAATGGTGTTCCCTAAAAAAATTGCGCCATAATAAGAAACCACGCCACTGTTCTGGTTCCCCCATGTTTCACTGGCTACAATCTTTCAGTTTTTCGTTCCCTACGTTAACGCTGTAAATAAAAAAAAAACAAAACTTTCAAATTTTAATTTAAAAAATATGTAGCTTCGTACATAAGCAAATTTATAAAAAGCATTTTTCAAGTAACGCCAGTTTATCACAACAAAAGTGAAGAATGTCACGGAATGCCGAAGCACTTTTTCTTAAAGCTCCACTTCCATTATTTTCGCCCTTGCTAAAAAGATAATCCAGAATACTCTTTAAAACTCAATTTTGCCACGGGAGAAAAAATGTAGCCGAATATTTTATCGCCCGTAGCTTTTTGGACAAAAAATCGGAGAAAAATCAAGACTGAATTTATATTCCTAAATTATGTCGGCGGAAAAATTAGTCTCTTGAAGTTGCCACTTCCATTTAAAAGACAGCCAACGTCACCTTATTTCTTAAAACGTGGCACTTAAAAGCAGTTTCTGTCTTCCCTTTTTCCAATGGAAGTACGGAAATTCTATATTTATCAATCAGCGTATGATAAATTACATGATAAGAAGAATGCTAGCATATTGTTTGTGGATGGGTGAATAAATTAATGGTAATGGAAATGACCTTTTTAAGTAATGAATTTCAGTAGCACTGTATGAATATACTTCTAATTGTTTTATCACATCTCTGGCCCCAACAGGAGGCGCATAGCAGTCGTTTCTTCAAGCAGAATTTCTTAAGCGAATGATAGCGAATGGAGTTGCTGTAGTATGGCACGCGAACTCTCCAGATCTTTTGTCGTTAGAACTTTATTTATGCGGTATTTTAAAGGCACTATTTATAAAACACAAATTCATACTTCAGGTGTATTGAAATGCGAATCATAAACCTGTTTGTTTCACTAAACAGAAAAACGAGTGAGACCTCGTCAAAATTAGACGGCAATTTAAAATTAGGTGCTCCTGAAGGTTAAAACTAGCCTACATTTGCTAGACATGACCGTGCGGATATGTATAAATCACATGAGCTGGGATTCATTAGTAGTATTTTTAGTAGCATTTTATTAGGATATATTTTAATTTTTAAAGCCTTAAATAGGTAAATAGATGCTAAATAAATTTCTAGTAATAATTCCGCACGACAAAACTAAAATTCCAAAACTCCTCTCATCAGAATAATTTTACATTGTATCAATGTTTCCGACCAACCCCGACTCATAGAAAAATATTATACTGGTGGGCACAGAACACTTACACGAATTTTTTTTGTAAACTTTCAAATAATATATTTAAAAGTTTTATAAAGTAGTACTGGCATAAGTTGCCATTCTTTAATAAAAATCCACCTTTGAAATCACTTCCGGTTCAACAGCAAGTACCACCAACTTTCTTATTTTCAATGTTAACTTCAATTAATATTACGATTTCTGAAGTCTACATTAAATTTCCTTTCAAATGACGTTTTACAACATCACTTTTGGTTTCAATTTAACGACCACAGCCTACTTTTTATCTAAATCAGTGGGAGCCATAATGTATACGCATTTTTACTGCCCTCGTAAAGGGAAGTATTGTAATCTTGAAAAAACCGCCCTCCGAGTTTTTTTCATATTTTTACGTTCAGGGTCCTTAAATGCCGAAAACATGTTAATTCTTAATTCAAGTCAAAAAACAAATATTACGTAGGAATCAATTGTTAAAATTTTGGTACAAATTCAGGATGACGTAACAAAATGGTGGCTTAATAACATATTTAAAAATACAGCCTGAAAAAACTATCCAATAAATTGATTTCAAATATTGTGCAAAAATTAATTGAAGTATAGGAATGAACTGGTAAAATTGTGGTACGAATTCAAGATGATGGCGAAACAAAAAATAGCGGCCAAATAAAATTTTTGTATCCTAAAAAAATTACTCTCCCAGGTTTTACATTTCTTCCCGTTTTAGCGACCATCAAATTTTGATCAAAAATCAAGGGTACATATGGGGATCTCCTGGTGATATTTTGGTAAAAATCTAACATGGCGGAACAAAATGGCGGCCTAGTGAAATAAAAGAAAATACTAAAAACTGTTTATCCAATTTATCTAAAATTTTGCACAAAATTAAGCGTTACATAGGAGGGAACTGGTAACATTTAGGCACGGATTTAAGATAGCAGAACAAAATGGCGACCTAAAATATTTAAAAAATCAGCTTATTAGATTAACTTAAAATTTTATGCAAGCATTAAACGTGACATAGAGATAAAATGGTAAAACTGTGGCATGAATTCAAAATCTTCTTATCCAATTTCAATTTTGCAGAAAATTAGATGTGATATAAGCATAAACTGGTTTTAACATGATGGAGCCAAGTTCCGGTCTTAAAAAAATCAGTGTAAAAACTATTTATGATGACAAATGAGTATCGACTTTGTCATTTCAAATGAAACTCCCTGTATACGAGCGTTTCATTAAATGGGTCCCTTGTTGAATATAAATATTCCAGATTTGATACCTTTAATTTAATTAAAATTAACAAAAATATTGCTATAAGGGATATAATATTCCTATTTACATATGTAGTTAGAATATCCTCTCACTTTTTAGGACATTGCAGAGTTCTTAAAAAAAACTTTTAACTTTGTTGGTTGTTTCTTAAGATAAAGGTATTAACCCTGGTATATTTATAATCAGCAAGAACAAACACATTTAATCAATCGATAACTTAAAAGGTTTTCCATTTAAAATAAAACAGTCGATGCTATTTTTTTTATTGTTACTTGTCTTTTTTAGGAAATCCCGGCAGTTCATATCAGTTACTAAAACATTTGCATTTAGCATGTCATCCTTTCTTTTAAAATAAAGCGTGCAGACTTCGCTCAAAATATGAACATAAGTCCTGTACCTTAGTGCCGACCTAATTCCAACGAATACGTGCAACCCATATGAGTAAACGACGCCCAAGAAGTCAATTTACAAACTTATCTGGAAAAAGCAAAGTTTCGCCAACGTTCAAGAAAATGATGGCGAAGTTGAACCGCAGACCGTCCCAACAAACACGAAACAATGCATACTTGTTCGCCGTAGCACAATTATAGACACAATAGAATGGTCCGTCCCCCTTACAAAACGATGGCTGTATTTGAAATGCAAGACCGCATTTTCTTTTACAACGGCCCGGCGGTTCTCGAGCGATTGAACTGACAGTGCTTCTTTTTAGATGTAACTCTTACCTTTTATTGTGATATAGAATAGTTAGAGCCATTTAGAGCACGGATACTTCAGGTTTTTAAACTAACCATGTCGAGTTACAGCAATTAAAACTAACTTAACATTTGACGTAATTTACGTAAAATTTGGTAGACCCATAGACATAATAGGATAATGGACTGGGCTTTGAAACACTTTGTTGACTTCAACGCAGCGTGAGAAAGATGGAGCTAATTAGCGCGAAAATCCCATTAGCTGCGATGGAGATGGAGCTAATAAAGGTAGAAGTTTATCTCTCTCACAACTATTGGGATTTCTGCCTTTATTAGCTCCGCCTCTTTTACGCGTTCACGTCAAAGTGAAACACTGCACATATGTGACGAGGCGAGCCCATATAACCTATTATGTCAATGAGTAAACAAGGATTTTACCTTTTATTAAACGTAAGAGGGATCACATCTAGGGTGGCTTTATTTGAATTTTATGGTAAAATATTTCGCTTGTGATATTTTTATGACTGAGAATTTCATAACTGACATAAGATTAGATAAATGATAATTACTATTTTGTAGGTACTTCATTTTTATCATTTATTCACCTAGTTGAAATTTAAGGCAGTACGAACACTACACAAATACGTATCGCATTTTCTGATATATTTTGAACACATCTTCTGTCAAAGCGACTATGTTGAACATAGGACCAGTTGAGCACGACTGAAAACGAACTGTTTGTTGATTTCGGTTAAAAGATTTTGTTTGCTTGTTACGAAAGTTGGGTAATTATCTTCCGCTCTCTGAAGAAACTGAAACATTTTAGAAGCTCTTGCTGATATTCCGATAATCTGCATCTTAATTTATTACTCCACTTTTAAGAGAACTGGTTTCATTTTGTTTCTTCCCCAAACCTTTTAGCTACCCTTTTTTTTTGACTGACCTTATAAAAGTAACGAATTATTTTGCTTTCTCAACACCACTTAAATAATATAATAAATAACTTCTTAAATAATTTTTTTTATATTGATATTTTATATCTAGAATAAGGTGTTAAAGGTAGGAAAAAATATTATTAATAATTAATTTTTCATAATTACAATTAAGAAAAATCCTGCCATAAAAGATAACGTATTCCTTTTTACATGCATAGTTAGAATGTGCTCTCTCTTTGTAACACATTACTTCTTAATGCGTTTATATCTGTTGTTTTTCCATACAAAGGTATAAGACTTGGTAAATTTATAATCACCAAGAAGAAATCCATTTAATGAGACAATATTTTACAAAGTTTTCTATTTAAAATAACACAGTCTCAGCTCATTTTCTTACTTTCAAATTAAGCTTTCTGTTTTTTTTTTAGCAAATTCTAGCAGATCACATCAATCCTTAAAATGTTTGAATTTTATTCTATCTTTTGAAATAAATTTTGTAGACTTCGTTTAAAATATAAACAGGAACCTTGTACCTCAGCGTCGACATATGAGTAAACGACGTCCAAGAAGTCAATTTAGAAACTTGTCTGGAAAGAGGAAAGTTTCACTAAAGTTCAAGATAATGATGTCGAAGTTAAACTGCAGACTGACCCAACAAATACCAGACAATGCCTACTTGCTCGCGTTAGCACAATTATAAACACAATAGAATGGTCCCCTTTACAAAACGATGCCTGTATTTGAAAGGCAAGGTCGCATTTTCTTTTACAACTGCGGATTTCGGGCGATTGTACTGACAGTGCTCATTTTTAGATGTAACTCTTACCTTTTATTGTTATACTGAAAAATTTGATTCATTAGAAACATCGATAATTTAGGCTTTTATACTATTATATACAGGGTTATTCACTATTGGTGTTAAAAGTTTTATTTTAACCACCAGGAACAAAAGGCAATTGGAAAATCATAAATGAATTACACACTTTTTATAAATGGATCACTATTTGTTGGTTATAAATATTCCAGATTTGATATTTTAACTTAATTAAAAATAACAAAACTCCTGTCATGAAAGGTAGAGTATTAGAACGAAAGCTTTCACGCCTTTGGTATCAATTGGTAAGAAATCATGAATCTTAAGATTAGACCATGTCAAATTGGACTAATCGCCCGACGTTTCGCTTTTGATTACACGAGGCATCTTCAGGGATCTTTACTCCACGAGTTCTGAACACTGAATGAGCTAGAAGAGATTCAGGCGGGCTCTTATATCCCGCTGAACAGAAAAAAATCCAGAATATTAAACATATTTTTTTTATCTTTTAGATTACCAGTGAAACAATATGAGTCAGCGAAGATCATTAAGAAGTCAAAACCACCGAAGTCGTATCTATCCGCCGCGGCCGCCCAAAAAACACCGATGTAGACCCTAAATGAAATTGCAGACATTCTGGTCCTTCCAGCAGATAAAGATAACACCACAATCGTCATGGACACAACGGAATACATGGAAAAGGTAACTCTTTGGACTAACTATTGGACAACAACACCTATAAGGTTATGCAGGCTGACTCTACAAGTAGAATAGAAAGACGTATCACCAATCTGATTAACGGATTTAATCTACGACCAGAGGAAAAGAAGTCATTAAACCCAAGCAGCTCCAAGATCTCCTGGTTTTACAGTCTTCCCAAGATACACAAGAACATTGTACCACTTCAAGCCATCGTCAGTACAATACACTTGCCCACATACTAACTAGGTAAATATGTTTCAATTTTTTTAACCCATTTTCTGGAAAAACACACAAAAAACTATGTACATTTCGTTGAAAAACTTATGCAGAATCACTATATACAAATGTTCCTATTAACGACTCAATTTCCATTATATCAGACATACCGGAACATAATAATCTTGATAATAACTTAATAGGCATAGAGATCTAAACACTGAATAAGCTAGGAAATGTTAAGGCGGGCTTTTATACCCGACTTGTGCTCGCCGAACCGTGACCCTGTGTAAGATCGGTTTCTACCTGTGATGTGACCCTAACTCGTATCTCTATTGAAATTTTTTGTATGTTTAAAAATTTCAATAGATTCCCTAATTTTTCGTTACATACTTACAATCTTCAATACATACAAGAAGATTGGACAATGCTTGCGATCCCCGAAAGATATTGTACCTTTTCAAACAGAAGGAGTATATAAAATTCCTTGCTCCTGTGGAAAAGTGTATGTGGGAGAAACAGAACACTCAATAACAACTAGACTTAAGGAACATGAACGATGTATTAAAAAGAAACAAATTGTTCGATCTGCTGTAGCGAAACACCAGCATACCACTGACTATATCATAAATGTAAAGGAAACCAAGGTTCTAGCATTGGTTCCAGGATTTTATAAACGAAAAATTAGGGAATCTATTGAAATTTTTAAACATACAAGAAATTTCAATAGAGATACGGGCTACAGTCTACATCACACGTGGAAACCGATTTTAACACAGGGTCACGGTTCGACGAATACAAGTCGGGTATAAAAGCCCGCCTGAATCTTTCCGAGCTTATTCAGCGTTCAGATCTCGTGGAGTAAAGATCCCTGAAGATGCCGTGTGCAAAGGCGAAACGTCGGATAGTAATTCCAATTTGACACGGTCTAATCCCAAGAACCACGATTTCTTAACTTAATAGGTCTAGTGGAAGCTTGTCTTACATCTACTTATTTACACTGGTTCAGATATGTAGATGATACTTTTGTTGTTTCGCCTCATGGACAGGATAATCTCCTCATATTTCTGGACCATTATATTTTGGTAAAAATCTAACATGGCGGAACAAAATGGCGGCCTAGTGAAATTAAAAAAAATTAATACTAAAAACTGTTTATCCAATTTACCTAAAATTTTGCACAAAATTAAGCGTTACATAGGAGGGAATCAGCTCAAAAACTGCTTATTAGATTAACTTAAAATTTTATGCAAGCATTAAACGTGACATAGAGGTAAAATGGTAAAACTGTGGCATGAATTCAAGATAGCGAAAGAAAATAGCGGCCAAACAAGATGTTTAAAAAATCAAAGTGAAAAATCTTCTTATCCAATTCCAATTTTGCAGAAAATTAGATGTGATATGGGCATAAACTGGTTTTAACATGATGGAACCAAGTTCCCGTCTGTGTAAAAACTATTTATGATGAAAAATGAGTATCGACTTTGTCATTTCAAATGAAACTCCCTGTATAAGAGCGTTTCATTAAATGGGTCCCTTGTTGAATATAAATATTCCAGATTTGATACCTTTAATTTAATTAAAATTAACAAAAATGTTGCTATAAGGGATATAATATTCCTATTTACATATGTAGTTAGAACATCCTCTCACTTTTTAGGACATTGCAGAGTTCTTAAAAAAAACTTTTAACTTTGTTGGATGTTTCTTAAGATAAAGGTATTAACCCTGGTATATTTATAATTAGCAAGAACAAACACATTTAATGAATCGGTAACTTAAAAGGTTTTCCACTTAAAATAAAACAGTCGATGCTATTTCTTTTATTGTTATTTGTCTTTTTTAGCAAATCCCGGCAGTTCATATCAGTTACTAAAACATTTGCATTTAGCATGTTATCCTCTCTTTTAAAATAAAGCGTGCAGACTTCGCTCAAAATATGAACATAAGTCCTGTACCTTAGTGCCGACTAATTCCACGTATTCGTTGGAATACGTAAACGACGCCCAAGAAGTCAATTTACAAACTTATCTGGAAAAAGCAAAGTTTCGCCAATGTTCAAGAAAATGATGGCGAAGTTGAACCGCAGACCGTCCCAACAAACACGAAACAATGCATACTTGTTCGCCGTAGCACAATTATAGACACAATAGAATGGTCCGTCCCCCTTACAAAACGATGGCTGTATTTGAAATGCAAGACGGCATTTTCTTTTACAACGGCCCGGTGGTTTTCGAGCGATTGAACTGACAGTGCTTCTTTCTTCTTCTTCTAACTCGTATCTCTATTGAAATTTTTTGTATGTTTAAAAATTTCAATAGATTCCCTAATTTTTCGTTACATACTTACAATCTTCAATACATACAAGAAGATTGGACAATGCTTGCGATCCCCGAAAGATATTGTACCTTTTCAAACAGAAGGAGTATATAAAATTCCCTGCTCCTGTGGAAAAGTGTATGTGGGAGAAACAGAACGCTCAATAACAACTAGACTTAAGGAACATGAACGATGTATTAAAAAGAAACAAATTGTTCGATCTGCTGTAGCGAAACACCAGCATACCACTGACTATATCATAAATGTAAAGGAAACCAAGGTTCTAGCATTGGTTCCAGGATTTTATAAACGAAAAATTAGGGAATCTATTGAAATTTTTAAACATACAAGAAATTTCATTAGAGATACGGGCTACAGTCTACATCACACGTGGAAACCGATTTTAACACAGGGTCACGGTTCGACGAATACAATTCGGGTATAAAAGCCAGCCTGAATCTTTCCGAGCTTATTCAGCGTTCAGATCTCGTGGAGTAAAGATCCCTGAAGATGCCGTGTGCAAAGGCGAAACGTCGGATAGTAATTCCAATTTGACACGGTCTAATCCCAAGAACCACGATTTCTTAACTTAATAGGTCTAGTGGAAGCTTGTCTTACATCTACTTATTTACACTGGTTCAGATATGTAGATGATACTTTTGTTGTTTCGCCTCATGGACAGGATAATCTCCTCATATTTCTGGACCATCTTAATCAACAACATCATAATATTAAATTCACAATGGAAATTTAATCTAATGGAACGATTAGATTATTAGATGTATTTTTTCAAATGAAGGAAAATGATACATTCTGTGTATAGCAAACCGACGCATACAAATAGATACTTAAATGCAAATTCCCACCAACATCCAGTACAAAAGAAAGCGGTTATTAACTCACTGGTATTTAAATATTTTCTTACATTAGAAACATCGAAACAAACCGAAGCTCTGAGAGGGAATGGCTACTACATTGAAGATATTACGCGTTCAATTCAAATATATGTTAATCCGACTCCGCGAAAGGACAATGACAATCAGCCACTTCTGGCAGTGCAATCTTCAAAAAAGTTTGGGCATTGCTTGCGATTCCCGAAAGCTGTACTTTTTCAACCAGAAAAAGTATATAACAATATATAATATATGATATATAAATTACAAATGTAAAAAAAAAACAAGATCCCTGAAGATGCCTCGTGCAACGAAAGGCGAAACGTCGCATAGCAATTCCAATTTGACACGGTCCAATATGAAGAACCATGATTTCTTGAGGTAGGTAAAAATACTTCTTATTCCAAAGTGTTTGTCAATTTGCAAGCTGATTTAAAAGACAAGGATTTCAAACGTGGTATCTCTACAGTCAGCAAAAAGATACTCCTTTGATGACACATATTATACAGGATTTCCCATTTAAAATAACACAGTCGATGCTCATTTCCTAACTCTCAAAATATTTATTTTTCTAACAAATTCTGCCGGTTCACATCAAACCTTAAAGCATTTACTTTTAAAATGAAGCTTCGATGATTTTGGAACGAACATATTAAAATGTAGTTTAAAATGGTACAATGACGCCATGCTAATTTAATTCGATTGGACCTAACCTATCCTAGTTTTGTATACTCTTATTTCATACAATTTAATACGCAACAATTTCGGTCTGCCAACATGAAATTAAACCGAAACAGATCAGGCTTAATTTTTTGTGCAAAATTTGAGAGCAATTGAATAAGTAGTTTTTAAAACTTGTTTTTTAAATAAATCGTTAGGCTCTTATTGAGTTCTGCCACACTGGATTCGCATCAGAATTTTACTAGTTTGTTCCTATATGTCACCTTTGACTTTGTTGCAAGAAAAAATTGGATAAGTAGTTTTTTTATACAGATTTCTTAAACAGTTCACTAGACCTCCATTTAATTCCTCCTTATTGGGTTTTTACCAATTTGTCACACAAAATTTGAAGTTAATCGGATAACTAAGTGGTATACCCAAGTAGATAGATGTAAAAAAACCATAGAACACAAAGGTGGATTCACTGACAGGAACCAGCCACACATTTGTAAATTCGGTCAGCCATGTTAATTTAATTTTTGTTGCTTTGAGATATTTAAACTAAATTTGGTACACGGTATATTATATGTACAGTCACTGACCCTTTTTCTCCAACTTCGGTCTTTTGGATTTTTGTGACATTTAACAATATGCAGATATTATTGAGCAAAGTCTTCAACATAGAATATGACCTTCAAAATATATAAAAATGTAAGAGACAAAAAAAAAAGATTTTGAATAAAATGAGGGATTTAACTATAATGTAAAAATGATTGATATCCTAGGCAGGGTAAATGCGTCGTTACTCGAAAAAAAATAACAGTGAAAAATATTGAACCTGGTATACTTATAATCAGCGAGACGAAATCCATTTAATGAAACAATATTATATAAGGTTCTCTATTTAAAATAACACCATCGGTGCTCATTTTTTAATTTTCACATTGTGATTTCTCTTTTTTAGCAAGTCATGTCGGTTCACATCAACCCTTAAAACGTTTACATTTAGCATTTTTTTTATTTTTTAGAATAAAGCTTGTAGCCTCCGCTTAAAATACTAACAGAAACCCTGTACATTAGTGTTGACCTGATTCAAAGAATACGTGCAATCACATATGAATAAGGCTATGATGTCTAAGAAGTCAATTTACAAATTTATCTGGAAAAAGGAAAGTTTCACCAAAGTTCAGGAAAATGATGTTAAACCAATAGACTGACTCAACAAACACCAAGCAATGAAAACTTCTTCGCGTTAGCACAAATATACACAATAGAATGGTCCCCCGTACAAAACGATGCATGTATTTGAAAGGCAACAATGAATTTTCTTTTACAACGGTGGTCTTCGAGGGATTCTACTGACAGTGCCCATTTTTAGATGCAATCTTGCCTTCTGTTGTGATACTGAAATGAGTTATTAGGACCATCGATATTTTAGGTTTTTATACTAGTACATACGGGGTTACTCACAATTAGTGAACTATTAGAGAGTCTCAGCAATTAATCAGGATAATAAAAATCGACTGGACTTCGATTTAATATAATGTTCTTCTTAATTTCATAAAATATTTCTTAAATAAATAACTGTAGCTTTTTTTTTCATTTAACCATCGTATATATAGGTTAAATTGTTTTTGAGATGCTGTACTTTAAAAATTTTGACAAATCATGTGAAAGGTATGTGCAAGCATTTATTTTTATTATATTCTTTCTGTTTATGTTTGAACGGGATATACAAGCTTTGTTTTGGAAGATAAAAAATATTTTAAACTCCCAGTTGAAAGACTTCCCTCTTACGAATAGTGAAAATGCAAAGCATACAGATTTTTAATTAATAATTTTTTTATCATTTCGCATTAACAGGATTATTCCTGTTATCCACGTTAGTTTTTGTTTATCACAGTATCGTATAAATGTTCAAAACATTGAATGATTTTTTTAAATTCTACCTATTTACCATAGTGTAAGTAACAAGTATTTATTTTTCTAATATTCCATAAAAATAAGATAAAGATCATAAAAACCGAATCCATATACGTTTTCATGTTAAGATAATGTTTTATGCTTTGAGATATTTAAACTAAATTTGGTACACGGTATGTTACATGTGTAGTCACTGACTAACTTCTTGTTCTCTAACTTTTGGTCTTCTGGTTTTTGAGACGTTTATCAAAGTTCAAAATATCTAAAAATGTATTAAACCAAAAGATTCTGAATAAAATGAGGAATTTGACTCTAATGTAAAAATGACCATTGACGTCCTAGGCAGGATAAATGGATTACCATGAAAAAAATAACACTAAAAATATTGAACCTGGTATATTTACGATCAGCAAGACGAAATCCATTTAATGAAACAATATTATACAAGGTGTCTATTTAAAATAACACAGTCGATGCTCATTTTTTAACTTTCACCTTTTTAGCAAATCCTGTAGGTTCACATTAACCTTTAAAACGTATACGTTTAGTATTTTCTTCTATTCTTTTAAAAATAAAGCTTTTAGACCCCACTTAAAATATTAACAGAAACCCCTATATCGTACCTATTCAAACGATTACGTGCGCAATCACATATGAGTAAACGATGTCCAAGAAGTCAATTTACAAACTTGTCTGGAAAGAGGAAACTTCCACCAAAGTTCAGAAAAATGATGGCGAAGTTAAAACCCTGTACAAAACGGTGCCTGTATTTGAAAGGCAAGACTGCTTTTTCTTTTACAACGGTGGTTTTCGAAAGATTCTACTGATAGTGCCCATTTTGAGATGCAACCCTTATTTTTTATTCTGATACTGAAAGTTTGAGTTATTAGAACTATCGATATTTTAGATCTCTATACTATTATTTACAGGGTTATTCACAATTAGTGAACTATTAGAGAGCATCAGCAGTTAATAAGAATAATAAAAAAACTCGACTGGACTTCGATGTTATAGAACTTTCTTCTTAATTTCATAAAATATTTCTTAAATAAATAACTGTAGCTTTGTTTCTCATTTAACAATCGCATATATAAGTTAAATTGTTTTCGAGATTGATTGAAAATTGACCAATTTTTAAAATCATGTGAAAGGTATTCTAATAATCAAGAAGCTTTTATTTTTATTATGTTCTTTGTGTTTATGTTTGAACGGTAGATACAACCTTTGTTTTGAGAGATTAAAATATGTTAAATACAACAGTTTTAAATTTTTATTTTCACCACTAGAATGTTCTAAAAAAGTAAACATTTTACAACTGGCAAGGGAAAAAATGAATATCGACTTTGTTACTTTAAATGGAGCATCCTGTATAAATGGATATCTTCTTATTGATTATAAATATTTTAGATTTGATACCTCCATGTTAGGTAAATTTAACAAAACTCCTGCTGTAAAGGTAGAATATTCCTATTTATATTATATAGTACGTATAGTTAAAATGTTCTCTCTCTCTTTTCAAAATATTGCTTCTTTTTCCAGAGTTTTTGTCAACTTTGTTTCAAACATGGTTTATTTACACTCAGATACATATTTAGTGAAACAATATTATACGTGGTTTTACATTCATTATACTTTCAAAATGTGATTTGTTTATTTTGTAACAAATCCTGGCGTTTCACATCGAACTTTAAAACTTTGTATTTAACATCTACTTATATCTTTTAAAATAAAGCTCGGGTGGTTCCAGAATAAGCATATTAAAAATAGTTCACAAAATGATGGTATGGCGCCATGTCTATTGAATTCGATAAGTACATAGTTTTGGATATTTCTTCAAGTAATTCATCAGGCAGCCATTTCGATACGGCACTCTTCATTGGTATCGAAATGTTACCATCTCTATAGCAGGCTTAATTGTGTAAAATTTAAATACTAGTTTTTACACAAATTTCTTACGCCACATTTAATTCCTTGGAAAAGTAGTTTTTTGATACCGATTTCTTAAACAATTAACTACACGGCCATTTTATTCGTCCATATTGGACGTTTAAGTTTTATGTATTATAATTTCGCAAAAAAGTTCAAAACACTAAACGCATTTTTTGAAATTCTACCTATTTAATATAAAGTATTTATTTCAAAAGAATAAAAAAATGTTAGAAAACAGAGGTTCTTAAAAGCTTTGTTTATAAGATACATGTTAATATAATTTTTCTTGCTTTTTCATACACCTCGTACATTCGGAGAAAAATTTAAACCAAATTTGGTACACGGTATATATAAGTCACTGACCACTTTTTGTAGTGTACTGATTTCTCGGATTTTTGCGATATTTCCCAACGTTTCGAAGTTATTGAGCACCTTTCATTATGGATTATAGAATTATGACCTTTAAAATATATAAAAATCTAAGAGATCAAAACGATTCTGAATAAACTGGAGGTAATATAATATGTGAATGTAATGAACGAGAGCCTTTCAACAAAGACTAGGACTGAATTTTTTACGACCCATTGCAACGAACTACATATCGCCAAAAATTAGAAAATATCATCCAAGTAGGCTTCTTTCATTTTGCGAAATGTCAGTGGTCATAAATCATTTATTTGGTTGTGACGCCGCTCTTAAGTTAAGATATTATCGCGCCTCTAAGAATCGCGATGGATGAATTGAAAGAACAAAGTTATGCGATCAAATTCTGTGTTCGTCTTGGAAAATCAGCAATGGAAACTTCTTCGATGATTAATACGGCTTTTGGGGAATTGTTTATGGCAAGATCTGCTTGTTTTAGATGGCATAAAGAGTTTAGAAATGGCAGGTAAAGTAGTGAGTTGCAAGGCGGTCCAGGTGCTCCTATTGTGGCACTAACTGAGGAAACCATCAATACCGGAGCAGTAATTATTTCGTCAGATTCACGTCTGACTATCCCACAACTTTCAAATATTCTTAAAATATCTTTTGGAAGTGTTTTTACTCTTTTACACAAGCATTTAAACATGTCTAGAGTTTGTGCTCGCTGAATTCCGCGTATACCCACACCAGATCAACAAGCGAATAGGGTAGCGGTTTGTTAATACTGGAAACAATGCGTTGAAGAAAGCGAAGAATGGTGGAAGACCATTATTATTGCGGATAAAACTTGGGTGTATTGTTATGATTCGGAGATAAAGCAACAGAGTACGCAGTGGGTAGAAAAAGGACCAACTCCAAAAAAGCATGTGCCCAAGAATCTGCCGCTAAAGCTATGGTCATAACAGTTTTTGGTCACAAAGGCATGATGTATATGCACATGGTCCCACATGGTAGTACAGTAACTGCTAGTTATTATAAACAAGTTTTGTTCCAGTTAATTAAGGATCACATCCCCAAAAAACGACTCGAGCTGATTGGAAAGTGGAAACTTCATCATGATAACGCTCGCCCTCATGTAGCGAATATAGTGACAAAGTTTTTGTACACTAAAAATATCAGGTTATTTTAAATATGATTTCTAGACTGTCCTCTAGTGAAACTGATATTAAATTCGTTTGTGCAAAAGGTCACTCAGGTCTATCTGGAAATGAACTGGCGGATAAAGCCGCCAAGGAAGCCATATCAGTGGGACTTCCCTCAGAAGGGATCCCACATTCAGATTTGTATAGAATTATGAAAGAAAATACACGGGAGATTTGAAAACAGTTATATATAAATAATGCACTTAGCTCCACTAACCAGTATTCATTAATCCACCATAATCTAAACGAGAAACCTCTCTCTTATCCATAGAGTGCAACTCTCTCGCAAAATGTTTGTGTCTTATTTCAGGTATCTGGTGGGGCATGGAAGATTCAACAAACACCTGGAAAAATTAAAACTGTCTCACACTTCATTATGTTCTTGTGACAATGAATCATTAGATGACCTAAACCACAGACTTTTTAGCTGCTCCCATAACACGGAAGCCGTATCATATCTTTCTTTTGAACTTTCGAAACTGCATTTACTTCCATTAAGTGTGTACTGATACTAATATAGAGACAATTTGTATGAATTATTTAAGATACTGTAAAATGGTTATTTAGTTTTTGGGATCTATTTGCTTATATAGTTATCGACCTCGTTTGTTTCCTTTCCTTAAATGTTTGTCAACCTACCTATCCGGGCCCCCCCTGTGATACGTATAGTTATAAAATGTCCTGCATTGGCCCCTGGATGAGAAGTGTGTGTCCATGTCTATATTTCCTTTGCCGTATTTAATTTATTTTTGAGTTTGTAGGGATTTGAGATATTCAACTATTTATATTTTTATCCTTGTAGTGGATTAGGGACCTAATTCTGGGGACTTTAATGTTGATACCATTTCTATCCTATTATTTATATAGTTAATACAAATAATAATTAACCTAAGAATCTTCCTAAATGTATAGCTCCTTTTAGATTTAGAAAAATTTATTTGCCTCTCGTGGCTAAATGAGCTAAGCTCAAGGCCAAAAAAAAAATATATCAGGTCTGTACCGCATCCTCCATATAGTCCTGACATAGCCCCATGCCCTATCTGTCTCCTCAAGTAAAAAAAGACCTCAAAGAGCGACGATTTCAAACAGAATCGGATGCTGTTAAGGCTTTAGAGGCGGTTTTGAAGAAGCTCTCAAAGAATGGGTTCCGCCATGTCTTTGAACAATGGCAGCACCGTTGGGATAAGGTTATTGCATTACAAGGGGACTATATAGAGCGTGATAAAAGTATTGTTGTTTACGATTAATAAATACAGTTTTGGTAGTACTAGCCCTAGTCTTTGTTGAAAGGCCTTCGGAAAATAAACTCTAATGTAAAAATGGTCAAGAAAAAATAACACACTGTAGATTTTTCTAAAACAAATTTATTTGTTTTATGGGCACTCATAGTACCAAATTTGATGAAAATTCCTTGAAATATACAGGTGCATCAAAACAACTAAAGGAAAATATACCTAATTTAACACCCTTTGTATATGTACCTAGGTTTTTTTTGATTTTTATGAGATAAATCATCTCCGAGTTTTAGATTTGAACTACTTTACACTTGTATTCTTTTTTCTTTATTAAGATATTAAAATGAAGTTTTAATTGGATAAATAAATAATTATTTGTCAACTTTTACCCCTTGCTTGCCAATTTTGTGTAGTTCGGGTTTTACAGGAAGTGGCGTCATCTATGAATTTTTAAATATAAACCCCAAACTTTTATCTAGATTAAGCTTAAAAAATGTCAGTTGTTGGATTTTTGAAATCAGATAAAAAATGTTAATTTTATTTTGTTTAATTGGCCATGCTAAAAATATTAATACAATTTTAGTTTCCTAATTTGGGCTTAAGTAAGTACCGTTACCCGGTATATGTTGGCATATTCTGATTCGTTGTGACGTACAGCCATATGCCATTATTATGCAAAGCTATTTTTGGGAAGAATAAGATTTTCCTAATTCTTTCCAATCACTAATTGAACATCATTAATAGCCATTTAATTGATTTTATTTAATGGGTTGATTGGGTTAGCTAAAATGCGAATAATTTAATACCATACAATAATATGTAGTTTCTAAAAAAATTGGGAATTAAGGCAATCATTTGCAAACAATATCTAGACACACATAATATATGAAGGTTATGTATTGTCGTATTAGAATGGCATAATAAATCAAAATAAAAGAACAAATATATTGGGTCCCATTTAAAAATTTAAAGTTAATAGCAGAAGTTCGAAAATAAAAGAAGACATTGCAACGCTGTTATGGCAAAATAGTCAAGATTATGATGTAATTAAAAAAAATCAGTCTAAAATGCTGGAAAAGAAAAAAATTGTTAATAACGAGACATTTATTTGTGGCACTGGGTATATATTACGCATAAAACCTAACAAAACGGTAGCAAAAATCCCCACACAAAGTGCTGTCCCAACAAATATATTAAAATATCAACACTGTCTCCTTGTTTGACAACACAATTGTATCAGACAATAGAGCAGTTTTATAAACCGATGTCTATATCGGATAGGGAAATTCGAGCTTTCTTTTACATTGTTCACCCTCATTCGGAATAAACCCGCAGAGGCACGCCGGTGTCATCTTCGTTTGGCTTCAATTGTTCGCCCTTCCGGCACAAGAACACCGGATCCCGCATCCCCCTCGCTGCGTTACGCCATGAGAGCCACCCCCCTGCGGTCTGAGTAATCCCATCATGGATTCTTTTTCTTTGTTGTCAAGTTTTCGATGTTTTACCTGCAACAACGAAGCTCACGGTTAATTTGGTGTTTGGGGGCATGTCTTTTGTAGTTGTATGCAAAACGATGGAGTGGCAACATTCACGCAAAATTGCACCCAGGTGTTTTTTAATTTTTAAATGTCCCTTCATACAACTAGGATAAAAAAATTTATGGTGAGGTCGAAACGTAGAGCATCCAACTTGGCTCTACGTGGTAATACGGTTGATAGATTTAAAATAAATTCTTTCCTTCTGGGGGATTTTCTTTTAAAAATATTTAATTTCTACCCCCTTTAAAACGTAATCCTAACAGGTTAAAACGTGCGTTGTTTCAACTCCTCATTTAGTTTTAGCAATAATGTGCCACTATTTTGTGAAATTAAAGATGGCGCCAGTAGAATTTTCATAGTTCTTTTGGTTGTTGACGTACAGGGCGTTTTTGAAAATGTTGCATTTTCCGCACCCCTCGTAGCCCAGCCATCTTATCAAACTGTTTTTTATATAACTTTTCCCGTAGAAATCAGTGCCACTTTCAGAATAAGTATATGGGGGTCCCGTCAAAAAGTTACCGTATCCTAGCTTAATTTTTTAAAATGGGACACCCTGTATATTATTCTTTCTATTTTGAATTCGAAAAATTCGAGATTTTCTTTTATGTCCGATTAGTAGGTAGTAGGCTATAGCTGATATATTTGGAACAAAAATCAAAATGACAAAAACTTTGCGGTTTTGTCAGTTTTTGATTATTAATGAAACATTTTTATTGTTTTGGTGGTTGTTATGGTGTGAATAGTATGACATCACACAATCTAATTAAAAATCCCAAGAAGCTTCGGAAATATTTTTATAAACGTAACGTATTTTGGGCGCTATGGTTATGATAATATCTTATGCTCATATCAGATATCCAGAGAGAAGACATATTTGCCCGCTTTAGAGGAAGCAACTGGTATATCCAAGTCTGATGCTCAAATAATTTTGCAAAAATATAAGTATCACCCATATAAATCTCACATGGTTCAACATTTAGACACCGGCAATGCTGAGCGCCGAATGTTATTTTGCCAGTGGTATTGACATGTGGTCCGATGAATCTTATTTCTTGGGTCTGGGAATTTGCAATCGACATAATACAAGAAACTGGTCCGCAGAAAATCACCTTATAATTTTTGAGAGGGCACAACAAGGACGCTTTGGGGTTGAGGTCTCGTGTTTCATTTTTGGAACACGCATAGTCTATGTCATTTTTAAGGCGGTCTCACATCGCGCTGGTACCTAAAAATCCTTGAGAAAGTTGTTCCACAACAGATGGAAAATGTTCCATTGACACTTTATAATGCCGTTTATCTTTTTAGACGATAAATATTCTCAAAAATGGGTTGGCACCCACGGACCTGTAAGATGGCCCCCTCGATATCCAGATCTTTCGATTTTTTCTTATGGGGTTTCATGCAAAATACAATATATAAAACAAGATATCACTTTGTAACTTTACGAAAGCAAAGAAGGCCTAGGATTCTTTTGAACCCTATTAGAAGAACAACGAAAATGTGCCATTATGAAAACCACCTTTGAAAACTTTTTGCTTCTCTATTGTTTCTCATAATTTAAGTAAGATAAGTAATTATTGTTTTGTTCTAGGTAAAATCAATAATTTTATTATAATTAATTTAAAATACTGTAATCAATAACTAAGAGTTGAGAATTAAAAAAGAACTTTTGAATTAAGTTTGAAAGTATTACATTTTTAATACATTTTAGCCATAGCCTACTACCAATTAACTGGACACAAAAGAAAATTTAAGAAAAACACCCTGTATCTCAACCGAAAGGGATATGAAATTTCTGCTAGCGCGATCTTTAATTTCACAAAAAAGTGTCCTGAAAACGGCAACTTTATATCTTTAAAAATAAGGGACTTACCCCGCAAAAGTCCCGAAAATAGGATACCCTGTACTGGGAGTCTCAAATATTACCAATTATTTTTCGTTCAGCTCTGATCGTCTATGTTGGGTACCTTGTGGGACAAAAACAATTAATCAGGTCAAAACCTCCATATTTTCGTTTCAATACATAGGTTTACATTGTTTTTATCCTGGGTCAAGAAATTGGGTAAAAAGCAAGTTTGAGAACAATAACACATTTTTGGTTTTTAAAGGAAACTGGCACCTTGCTGATGAGACGTCAGGAACAATATTAAAATATTAACATATTGATGATTAAATTTTAGCATTTTAAGGTAGTTCTCATGTTTTCAATTTGCCAAAAAAAATGGTATCTTAAATGTAAAACGACAACGAAAATTCAATTATTGGTACATTTCTTCAGAATTTTATTTTTATTTATGGCTTTAATAATAATTTAGTCGACGAATTTGGGTTAACCTAACGCTAACGGAATAGACAAGCCTAACGGTATAAGTTTTGTTACCAAAATATTGTACCAAAACGCTGGTAGATTATTGACAGTCATTAACATTGCATAAAGTCCCGCTGCCGCTTTTTATTATGTCAAAATATTTTCACTGCAGTACTTTCCAGGTTACCTCAGCAAGAGAACATTTCCAAACAAATACATAGGTTGCCATGGCGACGTTAAGAAATGCTCCTATTTTATTGGTTGAATATTGTTGGTATGGTTGAATATTGTTGGTATGAATATTGTTGGTATGAATGTTGGTTTCAATGTAAATTATATCAGTCATAAAAATGGCTTTTTGAAAAAACTTTTTTGATATTCTGGTAGAAATGTATTACACACGTCAAATAAAAAAATACCATTCGGTTTAAGAAGTAACCTAATAATGCAGTTTTTGAAAATTAAAAAAAAACTTTGTAATCATATTTGATTAAATGTGGCAACACCTCTAGAAAGTATTTCAGCTAAAAACTTAAAAAATTAACAGATAGAAGGTCCGTGAAATTAGCATCCGAAGTATTTCCATTTTGCTCAAATTTGGTGTCATTCGTTAGTGCTTCTTAGTGCTATATTTAGTTTCTTTAGTGCTTTTTTAGTTTAGGAAATATTTTTTTGTTTTAATTTCAAGGGCAGCCGTCAAAACTTCTCCGATTCGTTTATTTTGTTTAAAGGCCAGCCCCAAAGTCTTTCTGATCGACTCAAACCCGAATTTCGGAAAATGGGTTAGTATATCTCGTTTTAATGTCAACTTGCACAGTTCTTCCGATCAGCCTAAACAAAATTCAGCGAAGCACCAGAAAACAATCGTATTGGTTTTCGTTATGTATTGAATGAACAATTTTTTTCGTAAAAATCAATAACTTTATTATTGTGACATTTGTAAAATATTAACAATTTAAAATCTAATAGCATTTAGAAATCAGTATTGCATAATATGTTATTGAGCCTTCAAGCCACGTTGTCAAATTATACAATAATACGTCTAAAATATTCAATAATATTTCTCGCATATTCATCTATTCTGAACGTATGCAACCCTCCACACTGTCTACCTTGTTTGGGTCAATAAGAAAACTTTAGAGGATGAACTTAGCACAAAATGAAGGAATATTGCCAAAATTAAGCAAGGGAATAACGAAACTACCTGAAGTACTAAAGAACGATACGTAGTTTGGGTGGGTCAGCAAAACTTAGGGGGGCTTACCTTGAAATTTAAAACTAAGGAAGCACTAAAGACACCAAATAAGGCACCGATAGGCACTAATCAAGAACTATACAATGGAATCAACTTTGAGCGAATACAAAATACTTTGGGGACTGAACTTCAAATAAATATTTCCAAAATTAAGCAAGCAATAACGACTTCAAGCACTAATAAAGCACTAATGAACGACACCTAGTTTGGGCCGACCAGAAAAACTTTGAGAGCTGACCTTAAAAAAAAATTTTTTTCCTAAACTAAGAAAATCACTAAATCTGAACAAATCGGAAACACTTTCGGAGCTAACTCACGGGCCTACCGATAGGGGTAAAATGTGCCTCTTATTAAATTTAATATATATAAATTAATAAAATTAAATTTGAAAATAACTCTGTAATTACAGTTTCCCAATATAATTATTGACTTTATGTGAATTTATTTAGAGTTTTGTCTATATAACCTAAGTTGTAATTTTTAATAATTATAGAAGAGATCACACACTTCATTTTAAAGAGATAAGAGCTGATATTAACAAGGCTGAGATTATTGGAACCTCGACCAGAACATGTGAATCGAATTGTCTTCGAACGAGGATAGAATACTTTGAAAATGCCAAATGAAAATATAACTATTTGTTAGAAAAAAATGTTCCACTCGGATTTGTTTTCCTATTGCTACCAACGAGAAATCGATACAACGCAAATCGCAACAAATTTACCATCAAAATACAAATCAGCTCTTATCACTTTTTCCCTACAGTTTTAATACTGTTTTTCAACTAACTGTATACAATCAAATTACTACGCCACATATTTGATTTTACTGACTATTCAAAGTACGCAAAGCTTTTTACGTCCAAAACAATTATTTCAGAACACGCCAACTCGAATTCTCATTAAAGGTTTAGAAACAATTATAGTCTCGTTGTTAAAAGATTTTATTATGTAATGAAATACACGGTGATTTTTTTTCAGTCCTTCCTATAGCGTAAAAGCGGAAACAAAAAATTTCATTACGATTGATTGGCCTTTATTAAATTCCTAAAATCCATTCGATTTTTCCAAACAAAGCAGGTATTTTAAAGAAGATTTAGCGCATTTATTAACGTGGGCAGACCACGAGGTCGACGCGCACTGTTTCAGAATAAAAATATAATTGACAGAAACCGAAAAAATGTTTTTTTTCCTAGTAAAAACACTTATAGAATATTGTAAAGGGAACACTGGTGCATGCTATTCCTAAAGAACAGAGAGCAGCAATCTGAGGTTTTATCTGCGTTCTTAAGATAAGTATGAACTGAATGATAAGTTAAGTATACCATTTTTTAAATCAAAGATTGGGCGGTAAAAATTTTGCGAGCAAATATGTACATCGAAAGTTGGTACTACAAAATTTTCTCGGCACGCTCTGCTTATATGGAGATTATGGGTGAATTTTATTTCTTACTCTTATTAACCCACTTCAAAAAAAATTCAATTTGATTTATTACTCCGCGATGGTTTGATCTATTTGGATTAAATTGTCAGGGAATATTTAGGATGTTGCCGGAGTGGTCCCATAGCAAGCATATTGAAAAAAATGTTTAAAATGGCGGAATGGCGCCATTTTATTTTTTTTTTACTTTGAACAATATATGGATTTACTAATGCGTTCACCATTCTGTCAACAATCTAAATCGATAAGAAATATATCTTACTAATAAAAAAATGAAACATGTGATTTTCCAGTGATTTTCCATTACTATTGTAAAAACAATAGTCGTGTGACCTGACTGTTCGGGTAATTTATTTTTCATTTAACATTTTTTAATATTCTAATCTAATTTAATTTTTAAAAGTCTCTAGTTTAACGATTTTTATCAGGGAAAATAAGACACAAATTAACATATTACGTTCTCTTTATTAAGATATATTAGTATAAATAATTTTCGCAGTTACTGAAAAGGAATGATACTGAAAATAACCGTCAATTCATCATATACCTGGTGTTCCAGAAGTGTGGCTCAGCGCTATACAATCTTTAGTTTGTACACTAAAAAATCGAAACTCGGGGTTATTAAATAATAGGTAAAAGTGAATTTTTTGACAGCATATGACACTTGAGGTTTAGCCGGAAATTTCCAAACATTTTGAATTTTAATGAAACGCACTGTATATTTAAGGTTATTTAAATGCAGAGCAACATTCTGAGCGTAAACCATCCTTACTGACATGACATGAGAGAAAAAAAAGTATTTTATTTTTAAATTTAGAGTGCCATGAATCATATAATTCCTTAAATTATGGCTAGTTAAAAGGCAAGGAAAAATACAATTTGATAAATTTATTTATTATCTTAATTTTTATGAGGACTTTTTCTCTAAGAAACGATATGCATAACTCTTATTTTTAATTAATAATTTAACTAGAATCTAATTTCTTAAATTTTATGTTTTATTTAGGTCTCGAGCGTCATTTTGATTGAATTGAAATTAATTAGAAAATTCATAAATGGCTATGGATTATGGACAAAAATTAATTTAAATATTGCCTTATAAACAAATTATGACGGGAAAGAAATCTGTTTCATTTTTAAATAATACAGTGCAATAAACCACATAAATATCATTAATAGTTTAGGAAAAAATAAAGAAAGCATATAGAGTCTTTGAAAATTAATTAAAATAAGGGCATAAAAATACCCCCAGTTTGGATTTTGAAGAAAATTTGTACTATTTACAAAATTATCAACAACTCAAATATAATGTAATTTTTAGGGAAGTATTTTATTTCAAAAGGTCAATAATTCATGATCTAAAATTGAATAAAACAGAATAATAAATTTAATGGAAATAGTTACGGACAATGAATCCTACTACAAAATAATTCAGTATTCACGGTCAATTGGTTCTTCACTCGTTCGTACCATTTAACATTAAACCTCAATAGAATATATTATAAATCGGTGATAAATCAAATAATGGTAAAAAGCAAACATCAATAGATTAATGATGCGACATGAAATTTAAATTTAATTTTATTTCAAATTTAATTTTTGCCCTTTAATAAATAATAATTAAATGAACAATTCTTCTAATTATAATACTAAAAGTAGTTTTTAAGGCATAGGATTTTCCTATAAAATATATTTTAGACAAGACAAAGTGCTTGATTTCCTGTGAATCGGGCTAGAGGTTATTGAACTTTCCACCGGCTGTTTGCAATTTTTGCATTTCAAACGCGTGCTTTAAGTGGGGGCGGAAGCTATCGTTGGAGTAGGTTCTTTGTTTGAACGGCTATGCGCGTGTTGTGTAATACGTACGTCTCGTCGTGCATATGCAAATACCGTCAACTTCGGCTGTCGGTAATAACGTTGAAAATGTTGGAGAATTTACTAAGAAGAGTGTGTGTTTCAACATTAAACTTCGCTGATCAGCTTCAAATAATTTCCAAAGGAAGGGTAAAACCGCCTATGAAAAATTTAACCACAAAAATGAAAAACTGTATTAGACATTTTTATCCGGAAAAACAATACGAACAATTTAAATGGCTAACAGGGTGTGAAAATATAAGTAAATTATTTTGTTGGCCATGTTTACTTTTTGAAAATGAAAAAGGTCTCTAGAATAAAACTGGTTTTTCCGATTTAAACAATTTCCATAAAGCTGTAAAAAGACACATTATGTCCAAAGCGCATTTGCAGGCCGTCATAAAAGATAAACGTCTTCGGCAAAATCAGAATTGAACACGCCCTTTATAAACAGTTGGAAATTAGTCACACAAACAGGCAAATATTAAGAAGATTTATCAACGTTGTTTGTTTTCTCGGACAGCACGAATTGGGATTTAGAGGTCATGACGAAACAAGGGTTTCTTAAAATACAGGAAAGTTTCAAGATTTACTTAGTTTAATGGCTAAATATGATGATTGCTTAAAAAATCAATTAGAGCAGTCTAGCCTTTTTCGCGGAACGTCGAATCGAATCTAGAATGATTTAATTTCCGCGGTATATATATATATATATATATATATATATATATATATATATATATATATAATATATATATATATAATTTTAGCCAATTATCTATATTACGTTAAAAAAGAGGGAAGTATTCAAGAGCGATTTTTAAGTTTTAAGAATGTGTCCGAAAATCGTATAGCAGATGCATTATACACCGTAGTTTATAACGTTACTAAAAAAATTAAAGGAGAGAAAAAATTAGTTACTCAAAGCTATGATGGTGCTGCAGTGAAGGCAGAACAATTAGGGGGTCTACAAGCTAAAGTTCGAGAAACTTTCCCAAGTGCTGTGTTTGTCAATTGTTTTGCTCATAAATTAAATTTAGTTTTATCGCAGTCCATCAATCACATTAAAGAGTGTAAAGTATTTTTCGTTACTTTAAGTGGCATGGCTGCTTTTTTTTTTCCAAGTCATCAAAACGTACACAAGTTTTGGACTCCATTGTCCACAAACGATTGCCCAAAGTAGCTCCTATTAGGTGGAATTATAATGGAAGACTCGTGTTAACAGTATCTGAAAATCGTGAATCACTGATTGAACTATTTGGAAATATAATAGAAAATAATCAAACGTAGGACTCAAAAGTAATAAATAGTTTGAGGGGGTTTTGGACTGTTTGAAACGAGATTTTAATTTTAATTATTTGTTGAACATATTTTCAGAAATATTTCCATTCTCGGACAATGTTTTTAATATATTAGAAACTAAAACAAATGATATTTCTTTTTGCCTAAAAAAAGTGGATGATTTTAAGTCCATGTTAAGCTAAAAAAGAGATGACTTTGACCTATTTTGGGAGAAAACGATGACGTTAAATGTAGAGGAAAAACTTTTCCAGAAGATGCGTTTGAATCTCTTCTTCTTCATTATGGCCAGTTCTTCGACCGAGTGTGGATTTACGGAACTGATGATATTACCGCAAAAAATAACGTTAAGGAACTAATGCAATTTTTAAAAGACAAAGAGCTGGAAGATGCCTACACCGAAGTGTCGAAATTGTGTGAATTAGTATTGACAATATCTGCCACAAGTTCATCAGTAGAACGAAATTTTTCAACACTTAAACGTATAAAAATTTCGTGAGAAATTCAATAGGGCAGGAGAGACTTTCGCGTACATCGCTGTTATCCATTGAAAATAAACTTCTCCAAAATATATCGGAGCATCGACGTTTTTATGATGACGTCATTGACGAATTTGCAAAAAATGAGGGAAGAATCAAATTACATTACAAATAGATAAGTTTCTAAAAATTGTTTCCCTTTCTTAAAATTTCACCGCACGCCCCTAATATATATATATATATATATATATATATATATTATATATATATATATATATATATATATATATATATATATATATATATATATATATAACGTATTTTAAATAAAAATGGTATTAAAAGATTTTAAGCTTACTTATCCAATCGACTTAAAATTCAAAATTTGTAGGTAATTCTGATGACACTGCGATATTTTGAAATTCAAACAAGTTGAGTGTAAAACCAATTTTAACACGAACACTTTATAAAAATTGTTGCCCTATGCATACGCAGTATCGATATGTTTAATATCGATACTTCTTCTGCCATCTATCAGCTGAGAAATAAATCTTTCAATCTCAGTTATTATTACAAAGTTTTTTAAATAATAAAGAGTTTTAAAAATAATTATTTGATATGTCCTTAAAGGAAAATGTTTCCTTCAGTAGGGTAGAAAGTGGACTGTATTCTATATTTTAGGTTTCACAATGATTCATGAATTTATCGTATATGCATTTCACAATAAAAATTTTTTTCCAGACTAAATTCGTTACATTTACTCAACCAAAAAATTCATTACATCTACTCGTTAACCAAAATTATGTCTGAATTTACCCTAATATTACAAAAGTACAGGAACGAAATTGAAATACATGCAAATTCTTCTAAAATAAACATTTTTCGGTCCTCTTTGTTGAAATAAGGAAAAACCAAATTTGCGTTATTTCTCGTTAGAAACTTTAACAAAATGCCCCTTTTATTTTAGCTTCGCACTTAATTTTAAAAGACAAACTGTTTTATTTAAAGGTTTTTAATTGTTTCAACGAACAAAGCATCGCCTGAACGGCATTAATCAAACGGATCAAAAATTAAGATTTCGCCGAAAAAGGAAGCCACAGCCGGATGTTATTGATCAAGATTTTTCTCAATAATGTGCCTGAATGAGCGCGGTGCCGGAGATTTTAAATTAAGAGTTGGCGAAAATGGGTTAAGAACAAATCCATTGATGGAATTAACTCCCGATCGATCGAGATGCTTAATTTGACGTTACGGCTGCCTTATCTGGTTTAATTAATATGAGCTTCTCAACTTTTGAAATGGATAGCTATTTTTCTAGTAACTGTAACTTTAGACAGAGAAGTTAGAAATTAAGAAACGATTTTAAAAAAATTACGCTTTGTGTGAAAACCACAAAAGTTTGGTGGTATTTAATAATTCTGCCGTACATAAGTATATTTCAATTTCATATACAGTCCTTGTTAGCAAACGGCCGCCAAGCGGTTATCAATGATAATTGGATGGTGGATGTTATAAATTTGTGAGTGATCTATTTTGTTTTTACTTTTGATCCTATTGGTATTCATTTGATAGAAATCTAATATAGCGGAACGAAATGGCGGCCTAAAGAAATATTTTAAAATTCAGTACAAAAAACTACTTATTCAATTGAAATTTTGCACGAAAATAAATAAAGTGTGATGCAGGAATAGACTGGTAGAATTTTACTGCGAATTCTGTATGCCAAAACAAGGCAAATCAAGGCTTTAGGAAATTTCCAGAGTTGACTGAAAAATGAACATCTACAGTTACATTTTCATATAAAATAGGTGAGATATTTACTATACAGTGTGGGCCATTTTGTTGTTGTATGTATTGGGATCTCGGAAACTATAAGAGATACAAAAATGATTACATGGGTAAGGTTTTACAGAATTTTATCGGTAATATAAAAACGCCAGCGGCGTGCTTTTAAGTTTTTTGGTTTTCGAGATATTTTGAAAAAAACTAAAGAGTGGCATTTTCTGTAAAGCCCTGTAACTTCTTTATTTGTACTTTGTTTCAAAATTAGATTTTAATTACGACGTTTCGGTTATCCTGCACCATAACCAACTTTATTTTTTCTTATGGACGCCATATTGGATTTTTGTCTCTTTAAAATAAGCGAGAAAAATCCTATTCATTGAAGTTTCCTAAAGAAAAACCATTAAAATGTCCAAAAATCGATTTTATTCTAGCAGGCTTTGGATCGCCATGGTAACAATATCTTTTTTTTTTTGGACTGTTTGATTTTTTGACGTTTCAATGTTTGTTAGTTATTTTCTGTTATCCTTTATGTTAAATTCTTAAAAATGACTTTGCGTTATACCAACGAAGAGAAATTTGATATACTGGTGTGTTATATTAAAAACAATAGAAATGCGGTTACAGCTTTAAATAAGTACGCTGATACTTACCCAGAGAGGCAACAACCAAAGCAAAGGTATTTTTCAAAACTTGTGGTTAATTTAAGAACGTGTGGAAGTTTCGAACAGTCAAGGCCTAAAAAGTATAACAAAGACAATAACAATCGTGACAATCAAGTTATAAATTACACTACCGAAAACCCAACTTTATCGACAAGAATAAACAGTAAAGAGCTAAACATTCCTAGGACAACACTTAGAGGGATTTTAAAGAAAAATAAGTACCACCCATACAAACCGACCATTGTTCAAGGACTCGTTGAAGGACTCCTTTTGTAACTGGTACATTAACAAACGCCAGGAAAATGTAAGTTTTAGCAGTGTCATTATATGGACTGACGAAACATATTTTAGTAACTGTGGAATCTTTAGCAAACACAATCGTCACCATTGGGCAACAGAGAATCCTAGATTGTTGGCACAACGTAGGTTGCAAACTCGATTTGGCATGAACGTTTTGTGTGTATTTCATATTAGCTGGTTTAACTGCTTTATACATACTCTTATATTTTCAGGTAATCGACTTATAGGTTCATTTTTTTACCAGCATACCTTAACTGGTGAAAGATATTTAGATATGCTAGAAAACCCAAACTCTACGAACAATTAGAGATGCAGCACAATACGAATTTCACCATTCACGATTTTAGCAGGATGGGTGCCCAACTCACAATTCCAGGGCTGTCAGAGATTTATGAAGAAAAACTTTTGGGGACAAATTAATTTCCAATGGTGGTCCTACATCATGGCCTGCTAGGTCCCCAGATACTACACCCTTGGATTTTGAATTTGAACCTCCGGAAACATTGGCCGTGCTCGAAGAGAGAGCACAGGAAGTGTTTGCTAATCTTAACAGAAATACACTTAGACGAGAGACAAATAGTGTTTTAAAAAAATGTCGTGCTTGCGTTGCTAAAAATGGACAGCATTTTGTTTAATATACCAAATATTGTATTCTTTTGTTTACATGTGTATGTTTCTAGTTAAAGCTTATTATTATTTTCTCGTACTTCTTGTGATTACTACATTAAATATTTATTAAACGTTACAAAAAAATATTATTACGGTGGCGATTTAAAGCCTACTAGAATAAAATCGATTTTTGAATATTTTGATGGTTTTTCTTTAGGAAATGTAAACTTGTTATACATCAATGAATAGGATTTTTCTTTTTTATTTTAAAGAGACAAAAATCCAATATGGCGTCCATAAGAAAAAATAAAGTTGGTGATGGTGAAGAATAACCGAAACGTCGTAATTAAAATCTAATGCAATAATCGTTTTCTACACAAAAAATGGCTATAAAAAAGTGTTCATGAATTTTGAAATAAACACGGCTTTACATAAAATGTCACTTTTTAGTTTTTTCAAAATATCTCGAAAATCAAAAAAGTTAAAAGCACGCCGCTGACGTTTTTAAATTACCAATAAAATTCTGTAAAACTTTGCTCATTTAATCATTTTTGTATCTCTTATAGTTTCCTTGATCGCAGTACATGCATCACTGGAATGGCCCACACTGTGTAGTCGAATTACCGGCTTCAGTTAAGTCGACCGAGCCCAGAAGTGTAAAAAACAGAATATAAACGAATATTGTTAAAACAATTAAACATTTTTATTTATCTTGTTCTCATTATTTATTAATTACAGCGTAAATTTATATTTCTTTTTACTATATCGAGACGGATTGTCAATCTTTTGTCTTTTGGTAAGAGTTTTAATATTTTATATAGTTTAACTAATAAAGCGTTCGTGTGTGGAAGTCGGTATGGGCTTGTATCTATCTCTCGGATTGCAAATCCAATTGTGTAAGTGTGAATTCAAATAAGGGTTTTTTCTTTCTTATTTTAACAGTTCGAATTAGAATACACCTCCAGATTTTAAATCACAATGTCGTAATTTATTTGTAATTCAAATAAGTTATTAAGTACTGACTGATAAGCAAAAGCAACCAAAGCTAGTTAAAATTAAATACATACAGTATCATTAAGTTATGTATGTGAATTTGTCCGAGGTAAAAAGTGGTTGTTTTAATATGTTCATTGTGTACAGTATTTTTGCACTAGTGGTGAACGGATTTCAGGTTTTTACTCAAGCCACAGATGTTGGTGAATGATAAATAATATTTGGATGGTGGAGCGCCTCTTTGTTGAGTCTCTCAATTCAGTACTAAATAAACCCACTCATTCATAAACCTCTTTATTTCTAATTGTACAATGGTTCATTTCTCTAAGAACTGGTCTATAAAACCAATTTACAATACAAATTCCTTTTATCCAACAAAACCAATTTTTCCTGGAACAAAATATGTAAAATTAAATTTGCCAGAATAACTATAGCAGATAAAATCCTTTTTAATTATACAGCTCAGTATTGTACCAATCCAATAAAACGAATTTTTTCTGGAACAAATTATATAAATTTAAATTTGCTAAAATATCTAATAGCAGTTCTCTTTGTGATCGTTTGGACTAACTAATTGAATGTTCGCGCATTTGTTGGACAGGCCGTCCTTTATCAAATAAAGTTTTATTTAGTCCGATATAAAATATGAAATATATCTGTATATCGATGGCGATATTTCCATTCAAAAAATGTATGTATTTATTATTTTTTGCAACACAAGTCATGTACATCGTATGTTACGAGTACAAATACGTATTTACTTTTAACTACCTCGTGTAAAATATTATATTTTAAAAAGCAAAATGAAATACACTTAATAATATGCGAAAGAAAAAGATTAAAATAAAAGAGAGAAAATTACAGTTAGAAATATTCCGAAAAACATATTATATTTGTATTATTTTTGTAAAACCATTAACAGTTATTTTTTCCTTTTACCCAACGGCATGAAGTCATTTATTTACAGTTTCTAAAGAGAACGTGCAATTGAGCTTTTAAATATCAGTACCAATTAACATTTTTACCTTTATAATACGAAAAAAAAGACATAAATATTAATTATGTTACAAAGGACCATGCGCACATCTTATGGATTTTTGATGAATCGTCAAATTTAATTAATTACCTATCCCGTAAAAGGGAAGAATATCATGAAAAAACACCCACAGGGGTTTTACAAATTCTTTATCTTTTCAATTCCTCTTCGGTCTGTCCGTCTGTCTGTAAGCGGCATAGCTCAAAAACTACTTATCCGATTGACCACAAATTGTGGCCACAAATCAAGGACTATAAGCGAATGAAATGGTAATATTTTGGTAAAAATCTGAGATGGCGGAGCAAAACGCTGGCGTAGTGAAATGTTAACAAATTATTACTAAAAACTAGTTATCCAATATATCTAGAAAAATCAAGTATTAGGTAAAAATCATCTGGTAAAATTTTGATACAAATCCAAGATGGTGAAACAAAATGGTGACTAAATTAAACATTTAAAAAAATCAGCATGAAAAAACTAATTATTCGATTGATTTCACTTTTGTGCAAGTATGAAGTGTGATACACAGATAAACTGGTAAAAATCTAAATGGTGGAACAAAACGGCAGCGGTGAAATAAAATAGTTGTAAGAGTGAAATTAAAAAAATACTGATTTATCTCATCTGACAAATTTGACATTTTTCTCAAAAAAACTTGATCGTTTAGTTGCATTTTTACGGCTTATTTTGGTTTCTATTAGGAAGAGAATATGAGGCTGGCAGGATTGTATAGAGTGGTGAACAAAGTTCAGGTTTTTACTCAAGCCGCATATGTTCGTGAATGAGAAGTAATATTTTGATGGTGGAATGCCTCTTTGTTGAGGGAGGGTCTCTCAATTCGCTACTAAATAAACCCACTAAATCATAAACCTCTTTATTTCTAATTTTGTAACGTTTCATTTTTCTGAGAAGTGGTCTCTAAAACAAATTTACAATACAAAATTACATTGTTACAAAATTACAATACGAATTCCTTTTATCCAATAAAACACATTTTTCCTGGAACAAAATAGATAAAATTAAATTTGCCAGAATACCTATAGCAGATAAAATCCTTGTTAATTGCACAGCTCAGTATTGTACCAATCCAATAAAACGAATTTTTCCTGGAACAAATTATATAAATTTAAATTTGCTAAAATATCTAATAGCAGTTTTCTTTGTGATCGTTTGGACTAACTAATAGAATGTTCGCGCATTTGTTGGACAGGTCGTTGTTTATCGAATAAAGTTTTATTTAGTCCGATATAAAATATGAAATATGTCCGTATATCGATGGCGATATTTCCATTCAAAAAATGTATGGATTAATTATTTTTTACAATACTAACACTAACACAAATCATATACATCGTATGTTACAAATACGTATTTACTTTTAACTACTTCCTGTAAAATATTATATTTTAAAAAGCAAAATGAAATACATTTAATAATATGCGACCGAAAAAAATTAAAACAAAAGGGAGAAAATTACAGTAAGAAATATTCCGAATAGCATATTACATTTATATTATTTTTGTCAGACCATTAACAGTTATTTTTCGCTTTTACCCAACGGCATAAAATCTTTTATTTACAGTTTCTAAAGAGAACGTGCCCTTAAGCTTTTAAATATAATTACTAATATTTTACATTTTTACATTTTTAATACAAAAAAAAAACAAATATTAATTATGTTACAAAGGACCATACACACATCTTATGAATTTTTGATAAATCGTCAATTTAATTTATTACTTTCCTTCTAGAAGGGAAGTATTACAACCCTTCCAGGTTTTTACAAATCTTTACGTTTTACGGACGCTAGATGCCAAAAGACATGTTTTCTCAATTCAGTCGCCATGTCTGTAAGCGACACAGCTCAAAAACTACTTATCCGATTGAACTCAAATTTTGGTAAAAAATCAAGGACCATGAGGGGATGAAATGGTAATATTTTAGTAAAAGTCCAGTAGGGCGGAACAAAATGGTGGCCTAGTGAAATGTTAAAAAAATTATTACTAAAACTACTTATCCAATATACCTGAAAATGTTCACAAAAATCAAGTATTACATAAAAATCATGTGGTAAAATTTTGATATAAATCCAAGATGGCGAAACAAAATGGTGGCTGAAAAAAAAACATTTAAAAAAGTCAGCATGAAAAAACTACTTATCAGATTGATTTCAAATTTTGTGCAAGAATGAAATGTGACATACAGATAAACTGGTAAAATCCAAGATGGCGGAACTATACGGCGGCGGCCAAAAAGCATTTTGAAAAGAGCAATCTGAAATGATCTTATTGTCTGTATGTATTCTCTATTACATTTGGGTAAAAAATCACATCCTCTATCGCTGAAACTATTTATAAGATTGAATTCGGCCCATAACGACTTTTAATCTAAACCTACAACATATTTCTTGAAATTTGAGGGTTCACCAATAATGCATAAGATGCGTTGCCCTTTTTTATTGAGAAATCCAGATATATCTAAATATCCAGCTCCTTCAAAAAATTAATTTTGGTGGATGTTGAAGAGTGGAGCACATGTGCGGCGGTAGGGAATATCATCGATAGCTTAGCTGGTAGAGCAACGTTCTGGTCCTGGTGAGGCGGAGGTTGTGGGTTCGAATTTCAATCTACAGCAGACTTTTTTACTTTTTATTGCCATTCATTTCAAAAATATACTAATTTTCAAGAATATAAATTGGATAAGTATACTGACGAGGAGCCCCAGTTATAGTAAATTGGGCGGTGTACTTGTTGCAGAAATGAATATTTGTTCTTGTTTATTATGTAGGTTCGCATACTTTGCATATTAAAGAAGGGCAAATAAATATTTTGCCAGCTAGTACAGTTACTACAGTTCACATGGGGGCCCAGCGGTTTTCTCAAAAATTTTCATTTGTCCTTCCTTGAAATGCACATGTGCGAAGACTATGTTAAACGATAGATTATACAAAGTTTTTTATCAAAATTAAATTAATTCTAATATTTTTAAGTTTGCATCGAATGATGTTCCAAAAACAGTCAAAAACTTGTTGGTCCTGAATAAATTGTGGAAATCGTTGAAACGAAATTTGGGAGGGAAAAAATTAATACAGGAAGAATTTTGAAGGGCCAGTGAGTGTTCGGAATATCTGGAAGGTATTTATCGTTCCAGTGCCTGACCGAAAAGCACAAAGATTGGTGGGATTTATCAAAAATCATATAAATCGAGGGACATTATCTCAGATCGTTGGAAAGCGTACCGGAACTTAAACAGGCTTGGGATTAGCCATGGTAAATTATATTATATAATTATATTTACCCAGTCTATTTTAGTTGTATACTTCTAATTTTGATAATTATTGTTCAAATATTCCATGGTATGGTATATTTTTTTAAGACTAGTTTTCCATATGAAAGAAGGATGAATGATTTTTTTTAATGTTTTTTATTAGTATTTCGTTTAGTTCAGTTTTTTTGTTTAAGTAATGTATACAGAAATTAATTTTAGTAAAGTATACCTAGGTCAGACTTTCAATTTTACTTCCCTCATAAAAGGGAAGTATTCTAATAGTGAAAAAATCACCCTCCCAGGTTTTGACAGATCTTCCCGTTTTAGGGTCCCTAGATGCCAATAAAACATGTTTTCTCAATTCCGTCTTTCTGTCTGTATGCGGGATAGCTTAAAAACTATTTATCCTTATTCTGATCAAAAATTGAGGGTCGTAATGGGATGAAATAGTAACATTTTGGTGAAAATTCAATATTACGGAACAAAATGGCGGCCTAGTGAAATGTTTGAAAAGATTTTACTAAAGAGCTACTTCCCCAATTTACTCCAATTTTTGCATAAAATTCAAGAATTCCGTAAAAATCATCTGGTAATTTTTTTCTACGAATCCAAAATGGCGACATGATGAAATGTTAAAAAAGTTATTACTAAAAAACTATGTATCCAATCTATCTGAAATTTTGCACAAAAATTAAATATTTATTAAGTAGAAATCAACTGGTAAAATTTAAGTTACGTTTAAGTACGAATCCAAATGGCCAAACCAAATAGGGATTTAATGAAATATTAAGAAATAAACCTTAAAAAAATACCGATTGGATTGATTTAAATCTTGATGAAAAAATTAAATATGATAGAGAGATGAACTGTTAAAGTTGCAATACGAATTCAAGATGGCGGAACAAAATGGCGACCAAATAAATTGTTTGTAATCGTGAAAAAAATCCCCCTTCAAGGGTATATATAGTGTCAAATTTAGCGTTTCTAGATGCCTAAAAACCATGTTTTCTCAATTCCGTCGGTCTGTCTGTCTGTAAATTTGGGGCATAGCTAAAAATCTACTTACTCGATTGACTTCCAGTATGGCGGAACAAAGTGGCGGCCTCGTGAAAAATCTGCGTAAAAACTACTCATTCAATCTATTTTAAATTAGGTCCAAATGCAGGCGTGGCATCATAGGCGGGCAGTCCATGGAAGCAAGGGAAACAGTGCTTCGCCAAAAAAAAATTACAAGACATCTTCTAAAATGTAATTTTTGAAATAGGAAACCATTAATTTAGTTTATATTAAAAATGCTAAAATATTATCTTAATTATGAAGCCCATAATAAATGCGGCCTTGACTCCGACCCAGCCACAATAGAATATCGAATAGAACCTATGCGGGCCGCTAGCTTCTCTGCAGCCAAGTCCTGTACGTAATTTCCTGTGAATCGAGCCAGAGGTTATTGAACTTTCCACCGGCTGTTTGCAATTTTTGCATTTCAGTCGCGTGCTTTAAGTGGTGGCGGAAGCTATCGTTGGAGTAGGTTCTTTGTTTGAACGGCTATCCGTGTGTTGTGTGATACGTATGTCGCGTCGTGCATGGTGCGATATGGAAGACAATAATACGGACGTGGATATGCAAATACCGTCAACTTCGGCTGTCGGTAATAACGTTGAAAATGTTGGAGAATTTAGTAAGAAGAGGGTGTGTGAATGTGTGGTGTGTGTCCTAATAATAAAGGGATTTTCAACATTAAACTTCGCTGATAAGCTTCAAATAATTTCCAAAGGAAGGGCAAAACCACCTATAAAAAATTTAACCACAAAAATGAAAAACTGTATTAGACATTTTTATCCGGAAAAACAATACGAACAATTTAAATCGCTAACAGGGTGTGAAAATATAAGTAAATTATTTTGTTGGCCATGTTTACTTTTTGAAAATGAAAAATGATGGTTTTTCCGATTTAAACAATTTCCATAAAGCTCTAAAAAGACACATTATGTCCAAAGCGCATTTACAGGCCGTCATAAGAGAAAAAGTCTTCGGCAAAACCAGAATTGAACACGACCTTAATAAACAGTTGGAAATTAGTCACCGGCAACACAATAAACTAGTCGATAAAAATAGGCAAATATTAAGAAGACTTATCGATGTTGTTTGTTTTCTCGGACAGCACGAATTGGGATTTAGAGGTCATGACGAAACAAGGGTTTCTTCAAATAGAGGAAATTTTCAAGATTTACTTAGTTTAATGGCTAAATATGATGATTGCTTAAAAAATCATTTAGAGCAGTCTAGCGTTTTTCGCGGAACGTCGAATCGAATCCAGAATGATTTAATTTCCGCTGTTGCAACCATTATTCTAAAAAGAATTCAGCAGGAGATTGGCGAGGCGCGGTTCATTGCTATTGTTCTGGACGAAACAACTGATATCACTAATTTTAGCCAATTATCTATAGTAATACGCTTCGTTAAAACAGGCGGAAGTATTCAAGAGCGATTTTTAGGTTTTAAGAATGTGTCCGAAAATCGTACAGCAGATGCATTATATACCTTAGTTTATAACGTTACTAAAGAAATTAATGGAGAAAAAAATTAGTTGCTTAAAGCTATGATGGAGCTGCAGCGATGGCAGGACAATTAGGGGGTCTGCAAGCTAAAGTTCGAGAAACTTTCCCAAGTGCTGTGTTTGTCCATTGTTTTGTTCATAAATTAAATTTAGTTTTATCCCAGTCCATCAATCACATTAAAGTGTGTAAAGTATTTTTCGTTACTTTAAGTGGCATGGCTGCTTTTTTTCCAAATCAACAAAACGTACACAAGCTTTGGACTCCATTGTCCACAAACGATTGCCGAAAGTAGCTCCTACTAAGTGGAACTATAATGGAAGAGTTTTGTTAACAGCATCTGAAAATCCTGAATCACTGGTTAAACTATTTGAGAATATAATAGAAAATAATGAAGCAATAAATAGTTCGAGGAGGTTTTTGGACTGTTTGAAACGAGATTTTAATTTTAATTATTTGTTGAACATATTTTCAGAAATATTTTCATTCTCGGACAATGTTTTTAATATATTACAAACTAAAACAAATGATATTGCTTTTTGCCTAAAAAAAGTGGATCATTTTAAGTCCATGTTAAGCCAAAAAAGAGACGACTTTGACCTATTTTGGGAGAAAACGATGACGTTAAATGTAGAGCCACAAGCCAAGCGTCTTGGAACAGACAAGGTGGGAGATGTTCAAAAATCATACAGACGCCTCTTTTATGAAATAATCGATCAAATTCTGCATATAAGCTATAGATTTAACGGTTTAAATGATTTTAAATTTATCGAGCTCTGCAATTTTGATGCATTTAAAGGAAATACTTTTCCAGAAGATGCGTTTAAATCTCTTCTTCTTCATTATGGCCAGTTCTTCGACCGAGTGTTACTGCGATCTGAACTAAAAGTGATTTACGAAACTGATGACATCAGCGCAAAAAATAACGCTAAGGAACTAATGCAATTTTTAAAAGACAAGGAGCTGGAAGATGCCTACACCGAAGTGTCGAAATTGTGTGAATTAGTATTGACAATACCTGCCACAATTTCATCAGTAGAACGCAATTTTTCAACACTTCAACACAAAAAATTTCGTGAGAAATTCAACGGTGCAGGAGAGACTTTCGGATACATCGCTGTTGTCCATTGAAAATAAACTTCTCCAAAATATGTCGGAGCATGGACGTTTTTATGATGACGACATTGACGAATTTGCAAAAAATGATCGAAGAATCGAATTACATTACGAATAGGTAAGTTTCTAAAAAATTGCTTTCCTTTCTTAAAATTTCACCGCGCGCCCCTGCGTAGCATAGGTAGAAACTGGCTAAATATTGGTACGAACCCAATTTGGTCAAACAAAATGGCGCTCAATAAAAATGTTTCAAAAGACAGTATATGTGTATGTGTTGCTAAATGACTATGTGTGTAACTTAATTGGGTTACATTTCACTATTAGTAAAAAAGGAAAGATTTATAACGAGGGAAGTTCCGGATAAAAGATATTTACCGATTTTTTAAGTTTATGTAGCCTATAAAAATATATAGGTCTAGTATGTAGGAAAACATTTTTTCCACTTTTGATCCTAAAAACATTTATTCATTCAAATTTATAACATTTAAAGTTCATCTCCATTTAAATATTCGTATCTATTATGTACAACACATTTACTAAGGTATCTTTTTCTTCTATTCCCGCCATGTTCTGGATGTATCCAATATTGAAATGGGTTCTTTATAGTTTTGTAATATTGAGGCATAATTTACATACTTTCCATCCCCACAAGAATGTTAAATGTATACATATGAACATGTATGCCATTTACTTAGAAACAAGAGATAATTCATTCATTCATTCTTTCTGAGTAGGTAAATGCTTTTGAATTTTGCAATTTTCTTATAAAAGCTGGCGAACAAGAACAGGGGCCAACGATATCTCCGACCAACCACAAAAAATAATCTAAAAATATTTGTTTAATTTTTATTAGTAAATCATCCACTCATTTTAATTTTTACTTAACAGTTAACAACTTCCAGATACAAATAAAAACAAACACTTTATTATTGGAAAATTTTAGTCATTTTAAATTTGAATAGTTGGCGCTGCTTGAATTGATTGACACTATCAGGTTATGTTAATACACGAGGCATATCGAGAAAGTAAGTGTACTGCATTTTTGTAGGTATTAAAATTTCCTATTTAAACATCAAAATTACGTGATACTTTAGTACTTAATGTAAGCTATTTTTCGACATAGTCGCTATTCCTCTCTATGCAGGTGGTGAAGCGGTGTATCAATTTTTTGATGCCATCCTCGAAGTAGTTTCCCGCCAACCCCTTCGTCCACTTATCTACCTCCTCCTTTACCTCCTCGTTTGAAAACCTTTTTCCACCCATGTGCAGTTTCAGGGAGGTAAAGAGATAGTAATCTGAAGGTGCTAGATCAGGGGAATGGGCGGGATAGTTCAGGACAGCCCATTTAAACGAGACGAGCAGTTCCTTCGTGTCGTTGGCCGTGTGTGGTCTGGCATTGTCATGTAGCAGGCAGATACCTTTTGTAAGCATGCCTCTCCTCTTAATCTGAATCGCTCTCCGCAATTTTTTTTTGGGACTCACAGTATCTTGCAGAATTGATGGTCTCCACTTGAGGCAGATATTCGATTAAAATTATGACTTAACAGTCCCAAAACACGGATGCCATGATTTTTTTGGCTGAGATTGTGGTTTTGAACTTTCTGGCGGAGGGTGAAGAGATGTGACGCCACTGTTGAGACTGCCTTTTGGTTTCAGACGTGTAGTATGTTACCCAAGTTTCCAGCACCTCAAAAACTCTTGCCCGGCCTCCACTCGATTCAACTTCTGTTGGTCTGTCAGTTGTTTTGGAACCTCGCGGACAGTCTCCGATATCCGAGGGTTTCTGTGATTGTTTCGTGTAGTAGAGATCTGGCGATTTGCGGAAAAATCGCAGAAAGTTCATCCACAGTCAATCTGCGATCGTCACGGAACGCATTTTCAATGTTTTTCACAATTTCGTCAGTCATAATTGAAGGTCTTCCGCTCCTCTGATCATCATGCACAGACGTACGACCGTTTTTGAACTCGCGACACCACTTGTACACACTCGTACGATTCATAGCTTTATCACCATATGCAGTTTTCACCTCATTATAAATCTCGAATGGAGATTTTCCCTTCCTAACGAGATAACGGATGACGCCGCGTATTTCGCACTTGGTTGGAGACTGGATTGACATTGTTCACGAAACGTGTTGTCGGATCGCCAACATAATGAAAATAAAATCCCTCCGACCGTGAGAGGTTCAGTACACTTATTTACTGGATATGCCTCGTATTTTATCTCACGTTACATCGACGCCATAATAAAGACACTACGATCCTTGTCTGGAATATGTCCTGCAATGCCGCAGGCACAATGATCCATTTTAGTCAAACGACGATCCCGATTGCGCTCTTTTTAGAGCTCAACAGGCCTCCATAGACTAGCAACCCCTGTGTAGAGCAAAGGCACAAAATGGAATCATAAAAACAACTACTCCGCTGGCTAATACCACGATCGGCATTGAATTACACTATTGACTCCTGACTGGGAGAATTAATGTTAATGTATTTTATTTCATGTAAATAAGGTGAAGGGTGAAAATAGTGAAAATTGATATTGAACATTTTAATGGTGAATAACCCTGAACTGAAACATAAAACAAAGACCGCAAATGTAAGTAAATAATTACCGAAATAAAATAAAAAATAAAAACAAAAAATATAAGGTCAGTGAAAATAAAAAAAAATAAAACTGATTTCAAAAAACCTTTAAACAGTAAAAAATAACATTTTAAATCACATTAAAGTAATAACCAGTAATAAATAGATATTTCTCAAAGTATTTAGTGGCGTATATTCTGGGGGTGGAGTTTTGAGACGAAGACAATTTTCAAAAAAAAATTGTTGTGGTTTTGTTCTTTACCTAAATGGGCGTGAATAATGTCAACAAGCAAAAAAGTCATTACTTTATTTTTGTTCCTGAGAAAATTGGTTTTGGGGAATTTTTACACTTCAACTCCGAAAAAAAGTTCCCTACTTTATACCATTTCTATCATTTTAGCTTTAAAAAACTCCCCCCTCTTTATATACGCCACTGAAAGTATTAGATCATATTATCTCTCTAAAAATATGGATTTTAAAGGAAAGCAACTAATATCAAATAGCCAGTAACCAGTAATCAAATATTTGTCAAATTTATAAGTCAAATTTTTAAGCTTGTGTAAAATGTGCTTTTTTGAAGTAGGCTTTATTTTTTTATTTTTTTTTATTTTCTTAGAATGCAAAATTGATTACTCAAGAGCTATATAAGATGTTCATGAACTTATAAACTTTGTGGTAATATTTCATTGAAAAATTCTCTGACCAATTTTAAGTTAAAACGTTTCTATGAACGAATATATTTATTTGCTTCGGTTCCGAATCTTCTTTGGGTATAATTGCCAATTAGGGATAAATTCCGGGGCACAATTTCTCGAATAAGTTTTAAGCTCCCAAGTTATAAAGACATTTATAAGAGAAATAGTAGATGTTCTTACTTCTGCGAATGTGAGTTAATTAGACAATCGATAATTTAAGGGAAATAAGAAACATTTTCTTTTACTTTTCAATTTGTTATTATAATAAGGCTATTAAAAGAGGTTTTATTTGCTTTTGCCCCCTTCCTGGACAAAATCTTATGTTGATATTGAGCCTAAAAAATTATTTGGCCGCCATTTTGTTCAACTATCTTGAATTAGTACTACAGCTTTACCAGTTTATCTATATATCACATTTAATCTAATAAGAAGTTTTTTTCACGCCGCTATCTTATTCATACCAAATTTTTACCAGTTCGTTCCTATGTAACACTTGATTTTTGGGCCAATTTTGAGATAAATTGAATAATTCGTTTTTTTTAGTAATATTTTTTTAAGTTTCAGTCGACTGCTATCTTATTCCGGTATATTGGGTTTTTATTAAAATATTACCAGGTCATCTGTGTTACGTCCTGGATTATTTAAGATAATAAAGTAATTGCACTATTCATAACACAATATATTACTTTGTAAATGATTAATATTTACACTATATCGAGTTAGGCCGGTTATAATTAAGAACACGTACCGTATCAATCATACCGGGATTAACTGAGATGGAGGAGGCGGCGTTGTCAGCACTCACGCAGGAGCTACATATATATGATACGCCCCTTCTTTTTAACAAAACAAATATATTTCTGTTACTTGAATTATTATTATTATTTTTTTTTTAATAAGTAAATGACTTAAGAAATTTGAAACCTATTGGGTACTCTAACACATCTACCACTTCTTGTATAAGTCTCTTTTAAGGGTTTAATATACAGTTTTCACTAAACACATTTTGCTCCATTTCGGGCAGAGAAACATCCTTGGCCTCTGAAAGTTGTGGCGAAATGTTATCTAAAGATTTATTTAGAGATAAAGATTTTCGTTGTCTAAGTTGTTGTCTATTTCTACGGTACTCTGCGTCTCCCGCTATAAGAATGTAGTCGTTTGGTCCAGATTTCGTAACGACAACACCAGGGTTCCATTTACGTATATTTTCTTGAATATATATCTCTTCTTCTGGGTCAAGTTCTCCTAATTTCTTTGTAGAGACGTCATAATATTTTTTTATTTAATTTGCATATTTTTCTTTTATCCCTTTGGTAGGAAATTTTGGTTCAAGAAGTTCCTGACTTACAGGTAGGGTAGTTCTCAATTTTCATCCCATGAGAAGCTCAGAAGGAGAGGGTAGGGTCTGCTTAGGTGTAATATTATAATTGAGAATTGCTGCAAAAGGACCTCCTCCTTCATGAATACATTTTGTTAAAAGCCCTTTGACGGTTTGGATGGTCCTTTCCACCATTCCGTTGGACCTAGGATATCGTGGACTCGACGTGGACAATTTTATGTCATACTTTTTGGCAAATTGGAAAAAATCTAGAGAGTTGAATGGTGGGCCGTTGTCTGAAAATATTTCTTGGAGGAGTCCATTTATTGAAAAAACATTTTTTAACGTTAAAATAACAGATATGGAAGTTTTGTTTGTAGGTTTGTTAACCACTGCACATTTGCTACCAAATCAGTCAACAATTACCAAGAAATCGAGGTGACCTAATGATTTAAAATCTATACCTTTTTTTCTACCATGGCGGATTAGGTATTTCGTGTGGATAAAGGGGGTTGAATTTTGCCGTATGATTGACATACGTGACAATTAAGGACAATTTTTTCAAGATCTGAAGACCACCCCGGGTAATAAATAGATTCTTGAGCTAATTTTTTGCAAGAGACAATGCCTTGGTGATGTTTATGTATAAGATTTAGAAATTCTAATTGTAGAGATTTGGGAAGGATCAATCGTTTGTTATAAAATAGAACATTTTTATGCAAGAAAATTTCGTTTCTTATAGACCAAAACTTTTTTACATCTTCTGGGACACTATTTTTATGATTAGGCCATCCATACATTACAAAAGTTTTAATTTCTTTCAGTGTTGAGTCAGATGCAATGGCACTTTTAATTCTATCTTCATTTTCTGGCCTTACAGCGATTACCGAGAAAATTTTTAAGTTGGAGTCTAAATAATCAGTGTCGATCGTATCTTTGGTTGGCTCACGACTAAGAGTGTCAGGAATTTGTAAATTTTTCCCTGGAACAAACACAAAAGTAAATTGATATTTAAGAAGTCTGATTGCTAGTCTGAATGCGTGGCGAGATTTCATTTAGAGGTTTTTTTAGTAGGCCAAGTAAAGGACGATGGTCACTTTTGATTTCGAAGTTTGATTGCCCACATAAATAGTAATTGAATTTTTCACAACCATACACAAGTGCTAGTAGCTCTTTTTCTATATGTTTGTATCGTTGTTGTGTTGGTGTTAATGAAACAGTGGCAAATTGTATTGGATAATTATCTTGACTAAGAAGAGCTCCCAAGCCGTATGGACTGGCATCTAAGGATAAAGTAATTTTTTTCTTTGGATCAAAATACGACAATGTTGTTGCAGACATAACTAGATCTTTAAGATAATTAAATGATTTTTCTTCAACAGAGGTCCATAGCCATTCAGTTTTGTTACTTAAAAGAGCTCTAAGGACACTTGTCTCGTTAGATAAATTAGGAATAAATTTAGAAAGGTATACAATCATTCCTAAAAATCTTTGTAAATCTTTTTTATTTTTGGGAGGCTGCATTTCACGAATCGCTCGCATCTTTCGTTCATCCGGAGAAACGCCATCTGCACTGATTATGTGGCCTAAAAATCTATTATATATTAGTTACACAAAATTTTGACTTAGAACGATTTAAAGTGCGCTTGCTTTTCTTCTGGGTAATATGAACGTAATCTTACATTATCTTAAAATTAATAATAAATTCGTCGCTATATCCGGATTGTCACTATACCCGATGTCGTTAAAATCGGGTTTTACTGTTAATGCATCAATGTTTTTTAAATTTTGAGTAAAACTACAAAATGTGGGGCTTTTCCAAACAGCACCCTCTAGCGACGACATATCATTTGTCAAAACGGAGAGTTATTAGTGTCTAAATTTTCGAAATTTGATTGTTTCTCCAAGACCATTTAAGGAACTGAAGAAGTGCTAGATCAAAATTGTTTATAATTTTGTAAAGATTATTTGCTGATATTTTTTAGTTACATTAAGTGCGGATATTAAAAAGAGTTTGTTTTCTGTTTTAATAGTTAGCTTGGGTTAAACATTAGTTTGTTTAAAAGTAGTAGACAATATGAAATGTTCACTAAAATCGTTCTGTCGGACTTGCCTTGTCTTTATTGTTTCGGTTACACAACTTTTCGAATGGTAACAATCTCCAATCGTTTTCAAGTCTAAACTAAATGCTAACTCTAAAGCTATGGGCCTATATACTCCGCCCTCTGGTTACTTGAACCGTGAAGTTTTAGGTCATTTTGAGGTAGAACCGGCTTCCATATATTTGGAATATCGACGCTAGGCTTGCTGAAAATGCCTTGATTTATTTTTATTTCTCTTGGCCGCTTTTAATTTTTTTTCCCAAAGCTGTGTGAAGACAGGTTTTTGAGATAAAGTCGGAGTCTCTCATTAGTTGCCCACCAAGGATATTTTTATTATGAGAAAAATCTTGCAAGTACTGTATTTTATAAACATAAACAATGTTATAAATATTCATATAAAGTGCGGGACACGAAAGAAAACCGGGCGCAGTCAATCGGTTTAGGAAGGCCGGCCAAGAAATCTCTTTAAACCAGTGGTGTTCCTTAAATAATATGGCACTCCTTTTTGACTATACGCACTTCAGATAATTAAAAAATGTAACTATGCTTAATGAACCTTTATCTATATTTGTCTGTTTTCTTTCGTGTACCGCACTTCTATATCTCTTTTGTGTTCCAAAAACAGCGAACTTTCGAATTTTAAAATGATTTTATTTTGATTTTTCTTGATCGATTTACCTATAAATATATTTTTTTTGAGTTCTGTCATTAACGGTTCCCGGGCTACTGCCTACATCCACTATTATTGGGCCATCCAGTATAGTGATACACGATTTACAAGTCCAGATTTTACAAGGGCAGCCAGCATCATATCCAGTGAACGAGATTTATCAAAATTTTAATTTATGCAGTTCGGGTATGCCAAAAGTGGCCGTCTGTCTCCGTTTGTCATATTACTTTATACAGGGGCCGTCATTGTGTACTATACAGGTCGATTCCTAATTGCGTGCTGATGTTAAAGGGGGTGTTTTTATGTTCTAAAAGTCTTAACTTTTGAGATACAGGATGGTAAAGTTTAAAAAGAAATTTTTTTTCATCCCAATTCTGATGCTATTGTAGATAACTGCATGTAATTTGATATGTCTTCTATGCATTAAGGAGATACTTTTTTTACATACTCACGCCACTGGTATTTCAAAAATTGATTGTTAGGTATGCACAAAAGACGTGTATCAAATTGCACACAGTTATTTATCTATAATAGCCAATTTTGCTATCTACTTCCCAGTATTTATCTTCAATAGAACGAACATGAAAACATACGATTTAAAATTTTCAACCGATATTGAGTCAATCGCTTCTAGTGTTATTTTATTTAAATCTTTAATTGAAAGTTCACCGGTGTTGCGCTCTCGAATATATTTTTTTAATGCAAGTTCGATAGGGTTGAGGTCGGACATTATGGAATTTATACTTTTTAATTTTATACTTTTTTTCTCTATGCTGGTTGGCTGATATTACTTCATATAATTGATATTTTCTCCATGTTGGATCACATACAAGATTGTTCGATTTAAGCCACGATATCATATGAGCTTTTGTAGAGTATTTAGTTCTATTCTACGTGAGAATGATAAGATGCATTATCCATTGCCACGACTGATTTAGGAGGAATGTTAGGTAGAAGCTTCTCGAGCAACCACTTTTCAAAATCATCTCTATTCATCTGTCCATGGTAGTCTCGAGTTGTTAGTCCCGAGGGAAAAACTAAAGCAGCACCTGGAATAAATCCGGCTTCTGAACCAGCATGAACTATAATAAAGCGACTACTAGAGCGGATTCCCTGAACAACACCTATAACACTTTCACTTTGCCAGCATTTGTTTACTGTCATATCATTATCTACCCAGGTTTCGTCTAGATACACAATATTGCGTCCTTCTTGCCTATATTGCCTTACATTTGGTCTCTCAATGAGCAATTTTCGTTTATTTTGGCACTTGCGCCAAACAAAACCATTTGATGGTAAAAGCAGATTTAAGGTTTTATACCCGTACGGAAAATCTATTTTGTTCTTTACAGCACGAAGTAGGAGTTTGCAGGTCGAAACCTTCTTCAACTTTATATAAAAATCCTCTATTGTTCGTCGAATTACTTGGAAATCACCATCGTCAAGTTTATCTCTGTATGATAATCGGGGCCTTTTTTACCAGGGGATTTTAAAGGTGAAGTAGAACATGAGCGATCATTATGTTCTCTTTGAATTTTTCTAACACTACTTTCCGAAACACCAGTGTAAAATGCAGGGCGTTCTATTCGATTTTGAATTAGAATAGTCACACTATTATTTTCAGCTTCTCTAGTACAGGCTTTTATAACGCTCGCAATAACTTCATGTGCACCGCTTCGAACTGTTTTCCCTCTTTTGTTCGCCATCGTTACACTGGAAATAGCTAGAACCTTCTAGCGGCAAGTGCATGGAGATTCTAGGCACATCCCAGTTACAAGCTTAGCTGGCGCAGTTTATAGATAAAGCGGCAAACTATTACAACAAATAAAATAACATAAAATTTATTTGCGTACACAAATTTTACTTTTCCGCTTGCTTAAGACTATGAACCTTTATTTTAAGGACCGCCCGGTTTTCTTTCGTATCCCGCACTTTATGCTTAACTCAAACTGGGAAAAGTATTTGACTAAACTTTGGATATATTTTTTTAATATATAAAGACTATTAATTGAGTTCTGATTAATAAGAGCCATTAATGTCAACGCCCAGAATAAAGGACGTCTGGAGATTTATGGAAAGTACTATACATTACTAATCAGAAGCCAATTTACGTTTTGTAAGAAAAAGGTCACATTCCCATTATTGTAGCTTCGCCTCAGCTTTCAGTGTCCCCTAAGCTAAATGTATTATTTGCTATTAATTGGACAGCCCTAAAATTTATTCTAATTAAGTAAAGCTTGCTCCCCTATTCCTTCAAGTTTATCTAGACGATCGATCGTCCCAGTGCTGAAAGTATCTAGAAGGGGACTAAGTAATTTGATCAATCCGAATTTGGTTTTCCCGTATTTTCGGACCGAGATGCAAAGAAAAGGCATTCGGGGTAATGTCGTGTTTATTGAACCTTTTCACTCCTCTAACGTTTCTTTATATTTTTCACAAAGAGATGTAATTTGATTTACTGAAATATGCATATCTAGGCAGATATATAGCTAAGTAAGATTTGAGGTTCACGAGACCATGAAAGAGAGAGTAGTCTAATAATTTCGAGACAGACTTGCTAAACTTGGTCTCGAAAAAAAAAACCATAAAATAATGCATAATTCTTATTATTTTATTGCCAATTTCTATATAGAAAAACTATATTTTTATAATTTTTTTAATCACAAAAAAAGTAATTGTGCGGATAAATTCGTAAAATGAAAATGAAAATAAATTGTGGGCATGTCCACAAAAAAAAAAGATGAGTACGGTAACCACTAGACACGTGTTTCTGTCTTATTAGATCTTCTTCAGTTAGCGGAATAACTAAGTTGGAAGAACAAGTAAGAAACTTGAAGAAAAAACATAGAAAGCAAGAAATATGGATTGTGTCCAAAGACATATTTTAAATCGGATTCCAAAAGCATTTTTGTATCATGTGTCTGTCATTCAGCTTTCAGTGTACATCTTAGAGTAAATTATTAGGTGCGATGAGGCCATTTTTTCCAATGAATGTATGTTCAATTGTAAGAATGTACTTATACTGGTCACAAGAAAATTTATTTTTCACTAATTCCAGGAATCCTTATCATCCATTTAGTGGTCCTGTATTTTATGACGGTACAGTAACATCTTAATAAATCTAATTATAAAACTATATATCAACAAAAGAGGAGGGTTTAAAACTTCAAGTTAAGAACAGCTAAATCGTTTTCTCCAATACTTTATAATTTGGGGGTGGCCAAAAAAGAACAGAAACCATAAAAAAGAATGATTTTTCACAAATAGCACGAATGAGATTAGTTCAAATGACATAATTTCCGTTAAGTTTATAGAGAAGAAATCATTAAAGCCAAGCAGCTTCAAGATCCCAAGTTTTACGGTCTTCCCAAAATACGCAAGAAAAATGTACCATTTCGACCGATCGCCAGTGCAACAGACTCGCCCACATACAAATTAGTTAAATATTATTCATTTTATATAACATTTTACAAGATATCAACGAAAACCCTAGTGCATCGGTAAGAACTGTAGAACAGGAAACTAATGTGCCAAAATCAACAGTACAGAGAGTTTTAAAAAAGAATAAGTACCATCTATACAAACCCATAATAGTACAAGGACTTAAGGAAACTGATTTTTCAAGACGACTACAGTTCTGTGAGTGGTATACTAGGAAATATAATGAAAATCCTGATTTGGTAAATCATGTCTTGTGGTCCGATGAGAGCAGGTTCACGAATTGTGGAGTCTTTAATAGGCACAACCGTCATCATTGGTCTGTGCAAAATCCTCACGAAGTGGCAGAGAGACGTCTACAGATCAGATTTGAAAGTAACGTTTGGTGTGGGATCATTGGTAAGTTAATCTAACCAATCTTTTTTAAATAGGCACCAAATGATGGTCAAATATTAATCTTTTTTTTCCGTTTAGTTCTTTAATGATACTAAAAGAGTATAATCTAATAAAAAAAGTAAAACGTTATACTCTAGTCAGTCAACTTACTTTTTTGATATTGTAATACATTTTTATTCAATCATTTTGTATTGCAGTTTCGAAGAACCTATAAAAATAGAATTGGGTTCTATACATTTATTAACACTTTATCTAAATTTTCTGCAGATTTAGCTAATTCTCTAAAATTATTTTGATTGTCTGAATTTAATGATTTATTATTACACAGGAAGCCTAGTTCTTGTGTTATGAAAAAATGCCATATTAAACAAATGTCGAATTATTTTTCGATTTTCATTATGATTTATAGAAAGGCGTTCAGCTGTATTTCCGAATAATTTAAATTTTAAAGCGCAAGGGGTTTGTTCTTTTGATATTTAATGTTTTATTAAGGCACGGTGTACTTCTTTAAGATTATTATATCAATGAAACAAATTGATTTAGTATTTCCGAAATTAATATTCAATACCAACAAAATAATTTATTACGGCTATTACTTCCCGCTAACCAAATATGTTTTTCTTCCTCATAATAAAGCTGAATAGGTTTAACTGTATACAAGCTCATTCATTACGGGATGTTTTGATAGTTATTTTTGGAAAGAACATATCTACTTTTTAATAAGATAATTTTCCCGTTATAATTTATAGTTTCTAGTACCACCCGGCCGACCCTGCCGCTTTTGACTGTTGGGCACCTATTTATAAATTATTAATCATTTCAGGAAATCAACTTATTGGACCATTTTTGTTTGACTACAACCTAAACGGGCAGAGGTACCTAGAGCTTTTGCGAAACCAGGTTGTACCAGACTTACGAGCTATTCTAACGGAAGATGAATTAAGAAGAATTTGGTTTCACCAAGACGGATGTCCGGCTCACAATACTATTCAAGTCATGAACTTCTTAAGAGAGCAGTTTGACGAAAGAATAATTTCTTTAAATGGTCCAATATCTTGGCCTCCTAGATCCCCTGTCCTGTCGCCCTTGGATTTCTACCTCTGGGGTCACACGAAGAATGAAATCTATGAATTTGATCCCCCCGTGACCATAGAAATCCTTAGACAAAGAGTTCTGGACACATTTAGAAATATTAACAGAAATACACTTACCAGGGTTGTACGAAAAACAGTCACGAATTGTCAAAAATGTCTCGATGCAAATGGATGTCATTTTGCAGATTTGTAAATTAATGTTACCCACTTACAAAGTAGTTAAAGCTTATTTAGATTTTTTAAGTCATTATTTACGTTCATGTTATATTGAAAATTCAATGCGTTCAATACATTACTTACTTATTAATGTAATCTTGTGACAAATAAATCATGGCCTCTTTAAAAACATTGAAACCTAATTTACGAAGTGTGATATTTTGATGACACTAAAATCTTTAATGCACTTGTGAAATATCACTAGACTTGAAATTTTAGGCTCTTTCCAAAAATCGCAAAATCCAATATGGCGGTCATAAGAAAAATGAAAGTTGAGGCGGGTTGCGAGTTAACAAAAAACAATGAAGACGTGTCGTATACACCATCTTATTTGTCTTAAAAACGTGTCCCAATAATGTCACATTTTGACAGCTGTCAAATCTACCGTTCTGGATATACTGGCGAAAAACGAAATCTGCCATTTTCGGTTTTTCGCCGATATTTCACAAACTTATTGATCGATCGTAAATCTGAAGCCACATATCGAATGCAATAAATTTCCTCTAGAACTTTCCCTATATAGAGAAGCGAATCTGGGACATACTGTATACACGTCGATAACAGACGTTTCGAATGGATTTTGTCTTAAGAAGTCTACTAAGTTGTTGACTAAGTACGCATCATTTTCATTCATTGTAATTTTGTTACTTAAACACGTCCTCGCGGTTCTTTCCAAGGTATGATCCCCAAGTCATTTCTTTACGATTCATATGATTCCTTGAACAATAATCTCAGCTCGGATCTCAGCTATACTAAAATAATTGGCAACTCTTCCGAGACACCAGCCTTATTTTATTAGGCAGTTTTTTTAACAATAATTAAATGTGGAATATTTTGTGCTATTATTTTACACTTGAAAAAGCAAGACTGACCTCAAAAATCAATAAACGTCAATAATTAATTATGTCACCATGTGCTGATTTAACTGTCAAATGCGAAAGGTAATTCAAGTAAATAAAGGAAGACGAAGTACAATTTACAATGAAGCAATTAAGCCGTACGAATTTATTTGTCGCCAACTGTACATGCTACACAGTGCTACAATATATTGCAATATGATCCATTACAAAACTCTTGCAGTTTTTTGTCACGACCTGGTGGGCAGTGTATACTAATGAAATATCTAAACGAATAAAAACTACGCGAAGCTTGAGTAGGTTATTTCAGGGGAAAAAATATGTAGCTGAAAAACGGCAAAAGCACGGGCAACATAATTTCACTTAATTTATGCCATTTCATTAATTTCCTCACGACAGAACAAAATTGTTTTCAGCTTCTGAAAACTTGCAATTAAAAGTCCACTATTTTTCTCTAATTGTCTAGATTTCCGTGTGGAAATGAATAAATTTTAAAACAATGTCATCCGTTATATCGGGCTTTAGCAAAAAGCCTGTATTTTATTTGCTAAACCAACCAAATTTATTCCGAGATTTATGTACTCACTGTGTGTGTATTTTTTAGTTGCAAAATCATGCAATGACTTCTAACATTATTTACAATATAAAACTTATAAGACAAAACCTGTTCACATTTTAGCAAATATGGTCTCTAGTATCAGAATAGATTTCAGCTCAAGAAGGGAAGAACAATATTTTACTAAAGAATAAAAACATTTATATAAACTACTCAAAAAATTAGCCGGCACAAATGTTTTCGTCATTTGTAAAAGACTGTATCTCGGAAACGCCATAGCCAATTTTTAAAAATTAAGATAAGATTCGGAAAGGTCATTATTTGTTTATTCAATAGCCTGGAGTGGTTTTTTTTTGTGTTATACAGAGTGTGACAAATATAATGTAAAAATGAAAAATTTAAACTCTGCAGCTCTTCCAACAGTTATTCTAGAACTTTCGTAGTAATCACATTTTAGAAGCTTTGTTCGATATCTCTAGCCGTATTTGGTGTTTTTTTTTCATTTAGAAAAACAAGTACAGGATATTTTCAGAAAGTCTGTATTTTTTAAATTAAAAAATATAAAATTTCTAGGGGTACTTTTATTTATTGTGGAAAATCCAGGACTTTATTATCCCAATTTCTCTATACCCAGAAGTCTAGAGGTTTTGCATTTTTTGTTTAGAAAAGTTACAAGGTGTTCTCAAAAAATTACAAATTTTTATGATTTCTTACATTTAATATAAAACTTTTGGTACTTTATTATCCCAGTTTTGAACTTTTTTGTTTAGAAAAAAGTGCTCTTTTTACTTATGTGGAACTTTTGGGACTTTATTATCCCAGTTCCTCTGTACACAAAAGTAAGGGTGATCAATACGAAAGCGTAGAAGGGCCAAAATTTTTTTATTTTTATTTTTGTAACAAATTCCGACTTCTATCTCGGAATTCCGACTTCTATCTCGGAATTCCGACTTCTAACTCGAAATTCAGACTTCTAACTCGGAATTCCAACTTCTAACTCGGAATTCCGACTTCTATCTCGGAATTCCGACTTCTAACTCGGAATTTTGACTTATATTAGTGTTTTCACCTAAATGTTCCAATTTTTGCTTTGGATGCGTTGTCCAGTGACTGCACATTTAATAATTATCCTTGTGATAAAGACATTTATGACTTATGTAAAATATTAATTGCTGAAAATGTCTAGAAATAGTATCTAGTATGATGAAATCTAACCTCTGAAGGTGTAGAAGACAAAGAAATTTTAATAAATGAGGAAAAAATAAATAAATGATTAAATTCTATCCCTTCTAGCGGCACCATGGACGGCAATGCAAGCCAAACTATTTATAGGATGCTTTTACCATCATATCTATAATTAATATCAAGTATAAATAAAAAGTGCAGCGAATCTCTAAAGAGTAGATAACTTAAATAGATTTTAATAAATAAGAAAAAAGTATATTTTACCCTAAGTAGACTCCCTCGGATCGTAGTGCAAGCCACAATATTTACAGGGGGCTGTTACCCCGATGTCTGGAAATAATATATATTATATGAATTAATGTAGCAGCAGGTTTCGGTAAGGGTAGAAAATTCAAATTAAATTTAGTAAAGTTGGAAAAATTCAATTAATTTAATTACCAATGTGTCTAGAAATAACAACTTTATGAATAAAACTGACAGGATTAGAAAACTGAAACAAATTTTATTGAATGAGAAAAGTCATATTTTCATATTATGTCCCATGTCCCGGACAAAACTAGGTAGTCAAAATATTAATTGGAAGTTGTTGTCAATAGGTCTAATAATAATATATAGTATGCATAAAAGTGGCAGTGAGGTCCTTAAGGGTAGAAGACCCCGGCCTGCCGAGTCATTCCAATATATTAATGATGTGTCTATTACAAACTTTTACCACAAGTAGAAGAAGATCAAAAACGGGTAACGAAACGTAATAATTAAAAAACGTAAACGACTGGGAATATTAGTCAAAGAATCTATAATCCGTAATATAGTCTACTGTATTAGATATTTTGTCAGCAAACCACGTATATCAAGGTACCCATTTTGATATTTTGGACAAATGAAAAGAAATACCTATTCCTTTTGTTGGGTGTGATCAACACGAAAAAAATTTACAACTACGATCATTGAGTTGTACCTTGTCAGTAGAGTGCTCTTTATTTGTAAAGAGGTTTACCCAATAGATAAAGCTAAAAGAAAGAAAATAGGGTGCGTGAAGAAACAATCAAAATTATAATTAACTTTTCACTGTGTTCCTGTATCTGTTTTGATATATTGATGTCCTTCCACAAAGTTAGAAATAAGAACTACAACGGAAACTTGATTTATGAGAATGTGTTTGCAACATTTTTTTTTGCTGAAATCATGTTACAGTTTTTTATTTTCAAACTTCATAAAATATCAATGTCTTCATACACGCTGTAATAGCAAACTGAACTAAAACAAAACCCTTTGGACGAAAATAAAGTGATTAACAAGAAAATTAATGTTATTGTGAAAACAGCGTGCTGTTTTCACAATAACATGCTGTGTTCGCTGATATCAGTTATATTTTATCGGTATAATTTCTGAAAGTAAAGTCAGTATGAATATATGGCATAAAGGCACCCTACGCTTTTTTTACAAAAGTAATTTTTTTTCTTTTTAGTTCAATTTACTATTAAAGCGTATTTTTTAGTTTTTTAAACTATAATTTTTTTTTTAGTTCCGTTTACTATTAGAGCGTGTTTTTTAGTTTTGTCAAACTATAATTTATTTTTCTTCGCTACCTCCCCGTGCCGAAAATGGGTAATTTGCGCGCCTGCTGCCTTCCTTTTATATGGTAGCCATTTCCGAGAGTCCCTCTCCGAGATGAAATTTTTTTATCCTGATGATCCTGTTCAGGATAATGAGACAAACTTATCAAATCATTGCATGGTCATCGATTGTAATCCGGCGTTATAAAGTGGGTGAAAATCAAATGAAACTAATAAAAGCGTTTTAAAACAAGTAAATTTACTCGAATAATATTTTAATTAACAGGTATCAGAGAAATTTGGTTTTTCTGACTTTGTTTTAGTTATTATATTTTGTATCATCCATAGAATGTAAATGATTAGTTATGTTCCTGTCCTTACTTGAAAAAGTCAATCTAAAATCTTTTATACTTTGATGAAATCTGAATGAATAATAACGGAATTGAAAAATAAAAATTAATGAATAATCGTTTAACGAAATATAAGTTTTTAATAGAGGATGCATAAACCTTTCATAGGTGCAAGTTATTTACTCAAAAAAAGATATTCTTTTAAACAAATATATTTCTTTTCTTCTAAATGAAAAACAATAATAATTATATTTAAATTTTATGTGTAATAGTAAATAGTTGGTAAATTGGGAAAAGAAAAGAACAATACTTGGGAGTAAATGACGATAAGCCTTGATGAAGAGCGAGGAGATATATGCCCCCACCCTACAGTGCATATATTAAAAATCTGAAAAAAAAAATATATATATATATATATCTGAAAATGAGTGCATCACTTCTATGCTAATGCATTTTTTTAACAAAATATGGATCAGATGTTCTTATTAAATGGCGTTTTATTATTTCTACTATCTATGAAAAAGATAAAGCAAAGTACGAGATTTTATTTTTCATGTCAACCATATTCAAGCCATCGGAACCGACCCAGTAATTATTTTTTAATTTGGACTTTATGCACAGTTAATAAATTTCTTGTAGTTTTACTTAGCTTCATCCTGATCCCTATAATTAAAATATTAATTTCATTTAGAATGATCGCTTCATTTGACGTTAAAAGAGTATAAAAAAGTGATTACGCTTATAAGCAGTCGTGTATTAATTACAACGCATTCCGAGATAGAAGTCGGAATTCCGAGTTAGAAGTCGGAATTCCGAGATAGAAGTCGGAATTCCGAGATAGAAGTCGGAATTCCGAGTTAGAAGTCGAAATTCCGAGATAGAAGAATAGAGAAAAATAAAAAAATAAAAAATTGTGGCCCTTCTACGCTTTCGTAGATCAACGATAAATTTTTTTTAAATACTAATTTGGGAATATGGTCTGTGGTATCAAAAAGCTTAGTTTTTCCAGTATAATTGAAATATCAGGTCAAATATAGGGTATTCCACTTAAAACCCTTCAAGTTTTGTCTGTCAGCCTTTTTTGGAACCCCTTGTACACATATGCATCAAAAACTACTTAATAAATCCTATAACTTTCGTATGTAACATTTTTTTATAAATGTAAAGTAAAAATATTGAATGGAATGGATATTTATAGTGGATCACTATGTACTTAACTTTTTTTTCCTAAACCAAAAAAATACGAAACCACCATACTTCTGTGTACAGAGGAACTGGCATAATAAAGTCCCAAAAGTATCGTATTAAATGTAAAAATTCATAGAAATTTGTATTTTTTCAATTAAACTTTTTGAAAATACCTTTTAACTTTTTTTCTAAACAAAACAATAGAAAACCACCAAATACGGCTCAAGATATTGAACAAAGCTCCTAATGTGATTACTATGAAAGTTCTAGAATAACTATTGCAAGAGGTGCAGAGAGCTAAAATTTTTCATTTTATATTTTTTCACACCCTGTATAACACAAAAAAATATTTTTGTCAAAGACCACTCCAGATTATTGATTAAACAAATAATGACCTTTCAGAATCTTTTTAATTTTTAAAAATCGGCTAAGGCATTTTCCAGATACAGTGTCCTAAAAATGACGAAAACATTTTTTGTGCCGACTAATTTTGTTGAGCAATTTATAATTAAAAGCGTAACTGCCTCGAGTAAAAAAATATCTAAAAATGTCTAAAAGATTGATTATATACATTGTTGGCCAAATTTCATTGCTTTAGCGATCATCTATATCGAACATTAATCTAATAATTTTTTTTGGTAAAGTAATTTGTAAACTACTTTACCAAAAGTAATTTTAGTAAAGTAGATTTTTTCGGCACTTTCTGTAACAAATCTTTTATGAATTCCAGTCCTTAATTTATTAAAATAATAATAAAAGCAGAACAAGAAACTGCGAAAAGTTGCAAAACATCGTATATCGAATTTAAAAAATTGTGATATTTTTTTTAAACCCCCTGTATAGTTTTTATATTACATGGTTTATTTGCTAAAACTAAGTATAGTTAACATTTTTCGTCAATATGCGCTCTAAGTAATATAATAAAAACAGCAACATAAAAAAATTATTGTTATATATTAGTAATTCACCCTTTATGCAAATAACTTTTGTTGTTAATTTTAACCACAGTTATGCAATGTGTCACTGTATACATTAGTAATAAGGGGTATTTTCTGACTTTAACACTCGGTGTCTTAAAAACTAGTCATAGGATGAGATTGTGCCCAAGAGAATTTTTGATCAGAATATCGAAAATATTAACATATAAAAAATTAGAAAATCTAACCGAAGGAAGAAAAGTGCGGGGTTCTTTGGAATCGAGGAAAAGAGACCAACTAGTAAAATACACATTTAAGAAAATACAAGTTGTATTTATTTATATCTTTGGAAATTGACAATTTTTTTATATTCATCATATGTTACCTAAAACATGACAACTAGACATAGAATGGTTTTTTGAATTACTATGATGTCTTGAAAAATAAAAAACTTATAGTAGAGTTAAATACAGACAAGATAATATTACCATCCTGTACAAGCGAATGAAAACTAGATTAGATTTGACAGACTAGGCTAAATTAAAACTTGTAAAAATAAAGGTTTTTTAATTATTGTCAATAAGTATCGTAAGTATTTCTCAAACTTCTATAGAATAAACTGTTTTTGAGTTAAAATTAGTAAAGTTATTCCAACTACTACACTTAAATACGTAATTCGGTTTAAACTATTTCCCACATCTCTTAGTGCGTAACTTTTTATCAAGTTATTATCCTGAATGCTGCATTTGTTCGGAGTAAATTTTCCGGTAAATATTATTATATTACACAACCCGCTTTAAGTTTATGTTTGCAAATCCAATAAACAAGCAGAATGCAAAGAGGATTTGTTTAACCCTACGAAAAGCAAAACATGCAAATGAATTTTACTCGATTTTCTTTATTTTCGAGCAGTCATTTAACTTTTTTTGTCCCACACCATCTCCTTATAAATATATTTTGTTAGTAAAATTCTCACCTCATTCTTCTGCCGTTTTAAAAAGCAAAAGAAAGTATTATTTTCTCAATTTGTGAAAATACTCAGTCTGTTCAAGATATTATGGGAAATTTAAGAGAGTATCAAAAGGAAACGCCTTTTGTTTTTAACGTCTCGTTTACGGACGGGAAAAATTGTTAGCAGTAAAAATATGCGTAAGAATTTCCCTAAGAATCCTACTCCAGAAAATCGAAAATATATAAGAGATATTGTAAAAAATTGATAAACAGAATTCAACTCCTTAATAATACAATTTTTTATGTTGATTATGCGTTTTATTTCTTAGTGTTTATATGAATATTTTATAATTTTTTAAGTGTACCCTCTTAATATTTATAATTTATTTTTTTGAATGTATTCTGCTGATGTATTTCGTCATTTTGGAAACATCTACTTCCTTATTTAGTTAGCAGTGTATAATCCGGAAATAGATTTCTGGTCAATTATTTTTAAAAGCCATTTACGAATAAATAGTTTTAAAAACATTTAGTTAAAGAGATACTGCAAAAAATTAAAAACACATTTTACCTCTAGGTGCGACAGGGTTCTTAGCGATCTGGAAAACCTGGAAAAACCTGGAATTCAGATAATTCAAAAATCCGACTAAAAATCAGGGAAAAGTCAGGGAATTTACAGAAAATAATAGAAAGGTAGGGGATTTTATACTAAGCATGAAAAAATAACAAAATTATTATTTCCACCAGCATTGCTTGATTGAATTTACCCAAAATTATTTCGCGACGTTTATATAACTTTAATTATATTTAACATTTATATTATATAACTATAATTTATTTAACATACCCCGTATATTCAGACTTGCCCGCCGGCGCTATTCACAATAACAGTAACTCGGACGACTAGAAAATCGGCTTAGTAGTGTAACTTTCTACTGGGAGCATATTATGTTTTAAAAGATTCACCTGCCAGGAGAGCTAGTTTTACAGCTCTTACAAATTGTGACAAATTCCCCTATATATGTTCTAACATTAAGGTGCGTACTGACTTGAGCAAATTATCGCGCACGAACACTGTGCTGCGTAAAAACGCTCAGATGAGTACGGGTCAATTTGTGACGATTAACTCTTTGAGGGGCATCGGTATAAAAAATGTACCCAGAAAATGAATGTTTAGTGGGGCACTGGTCTAAAAGATATACCACTATTTCAAACATTTTTAGCTAATTGGGCAGTGGTGCATTTTCTCGACTAACGTAATGTTGAACGTACTCTGACGGCTGGTTATTGATTTAAACTGTTGCAAGCGGCAGTTTCCGTTCTACGTCAGTTTTGTTGACAGAATCATGGCGTAAACGTGGTTGCAAGTAAGAGTCTGCCGAATATAAAGAAAAGTAAGTGAAATATACCAAAATCCATGTGCATTTCCTGTAATAACCGTGTATTTGATCATTTATAGTCATAATGTTATTTTGGTTTAACAAAAAAAGTAGTTTTTTCTGTTTAATTTTAGTGGTTTGTTGTGGTACAATAAGTGTACCGTTGCCCGCTTGAGCAAATATTCTATCCTGCTTACGCCAATTTAATTTTTTTAGATATTCAAGATATGGATTCGTTACCGTTTAAACTAAAAGGTTGGAATAATGATGACCTGCAAAATGAATTGAATAATATATATAACGACGCGGAGCCAATACCTTCCGAGCCGGAGTCTGTATTTAGTGAGTCTGAAAATGAAGATGACCAAATACTGGTGGACCAAACTACGCCTGATTTGAATTTTAGTGATTCTGATACCGATCCAGAAGATAACGCGCCATTATCGCTTTTAGCAACTAAACTGCGTCCTGTACCACCCGTAAACTCTAACGACTGGTCCGAGCTTGTTGATCCAATACTTCCCTCAGATTTTACGTTAGAGTTCAGAATTACACGTGTTGTTAAAGAGATGGTTGATCCTACTCCGTATAAACTTTTTAAGTTATTTTTTACTGCTTGACCACATAGTGTACCAGACAAATCTGTACGCACAGCAGTCTTTTAGCAAACAAAAACCCACCGAACGATCAGAAATAAATACCTTTTTAGGCATAAATTTATTAATGGGAATTAAACGTCTATAGGGACTACTGGAGTACTTCTCCGGATATAAATGACCCTTACATAAGTGGATTGATGCCTGTGAAGCGATTTAGCTGGCTCCTTTCGAACTTTCATCTTAATAATAACGTGTTGATGCCTAAAAAAGGAGAAGCCGACTACGATAAGCTGTACAAAGTGAGACCTCTTCTGATTTCGTTAGCTGAGAATTTTCAAAGATGTATGGCACCAAGTAGAGAACTTGCAATCGATGAGTCAATGATAAAATTCAATGGGAAGAGTACGCTTAAACAGTACATGCCCAAAAAACCAATAAAACGGGAGTATAAGGTATGGGTTTTAGGGAATAAAAATGGATACAGAAATTCGATATAGCAAAAAGGAGGACGCCGAGAGACAATTAGGTGCCAGAGTCATTAAACAAATGCTTAATGGATTTGAAAATAAAGAGCACATTGTGTACTTCGACAACTTCTTCAATAGTACAGAACTTCTGGAAGACCTGAAGAAAAAACAAATTCATGCCTGGGGAACCGTAAATCCATCGAGAAAAACTTTGCCAGTGTTTACGCCGGATAAAGAATTGAAGAGAGGGGAATTTGAAGTTTTTACCAATCAATCAGGGATTGTAGCTCTCAAATGGAGAGATAAGCGCAGTGTCTATTTACTGTCAAATTTTCATTCTCCACTTGGGCATACTGAGGTCAATAGGAAAGAAAAGAATGGTACTACAACCAAGGTTTGTTGTCCGCAAGCACTTGCGGATTATAACGCTAACATGAATTTTGTTGATAAATTTGACCAAAACCTTAATTTATACAAGGTAAACAGGAAATCAAAAAAATGGTGGCACAGGATATTCTTTTACTTCCTCGATGCAGCAGTAGTAAACGCTTTCGTTTTATATAAAGAACTTAATTTGCCCAAGATGTCCATGAAAGAATTCAGAAGAAGTGTATCAGAAGGACTAGTTGCAGGCCAGGTTATAAAAAATAAAAGGAAAGCATATAGTTGTGGAGAAACAATTGCTAAGAAACAGTCCAAGGCATTCATTCCCCTAGAAATTAGGCACAATCAAAGTTCTCATCAGCCGTAAAGAGATTCTCGACGACGATGTTCAAAATGCAGTACATCAAAACAGCAAGTGCGTACGAACTGGATATGTTCGATTTATCGAGTTTCTCTCTGTCTGGGGGCAAATAATATGTGCTTCCAGGACTTCCACACCTCCAAGTAAAATTATTCTGGGGCAATGGTACTATATATGTACCATCTCATGACGTCATTATTTATACATAAAAAACAGTTTTTCTTAGTTTTAGGGTTTATTTTGAATATTAGTTCTTAGTTTTGTTAAATATTTTTATTAAAAAGTAATAAAAAAAATCATGCCCCTCTAGCACTTTTATTTATTGAAAAATGTTGCCCTTCAAAGAGTTAAATAATATTGTCGCGCAAATTTGCTCAGTTTGGACGACGCCTTTGCAGAAGCAGATTGTGGGTACGAAAATGCCTTGATCTTTAACGTAAATAATTAAATTGCAAATATTTTTGAAAATGGAGTGGAGTAATGAAAAAAATTTCCAACTTATCGACGAATATGAAAAGTACCCGATATTGTGGGATGCCAAACATCCTCTTCATTTTTCAAGGACGAAAAAAGCAGATGCATGGGAAAGTATTGCCCATAATTTAAAAATGCAAGAACTTGATGTGAGACAAAAAATTAACAGTCTTTTGGGGTCTTTTCGTAGAGAAAAAAAGCAAAGGGCAAAAAAACAATTGGAACAGGAAAAGGTACGTATTAAATTATTTATTTTTTACATGATTATTTTTGTAAGGGCCATTTAACGTGGAGGTAACAGGATTCTACTTTTAAAGTTTCCGGCATTTCTTTATTAAACGAAAGGAGTCATAGTAGTACAGGGTGGCCATTTTATGGTGATACAGTACCTTATCTAGAAAACGGTAATAGTTACGACAAAAAGTTAAATACAAAAGTTGTTTGGATTCAATTAAATTTTTATTTTATTTCACTTTTGCTTATACAGGGTGTTTCGTTTTGACGTGACACATGTCAACTTTCTTAATTTAAATGGGATACCCTATATATTATTACATATTTCGATTCTACTGTTAATTTGCGAAAGTTTTTATAATAACATCTATATTTGAATTCTTTATCGTTTTTGAGTAAATTGAGTTTTTAGAATTTTTTTTTAAAAAACATTTTTAAAAAAAAAAATTTTTACCTATGAAACTTTAATGGAACTCACCAATATCCTAAACATACATTACTAAGGGTTCAATTCAACGACTTTCCATGCTGGTCTTACCAATTAATATACAGGGTGTTAAAAATGAAGACCAAAACAAACAGAACTTTAAATGTAAAAATCTCCTGTTTTTCAAATGGAACACCCTGTATATTTTTATTTCATGTGATTCAGCGTTCAATTACCTATCATTACTCATATATATGTCCTATACCTAAAATGAACCGTTTCGATTTTATTAGCCGTTTTCTGATTTGACTATTTTTTTTTAATATAAGTGAACAGATGAAGTGGGTTAAAATAAAAATGTCGTAAACTAAGCCTTATTCTCATTCAAATAAAAGTGAAATATTATGTAATTTATGTTCTTATTGTTTAATGTTTACGAAAATAAGGGAGAGACAAAAAAATATCTTGTGCCACACGGTATAACTAATAACTAACTGAGTATTAAACGTGATTAAAACAGATTATAAAAAATTTTCAATATGGCCACCGTCCATTGCGGTACATGAAGAGTCCATTTTTCGAATAGCGTTCCTTACCGAATTAGATGCATTAAAATTATTGATCTCTTCCCTGATTTTTATTTTTAACTCATTTCTATTATTAGATCTATTTTTATAAACTTTATTTTTTAGTGCACCCCACAAAAAGAAGTCTAAAGGGCTTAAATTAGGGCTTCGTGGTGGCCAGGATATTAAATCATGTCTTCCTATCCACAATGGAAAATTTACTACCGGTGCAACCGTGTGGTAAGAGGCGCTATCCTGCTGAAAAATGATATTTTTTCGAATATTTGCTGGCAGGTCGTTGATAAGGAGCATGATTTCATTCCTAAGCAGCTCCAAGTATCTTTCGCCATTTAACGATCTGTCAAAAAATATTGGTCCTATAATACGATCGCAAATAATTCCGCACCACACATTTACGGTTTGACGGCCTTGTTTTTTAATTGCTTTTATTAGATGTTTATTAGTTTGAGACCAGTAATGAGTGTTTTTCCGATTAAAAATACCCGCCATATTAAATGGGGCCTCATCAGTCCAAAGCCATAATATCACACCAAAAAGTCAATCTTTCATTAAAGTCTAATTGTGATAATAATTGAGTTAGAAGAAATTTATAAGGATGATAACCATTCACCTGCGGTGTTTTTTGAATACTTCCTCTACTAACACCTGCAATGTCTCTGTCAGCATCTCTTTGGGATCTCTCTTCCTCGAAATAAAGTCAAATCTCCAGTTGTTTTTCCTCAGTGAGGACAAAATTGGGACGATTTTTCTTAGAGTTTTTAAGGACACCATTTTCCAAATCACGCACAATTCGAATAAATATAGTCCTGGAGGGAACTCGATTATTAGGATATTCCCTTGAATATTCTCTAAGGGCTAACTCTGGACTTTTATTATTTTTTATGAAACAGTTGTATAATTTCAACCGTTCATCTAAACTATATAAAGCCATTTTTTAACAAATTTCGCAGCAAAAATTTGACAAAAACGACAAACAGAGCAAATGTCAACTTAAGTCAACAATAGGTTATTTCCTAAGCCTATCTTGATTTTTTTAGTTTCTGATCTCATTTACTGGCAAAATTCCGGGATAAATCAGAAAACGGCTAATAAAATCAAAACTGTTCATTTTAGGTATAGGACATATATATGAGTAATGATAGGTAACTGAACGCTGAATCAGATGAAATAAAAATATACAGAGTATTCCATTTGAAAAACAGGAGATTTTTTACATTTAAAGTTCTGTTTGTTTTGCTCTCCATTTTTAACACCCTGTATATTAATTGGTAAGACCAGCATGGAAACTCGTTGAATTGAACCCTTAGTAATGTATGTTTAGGATATTAGTCAGTTCCGTTAAAGTTTTATAGGTAAAAATTTTTTTTAGAAAAAATATGTTTTTTTTAAAAAAAATTCTAAAAACTCAATTTACTCAAAAACGATAAAGAATTCAAATATAGATATTATTATAAAAACTTTCGCAAATTAACAGTAGAATCGAAACATGTAACAATATATAGGATGTCCCATTTAAATTAAGAAAGTTGATATGTGTCACGTCAAAACGAAACAGCCTGTATAAACAAAAGTGAAATAAAATAAAAATTTAATTGAATCCAAACAACTTTTGTATTTAACTCTTTGTCGTAACTATTACCGTTTTCTGTATAAGGTACTGTATCACCATAAAATGGCCACCCTGTACACTTTTTACATGTATTTTGATGAAAATAAATATATTTTACAATATTTTAATATTTTATTTTACTTATATTTATCTATTAATTAATGTAATTTTACATGACATTTTTTGTTAATTTTCCAGTCATTAAAAAAATGTAATGTACAGGCTCACTTTTTATTTATTGACACCCCTCTACAGAGCTAATTTGAAGATTTATCAAAAAGTTGTTAATAGCAAAGTTTAAAGACTTTTTACCCACCAGAATACCTTTTTTGAAAAAAAAAACAAATGGCTATCGAATATGTCAACTTAATAAAATCATGACGTTTTTTTGAATTGGTCACCCTGTATATTATTTACTTTTCAAATACAATATGTTTTTCTGATTCCAAAAATATATTATTTGCTTATATTTAGTCAAGGAGTTGTTAAAACAATTGGCTTTAAACATTGGTGAAAAGTTAATGAGAAATAAATCAAAGTGGGCATGGAAAAAAATATGACAACATAAAAATTGCAATATTTTAATTTTTTTTATTTGCAATAAAAACTGAAGCAACAAACTTTTTATGTTGTCAAAATTTCTATCCACGGCCACTTTGAATTATTTTACATTAGCGTTCACCAATGTTTAAAGCCAATTATTTCAACAAAATATAGGCAAACTATATAGTTTTGAAATCAGAAAAACCCTATCTTTTAAAAAAGTAAATAATATATCGGCTTTTCTATTTAAAAAACATTACATAAATTTGACATTTCCGATAGACATTTGTTCTTTCCGAAAATATATTCTGGTAAATTATAAAAAGCCCTAAAGCTTTGCTTTAAACAATTTTTTGATAACTCTCTAAATAAACTCTGTAGTAGGGGTGTCAATATATAAAAATAACCCCATCAAGAATACTAATTCAAGGAAAAAAATATGCCATACAGTATTTGTGCTAATACCAAATATTTATATTTCAGGGCTACATGAAGTATACGTATCACAATGGTTTGCCTTCAAGCGGTTGCATTACTTACTTGACAAAGATGAATCGAGGAATATAACAGACACAGAACACGTAAGTTATGGTAACCAACATGTAATTCAAATAAGCAAAATAATTTAATTTTACAACAAATTTATATAACCCCAAATTTTTACATTTATTACACTTAAAAACTATTTCCTAAAGAACGTAATTTAAGCGTAATTGTCTTGCCATGTTATACGACCTCTACTGGTAAAATATACAGCAAATTCTTCACGAATGTCTTTTGCATCTTATGTTGCCCTTCGAGGAATATTTGTCATAGGAAGCAGTGATGCTAAGTTATCATTGATAGGATCTCTCCAACTTCCGGTGTAAACTCTCCGTTAATATCATTATCGAATGTTCCTATGGGGTTATACAATGCTCTCGATTTTTTATTTCTTCTTAAAAAGTTATGTAGATAAAACAATAGCCATAACTACGAGTTCTGCTTTGACCGGCTCTAAAAGCATAGCTTAGTATATATTAATTTTTTGTTTGTAAATGCTTAGTATAACTCCATTTTTTTACTCAATTTTAAATAGAACAGAATATCCTTTTAAAAATGTATACCTCTTCCAGTTAAAGTAACCCTGATTGCTGTATTACTATAGCATTTTCTATATTATTTTATATTTCCTATACAATTACGTTTAAGTTTAGTATCACTAGTTTTGTGGGCTCTTTTTTAAGAAATATAAATTTTAAAAATATAACCTGGAATTTCCGTAAAATTGTCAGGGAAAACCTGGGAAAGTCAGGGAATTTGATAATTCAAAATTGCTAAGAACTCTTGCGAGTTTCAAAAAATCCTTTGTATCTTTCTACATCACAAAAAGAAAGTACACGATAAATTTAAACATTTATCTTTAACGGTTTCAGAGATATAATGATTAGCCAGTCAGTCAGTGAAATTTTGTTGGATGTCGGAGTATCTCTAAAGGCGATTAGCTTGGTGGAGCGATGGAGGAGGAAATGTTCCGAGTAAAAGTATATTGTTTTTTCGTTGAGATTATCGAACAGTCAGTATTTCTTGATATTTTGTTTCTTCTGTATCAATTTGTTTATAGAAATATTGTAGATTTTGCAATATTCTATATTTAAAATGTATGTAACTGATATTTCTAAATCTATTTTCATAAACATTTAAAAAAAGAGAGACCATAAGACCATATCACACTAAATAAAGGAGGCTTCTTAAAATATAAAACCTAAATAAGAATTAAATTTTGTGAAAACACAGGGATATCTGTTATTCTGAACTAATAAAGAGCTATTAGTTTTCCAGGGGATTATAAATTCTACGTATATCATATAAATGTTCATATACTGATCTCATTGGCTGACTCGCCTATAATTCATTGCCTCAGACAAGAATTTTCCTGCTCCATAAATTTAGAGGTTTTTCACGATATATATGACTAGCGCTTTTAGAAATGATGAATACTAACCACGGAACTTCGTGTAATTGATTTAACAATATATCAACGGAAATGCATGATTTATTCTTGCTCGAGTTTTGGCGAATGAATTTGTTTTTCTACTTTTAACCAAGAAAAATACAAAGTTATATATAATCGCCCAGAAAAATACTAACAATGTTTACAGGATTATCTAGAATAGACAAAAATGTCCTTAGAGTAAGTTAAAGAGTTAAAAGAGTATTCAAAACATTTTCGAAGAAGCTGCCGGCGAGAAGAGAACTTCTATTAATCACAAAAAGAAAAAAAAGATGAGACTTAACAAACTTGAGACAACGCTAGATCATATGAAAGAATGTAATAAGCTAAGCAGTTAAACGATGTACTGTTCCGTAAAAAATAAATTAATCAAAATATATAAAGAATCATTCTCCAAATCGTTTAAAATGGAAAAGGAGATATTAGAAATAATTATCTACGTAACAAGATCGGAAAATGATACTTTTCTGGACGAGTAGAAATACTAGCAAGTTAGCGAGTCCAGGAATGAGATTTTTCGAGCGTGTTATGTACTAGTTATTTACGTTAAAACACCGGAAAGTGATGGCGAGGCCGGTAAAGGTGGATATTTTTTTACAACCGATACTTACCAAGTTATTAATTTACGTTAAATAACTATTGCTGTTTATAAAAAAAAGAAATATTACACTGTATATTTAGCAGAAAAAGTTTAACATTTTCCTACGAGATATACATGCTATTTATACAAAAATCGAAAGATGTTGAAAGGACATAAAGTATTACAATCAATTTGGAACTATGGAAACAAAGCTATATTGAATTGTCAAAATTGACATTCTTTTGTATACAAATAACTGTAAAGAAATAATACTTCCTTACAGTACATAAATAAATATTTTCTAACAGTTATTTTTCGCTACCTGGCAATGATTGGTTTTAATTAAATTAAGAATTTTAACAACAATAATTTGGGTGGTGTTTTGTTTACTATTTCTTTTAATAGAGACCGGAAAAAGAAAAAAGAGTATAATTTTCTGTTCTAAAAATTGAAAGAGCTACTTTCTGGTCTGTTGTAAAAAAATATTTTTTGTCGACGATTACTTTCTGGCTCTTTTTAAAACGATAAAATGCCTAACAGAACATCAAATAAATGTATTTCATGGAAACGATGGGACACAACTACTTGATTAATTACTGGCATTTGGTTTCTCGGACATTTGCCTACCCCCGAGATCGAAAAATTGGACCAGTAAAGAGTATTTTTACCGGTCGACGAAAAATGTATTTAAACTTCTGCGGTGGTAAGCCAAAGTAATTAATATGAGGGATCTGTACAGGATTTTTGAATAGAAATGCAACCGTACTTTTAGAGACATAAAAAAAGTAGAATAAAAAAGTTTCTTTAAATCTTACAATATGTTTAGTTTTACAGATATATAAAGTGTTTCGTTTTTTTTTTAAATCAACATTCATAGTGGTTTCTTAAATGTAACACCCGATGGTGTCTGCCAATGGGTCCCTTCTTGCTTATTAAGAATATACTAGGTATGATACCTTTATCTATAAAGATACCCTAGATTTAGAAAAACCCTGCCTTAATAACTAATGACCAATGTAGTCCACTAGGTAATAGAACGTTTATCCGTTTCTCTCTCTAACACATTGCCTCTTATGGTAGGGTTTTGGCCGAATTTAAACAAAGTGAGGCGGAACTATAGACAGCTAGTGATGCAATGGTTGGTACTATAATTTTATCTCTTTTAAATACTACAATTGCTTAAAAGCTTTAGATATGCAACACAACACAACACAAGTATAAAAATATAAAGAAAAAATCATAAAACAAATATTAAGATATATATGTATATATATATATATATATATATATATATATATATATATATATATATATATATATATATATATATATATATATATATATATATATATATATATATGCATATTCCTCTATCCTCGGCTATTCGCATCCACGTTTTCCCAGCTGTTTCCCTTAAGTCATGGTGCCATCTTCTAGGGGGTCTTCCGATACTTCTTTTTGTCTGCCTAGGACGCCACTGAAGTAGTCATTTTGTCCATTTTCAAGGGTCCTGCCTTGCCACATGCCCAGCATATCTCCACTTCAATTGTGCTACCCGTTTTACAATGTCTGTGACCTTCGTTCTTCTTCTTATTTCTGTATTTCTTACCCTGTCCCTCAAACTTATTCTGAGCATGACCCTTTCCGTAGCTCTTTGAGTTGTTCTTAACCTGTTAGCACTTTTTTGTGTAAGATTCATTGTGTCTAGGCCATATTTTCTCACAGGTAAAATGCATGATTCATTTGAGGTTCAGGGAAATTTTTGAATCTTTAAATATATGTTCCAATCTTCCGAGGTCTGGTTCTCCTTTCCATCTTTATTCTATGACCAAGATAGACATACTCCATAACATTTTCCAAAGTATGGTTGTCGATGCTCACTTGAATTTGATCTTCACTGATCACCTTTGTTTTTGACAGATTCATTTTCAATCCTACTTCACTCGATGTTTAATGTAGTTCTTCCAACATTGCGGTTAATTCTGCAGCGTCGCTACTAATGAGCACTATGTCATCTACAAAACGCAAGCGACTTAGCAAAGTTCCATCAATGTTTACTCTTTGGTTCTGCCATGACAGCCCTTTGAAAATATTCTCAAGTGCCAAAGTGAAAAGTTTCGCAGAAATAGTATCCCCTTGTCGGACGCCTCTTTGGATAGGAATCTTATCGGTAATGGTGTAATCGTCGATCCTGACTTGTAGTGTAGCGTTCTTGTAAATATACTTGATAAGATTGGAGTATCTAGAGCCAATCCTAGTATCACTCATGGCCTGAAGAATCGCCCATATTTCGAGGGAGTCAAATGCTTTTTGGAAGTCCACAGTAGCAAGATGGAGGGAGACATTTACTCTGTACACTATTCAATGAGTGTGCGTAAGGTTTGAAGATGGTCGGTAGTACTAAATCCCTTACGAAAGCCTGCTTGCTCAACTGATTGGTAAAAGTCTAGTTTGTTTGTCAACCGGTTCGTTACCACCTTGGTGAATAGTTTGTAAAGGAGCGACAGAAGACTAATTGGTAGAATATATATATATATATATATATATATATATATATATATATATATATATATATATATATATAGTGACCGTCTAAAGTCCGTTCCCCCCCGACTAATTTTTGAGCCAACTCGTATATCGCAACGAAATTTGGAGGGCTTAAATAGGAGATGAAAAGCTATTTTTTTATGAAAAAATGATAGCTAAAAGTTATAAAATGGCGGCTACGCGTCATCTTGAATTCATATTTTAAATACAACACCCCGCATATTATTCCATTTTCAAAATCTGCTCATTATTCTTAACATTTTTCTCCAATACACTTTATTCCTAAATGTAATTGCTTTCGAAATAATGACGTTTGAAAATTGACATTTTGGTCATTTCAAATTCAATCAAAAATACGATCAAGTTTGCGTTGGAAACAAAATCGTTGTCGCGGTAACATCTTGATAACTAACTGTCAAATTGTCCGTTGAGCATCTTAATTATTGTATGAAAAGTGTGACCATGGCTCGCAGTTTACACGATAAATTTGAAGCAGTTTTGATTTTAGGAGATGCTGGAAGAAATTTTCATCTAGCAGTCCGTATGTTTAACGATAGATTTCCCGAAAACCCTATTTCGCGGTCATATTTTGCGCAAACTTTTAAACAAGCTCCAAGCAACTGGTACGATGAAAGATGCTCCAAGATCAGGAAGACCACCTCTTTCAGAAGAAAAAAAAATTGAAATTGTTGCTTAAATGGTAATTAATCCTACTCAGTCGACGTCTGCAGTTGCTGAATCCTGCGAAGTAAGTTCGAAAAGTGTCCAAAGAGTTCTAAAAAATGAAAAATTTCATCCCTATAAAATGAAAATCCTGCATGCTCTCACGGAGGATGATCCAGACCGGAGGGTTGAATTTTGTGAGTGGTTAACAAGAAAAATTGAAGGAGAACGATCCTTCCTAAAACGTGTATGTTTCTCAGATCAATGCACGTTTTTCCTTAATGAAAAGGTCAACAAACAGAACGTACGATACTGGAGCGATACTAATCCGCATATTTTTAGAGAAAGGCATACCCGGTTTCCTGAAAAAGTTAATGTTTGGGCGGGGATTTTCGGCAACCACGTTGTTGGACCGATTTTCATCAGAGGCAATCTTACAGGAGATCTTTACAGAAATCTTTTAAAAACTGAAATTGAACCTCGAATAAGACAAATTGTATTAAACAATCAGAAAGAGTTTGAAAATCGTGAAATCATATTTCAGCAGGACGGAGCACCTCCCCATTTCTATCGCATGGCTAGACTAGAGAGTTTCTCGATACACACTTTCCTGGGCGATGGATAGGTCGTAGGGGAAGTACAGAATGGCCACCAAGATCTCCGGATCTTACCCCTCTAGATTTTTTCCTTTGGGGATATCTGAAGTTAAAAATCTACGCCACTGAATGTCAAACAATAGAAGAGTTGGAACGCAAAATAAGAGAAGCATGTGAAGAAATAGATGAACAGACTTTCATCAACGTGAGAGAAGCTATTCATAATAGGGCACTTTATTGTCAAGATTTAGGAGGGGGCCACATCGAACACTTGATAAAATAATTATTGTTGGGGTTAAATAAGTGTTATTCAAAAATAAATAAAATATTTTTTTACCAACTAATTTGTTTTCCTTGTGAATTTACAGAACAAATTCGAAACCTTCAAGATTTTCCGGTAAGTGGTACTGTTTATCCTAAAAATACTGTCTTTACGCCTCTTATTAGTCGAATTCATTAAAAGATTTAACTACAAATTAGTTAAAAAATTTAGTTAGCAGAATTTTTTATCGAAAGTGACTAAAACCATTTCATTTTAAACCGGATTTTCAATTTTCAAACGTCATTATTTCGAAAACAATTACATTTAGGAATAAAGTGTATTAGAGAAAAATGTTAAGAATAATGAGCAGATTTTGAAAATGGAATAATATGCGGGGTGTTGTATTTAAAATATTAATTCAAGATGGCGCGTAGCCGCCATTTTATAACTTTTAGCTCATTTTTTCATAAAAAAATAGCTTTTCATCTCCTATTTAAGCCCTCCAAATTTCGTTGCGATATACGAGTTGGCTCAAAAATTAGTAGGGGGGAACGGACTTTAGACGGTCACTGTATATATATATATATATATATATATATATATATATATATATATATATATATATATATATATATATATATATATATATATATATATATATATATATATATATAATATTTCACTACTTTGGCGGGAATGTCATGAGTTTAAAAAAGATATGGTGCATGAAATTCTACCAGTATTGGCGTGGGTTACTACGATGAAGAATTAGTATAAATAAGTTCAATCGCGAAAAAAATAAATTGTGTAAAATAAAAGCCAGTAAGTCCTTTTATGTTTATGATGTTACCGAAACCCATACAGAAACCAGTACTTTAAAACATAAAATACGTATAAAATCATATATGTGTAAGATTAATAGTGAAATGAATTTTTTTGTTTACGTACTTGCCCATAAAATTAAAATAAATAATCTCGAGAATCATTCTTTCATTTGCAAGTATGTTAATCGTCATATATTTTCTTTTTGATGACCCTTCTTTTTATTTACAATGATATTTATCCTGAGGCCCTTTTACTTGCGCTATGGGTCAGGCTTAAATAACAAGGTAAAAAGTAGATTGGGGGTCCACCTCGAGGTAAAAATCTTCATTTGTTTTCATCATATTTTTAAATATATTTGGTCTCGTCAGTTTTTTTTTTTTTTTTTTCTCGAAAAAGTGGGCAAGTTAAGATGAATTTAAATACGCGTATAAAACATGCCTTACTTCATATTCTGAGGAAAATAAGTAGAACTGTGTAGAAATTAGGCCATACAGAATCACATACACTAACTGACTGACACCAAAAAAGGGGGATAGAGAAAGAAAGGTAAATGTCAATATATTCATAAACGTCACACGTAGGATTTAATTTATAACCTTTCTGTCTGAATTGTAAGGCCTTATCCCCTACCTACGTTAGAATTTGGGTACCCGTATACTTCAAATTATTCTCATTATTTTGGCATAATCCGCACACAAAACTAGATAAATTAGGACGTAAGAATTTATCTTAAATAATTATTCCTATAATTACGTAATAGTACGCATTGGGCTAATTCATTTCTATGCATTCTATTTCTGCAAGTACTTTTTCTCCTGGGGATAATGATAGCAAACTTTTATTAACGCCTTCAAGGCTGTATCGCATATTACGATTTTCTTTAGTTACGTGGAATAATTGAATTCTCTCTTTTAAAATTGCTTGATTACTGTCTTTTATTGAAGGTTTCATTTTTTGACCATCCTTTTGCTTCTTTCGTTTGATACAAATTATATAGGTTAGATAAATAATTATTGTTATGGCTAGTGTTGAGATACAGAATGATATAAGACCAAATAACAAATCATGGGTATAACTCGGGATTGACGACTGGCCATGTACTTCCGGTATGAGAGGGATCCCTATTGCAAATCTGTTTGTTCTGTAAAGGGACTACTACTAGGACTAGGACTGACAGGGAAATGTTCCAAAATAAAAATAGTGAATCATTATGGAAGCCGTAAGGATGTTCGTACGGTTCTAATGACTTTGATTGTTGGATGGAACTTATTATGTTCCTAATGGTTGATTCGGTGGAAGTTAGATTGAGATGAGGTATGTGAAGAGTCCAGTTACTATTTAGGCACTCTTTTATGTTTTTATATGTAGGTGCAACGTGATTTGTCTTAGGGTTTAAGACAAATGATTTTAAATTTGACCATGTTGCTGGTATTATATGGGTTATGGGGTTAGCATATGTTGTGAAAATATTAGGGCATGGGAATCTCTTGGGTATGAGGACATCAGTCTGCGTTTGCAGCTGACAACTGCATGGTAGATTAATTTTAGTTGCCCCCTGGAAAGAATGTCGAACGTTAATTTTCAACGTTTTATTTGGGCTGCAGGAAATTGTCAGATGTTCTTTGAAAATGATTTTGATAATAAGTTGATGTTATGTAGTATCAAACAATCGGTAGTGGAGGTATTGAAGCTTTGACATTGATTTCTAATTGGTTCTATATTCTTTCCCTTGTCCTCTGACCAACTTGTTTCGTAATTTATTGGTATTGTTGCCTCGTAGACCTTGGTCTCTGGTAAAGGCTTCCAATATGCCCCTGCACTAATCTCGATATTGTATCCTTCATCATGTGCCTCTGACATAATTTTCGTCAGTAGTATAGTTGTAAACCTAAGAAAAAAATTGTTTATACAATTAAATAAGTTTCTTTTTAATTACCCGGTATTCTATGACCGTACTATAACTATGTATTTAAAATGCTATACCGCTTATATTATATTCTTAGTCATTACTTGCATTTACGAGCGTTAATATATTATGTTCCCTTGCTAGACTTAAAATTACTTTATAAAGTAATATTTTGTTACTTAGTAAGATAATAATCATCTCGATACTGATTATTTTATTGAATCATGTAATATTATTTCTACTATTAATCCAATCCTAATTAAAAAAAATTTCCTATATGTAATAAAACTAATAATATCTTGTTGCTCAAAAGCATAATTTTTTTTCTATATCTAATAATGAATATAATTTTTGCGAAAATATTTATATTAATTGTGCTGTAAATATAAATAAATTAAAATATTGGCAGAAATTGTTTTCTCACTATGTACACTAAATGCTTATTTTATGTTTGTATTGTCTCGCGAAAAAGATATAAACATTTTGTGGTAAGAATTATAGCATATTATATTAAATACCATATTTTGCAACTTCATCAAAACTGCATATGAGTGGGTCATTACACGGCCCGTATGTTTTCCTGGCCTACGGCTACGGTGAGTGGGTTTAAATTCTTGATATTGTAAAACTTTTAATTTTTCCTTTTTTGTTTGCCCCTCGAATACTCCTTTTGTTTTGCTTCGAGTTACCCTTTCGGATTCCGACATATGGCGTATATAAATAAATAAACCTATGAATATATATCTATATAAAGTAATAATAGGTATCGCAGTTAATCAAAATAATATCTATACAAACGTTATAATACTAAGAGAAATAAATGTATTGTGAAAATTGTAGAAAGAAAAAAAAAACAACAAAAAAATCGTTTATTACCATCTTTTTCCACTTTTGTATCATATCTCTAGAAATATTTCTTATATTTACACTGCACATGTGTGTGTTAATTATTTTTCTTAAAATATTTATTGTTCTACCTATTTTTGTAGTTTCCAGGAGTTTTACAGTTATCTTAATCTTTTTTATTTTCTTTAAAATTGCTAAAATTCTTTTTTGTTTATTGTGTGTATGATATATTTCAAGTTTTCTTTTATAAGTTAACAGGATATCTGAAAAATTTTTCATTACGTAGCATTTATTGAGTATTGTTAATAATATTTATAATTAATTAGAGAAAGAATGATAGTTTTAAAGATAGCGACCTCTGCCATATGTGTACCACTAGCGCCACATTTATATCACAATCATACAACATATTATGTGGTACAAGAAACACATTAAAAATTTAAATGCCATAAAAGTAGTACTGTTTATTAAAATATAAAAGTAAATGTTAAAAGCGGCTTATCCATCAAAAGAAAATTATTACTGTAACCATATCACAATTAAAAAAACAGTTAAATTTGAAAATAAACTCGGCGCCTCCACCAAATGTCATGGTCCCGATATAGGGTATGACTAGGGACGTAGGGATCTAACTAAATAAAATATATATTTAAAAAACACCTAACTTTTTATTTACATATTTACAGATGGTCGTTTTTAAAAGTATGATTCCTACAATTTTCACTTTAAGAGAAAAATATATAACTTACATTAATTGGCCCATTGACCAGGGGAACAGCACTTTCAATAAAAACATTCTGACCAAATCAATAGTTCACTTTTTGATTCTCGTTGACCGATTTCACTGACTCGCTAATTGATTCTCATTTTTTTAATAATAATCCCCTCTCGAGGATTCTAAAATCTTTTTATAGTAAACCTCAGCTGGTCAGCGATTTTCGTGTTTATCTCTTATGTAGAGCAATTAGTTAATTGTTTTATTAATCGTTATTAAAACGGCCAATATTATAAACAATTCTGGGTGAGTTGCGGTTTGCAGAGTATTGACTTTAAAACAATAGATGTGTAATTTAGGCCATTGCAAAATATCTTAGAATTACTTGTTTTTATGTATGGTATATTGATCGTCTTTTAGCATTTATTTTATTTGAGATATAAGAGATATTATTCTTGTACTTGATATTTGAAAGTAATATTTTATGCATATAATTCTGTGCTTGACAATATATATATATATATATATATATATATATATATATATATATATATATATATATATATATATATATATATATATATATATACTGGGAACATTTCACTACTTTGGCGGGAATGTCATGAGTTTAAAAAAGATATGGTGCATGAAATTCTACCAGTATTGGCGTGGGTTACTACGATGAAGAATTAGTATAAATAAGTTCAATCGCGAAAAAAATAAATTGTGTAAAATAAAAGCCAGTAAGTCCTTTTATGTTTATGATGTTACCGAAACCCATACAGAAACCAGTAATATCAGTAAAAGTTTTAACTTAAATGCTTGTACTTCCATTGACGGTAAAAGGCAGCTCCAGTCGATGCCCTTTGGAAATTATATTTAATATTAATTTTGCTTAAAATTATAATTTACTATGTTTTGTTCAAAACTGAATAGTATTTCTGAAAATAGTTTATTTTACCTTATTAAAATTTGAATATATTCATTATTTTTAAGTATTTTTTACTTGTTAAATTTTAATAGACTTAAATAAGACTAACATAATCACGTTTAGGAAAGATCATCGCTGGCATGTTTGCTCGCCCCAATTGCCACAGCAGCCACACTAATTAATGTTTGCGTGCAGTAATGTACTATTTACCACACGCAAATCAATGGTGTAAGTGAATATTCACAGCACGTTTGTAAGTAATAAAACTAACACAAGTCACAAACCAGCTTTCGTTGTCAAAGTTGCAATTAACTGCTCTTTAGAACAAACAAAGCAAGTAGTTCAGGCTAGTGATTGTAAAAACAAATTTCACAATCAAGTTAAGTAAGTGGAACATCGTCATCACTGTGGTCACACTCAATAACAACTTCGGCATTAGGATCTTTTTGCCTGTCTACTTCCTCAAAATCTTCGATAGTATCGGAAATAAAAATTGACCTATCGCCATTTTCTATTTTCTTCAGAAAGTTTTCATTGTGGGATACATAGAGTAGTTAAGCGGCTCTGTCATTAGTAAGTCTGTTTCTTTTTTTCGAATAAATATGACTATAAACGCTAAAACTGCATTCCGTGGCTGCCGAAGATGCCGGCATCGTCAAAATTCGTGACGCTATTTGTGACAATGAAGAACAAAGTCTTTTCCACCAAGAAACTGGGTTATCAAAACTACTTTTCCATATAAAATTATTTCCAAATTATTTTCCACTTCTGCAACCGTAATTTGCTATTTCATCAATTATTTCTTGGTCCTTTATATTGCGTTTATTTTTTGATATATTAAATATGTACTCTATGGGTGAAATAACCTGTGTTTCATCAAGTTCAGAACCTTGTGATTTTGGATTTAGTGATTCTGCGGCAGAATATATGGGCTTAACAAATTTTTCTCTTTTGTCAACAAACTTCAACAACTCAGATTTTTCTTTGTTGTGAACTGGGGACAATGCAAGGTTGTTCTGAATTACTCATTTAATGTCACGAAATGCTTTTTCAGCAAAGTGAATAGTGCCATAATCTCCTTCTACAATTTTTAACCATTTGCAAATAGGTTCAAAAATATTAACATATTTATCAATCACTTGTGTTGCTTCTTGGCTAACTGCAACTCCTTGTAAACTGAGTCTAATGCTGTATATACTTTTTAAACTGATCAAAGCTAAAAACCAGCGAGTTCTTACAGGCAGTTGTCCTGTACCTGCATTTGGCTGTACATTTTTGTTTTCTGTTTGTTTTCTTCGTAATACAGAACTTGTTTTTTCTTGATCTCTCTTGCGATATCTGTAATTTTATCGATTAGAGTCGATATAGTAGTGATTTTAAGCAAATTATTACATAACAAATTGAGACCATATGGAATGATATCATTTTTATGATTAGTATGATTTCAGCAAGTTGCATATTTTTTGCGTACCCTAAAAATTTATTTCGTCCGAAATGTTCAATTATCTTCCCAATTTCTTGAGCTATATACGCTGCAGTGTGTCTTTACAACTTAGTTTCGGCAGAAGCTCCTAGTAGCGGCGATGGTGTAGTGATTATACAATTTATAACTCCTTGGTTTCATATGTTGCTCCAGCAGTCGCTCTGTAGACCTAGAATCTCAGTTTCATTGATTGTAGTTTTAACTTTTCCCTTTAATTTATTGAATTCTGCATCCAACCTTGTATTCGACAGTTTATATCTAGTTGGTAGTACAAACTTGGACGAAATCATCTTGAAGAGCTTAACCCATTCGGCGTTCTCAAGGATGGACAACGGAGAGTAATTGGCGTATATTGCACGAGCTAGTTTTTTTCGATTTTCTCCTATACAAAAAGGTACAGGTTTAGTGTTTGTTTTTCACACATCTTTTTTAAGTTAGTAAAATTCTAATTCTACTTTTTATTTTATACATTTTCAAAACAACTTTAAGATGTGTATAGATACTTTTTTTATACATATATTTTTTGGATTCCTATATATTTCTTAGCAAAGGTTTTTTTTGGAAATTCGGTCAGCAAATTCAAAAGCACTTCTAGAAGTCGCAGGTTTCATTGAAGAAGTAGCAGGTTTAATTGTTTAATTTACAACATTGGAAGTAGATGGGGGGGGGGGCGGCATTTCGAGATCAATGACAATACTGGAACTGCTAATAGTACTACAAGTAAATGTAGAACTTGAGCCTGGCGGTTGTGGTGGTAGTATTTCTGGCACTGACTGTTTTGATTCATTCCTTCTTCGTCACTCTGCACTTTACTTTACTTAAATGTGCCTTCGTCCTGGGCGTATTTTTAAAGAACGTTTTACTGAAATACTTCAAAAAATCAAAAATAAACTTCTAAATCTTATAAAATATATTTTACACAACGTATATTGTATAATAAATATTCTCTAGTAACGTACTGGAGCACTAGCACTCACGTTCTTGCTTTAACAAATAATAAGATATTTATGTCAACCGGAAATTCCTCCATTCCGATGTTGCCAATAAATTGGTAAATAGTCGATTATTATAATTGTAAAAGTATTATAGTTAGTTTAATGCTTGTAGGCTTTTAAAATATGATATATATATATATATATATATATATATATATATATATATATATATATATATATATATATATATACATCTATATATAAGTCCCCACATATCTGCCATTTATACCAATTGTAGTTTATTTTATCCAAAATCGTGCGCATACTTTCATAATTTTCTTTCATTGCAACTAAATGGGCAACTGGTATAGAGGGTTTTAAATTTCCATTATGCAATAACACAGCTTTTAAGCTATATTTAGATGAGTCTATGAATAAGCGCCACTCACGGGGAGAATGTTCTATATCGAGTTCCTGCATTAAACTGTCTATATCAGTACACGCGCACAACGAATTTTACCATACTGTAGAATTCAGAAAACATAGCATATATATATGTATATGTATACATATATATATGCAATATATATATATATATATATATATATATATATATATATATATATATATATATATATATATATATATATATATATATATATATATATATATATATATATATATATATATATATATATATATATATATATATATATATATATATGACAAGATTTAAATATGTTTACAAATATTTCTAATATTTCCATTTACAACACTAGTCCAGGCTGGGCTGGGCATTAAAATATATTTGAGTAACAACTGTCTCATAAACCTTTTAACTGAACCGTTTTCTTCTGTAAAGTTAAACAATTGGTTTTTTCCGCACTGAAAATTATTTGCTTTAACTTTAAGTCCAAGAATTAACAGAAAACATGCAAATTTAATTTAAAAATTAAACAATAAAAAATAGATTTTCTCATATACTATCGGCTATTGAGGCAAATATATTTTAGTAGAAAAAGTTGACTTGCCTTCGCTGGAATTGAATACCGAACGCTTTCAAGGAAGACATATCGGAAATTTAAACAAAAAGAAACAAGCAGACAATTAATCAACCACAATTTAGATATACCTACTTACAGATTCAGCAATGTGTAGTGGCTCTCTAGTATCTCTGTGTATAAAATGTTTCTTTTAACATAATTTTTTCATGTCCTAATTGACATATTATTCTCTGGTACTAACCTGAAACAAAATAAAAATATCAAGATATGTCACGGCAATGAAATCACGAGAATAAATAATCAATCAAAGATAATAATTAGATATTCCATGCGTGGAGAAAAATCACAACGGTTTCTTATTAACTTATTGATACATAGACCTTACTGTATGTGACTGAATTTTAATGAGTATTTCCCTTTTGCAATTTACAATAGAAAATTTCCATGTATAGGTAGCTTCAGAATGACCATTTTGAACGATGCATGTTTCTCCAAGCGTTACCATGACAACACCTACGCACTCCTTAAATATAAACAATAACAAAAAGCCGAAGAAATTTAATTAATTTTATTCTGAATCATCAGTTAAAATAAAACTTTGTTTCCAGTTATGTTTACAATATTTACTCGGAAAATACTCTAACAAAACATAAATCCCACAAAAAAACTCCAAAAATTGATTCGGACGTATTTTTTTTTATGAAATCACTCCTACACATGATCAATTGACTATGTGTACTCTTGCTTTTATTCAGAAAATAAGTGCTCAACAATTTTCCGATTAATTCCTAAAATTTGGTTTGTACTTGTTATATTACTACTAAAAAATGGGGCTATATACTTATTGAAACTGTTCATGAAAATAAAAACAAAAATATTGTTTATTAAAGCAAAACTTCTGAAATAATTACCAAAACAAGAAGCATAAAATACCTAGAAGTTCATTATTTATTTCGACCACTAGTTCTTTATCAGTTATTTTTCTCCCTTCAGATCACAAATTTATCGTCTCCTCAACTCATCAATTTTTAACAAAGAAAGCGGATAAGTTTGGCAGTCCAATATCATAAATTTCTAAAAAGTTTGCAAAGGAGAAACTGAGTTTTGTAATTTGATGAAATTGAATTTTATTAAAAATCTCTTTGCGTATCTAAAGAGCTTTTCCTAGTAATCATTGAAGTATTAATAATTTTCCCTGAAAATCAGTGGGCTAATGGAATTTTCCTTACAGCACTGCTAATTGTATCCATCTATGAATTTAATAAATTTACGATGAGTAGTTACTATTTATTATTATTTCCGATAAACAATAGAGAAAACGGAAAACATTTAATACAGATGAAATACGTACGTTTTATATTTTTAGAATCATTTAAAGACGAATTTTGAACACTTTAGTGTAGTTTTTTTAATTCTATTATTATTTTTATAGCTATGAACAAAAAAATATAAATATTTTCGATAGAAAGAGATAACTTTTGGAGACGAAAAAAAATTAATTGCAGCATTTTCCTATCCTAATTTTTAAAAATCTGCTAGATGGTTCCTATTGGGTGAGTACTTAAAATAAGTACCAAAACGAAACTATCAACCGATAATCTAATTTATTTGTGTCAATCTTAAGCAGTTTTTTAATCTGTACCGGTTCAAAACCAGTCCGAATTAATAAATATGAGGTAGGTAGATTAAATACATTTAATTCTAACATATTTTAACAATGCAAAAATAAACAGAGCTGTCTAGCAAGAAAATATAAAGGTTCAGATACATTTTTTGAAACGTTTTGTTAGCCTGAAAATATTTTCGAATGTGATCATTCACACTATAACTTTTGCATTTAACAATTTATTCTAGACTAATAGACGATCGTATAGTACGAGCCGTATTAAAAATATAGAAAGTTGCTATCCTGGACTTATAAGTAAAACATTTGAAGCATGTGAGGACTTTAAAGTGTTAAAAGACGATATCGGAAAAACAGTTTGGAATTTTTTAATAACAATTTGGTAGGTTAATAGGAAGGTAGGAGGTCAGATTTTAAAATATTTTTTGGACAGTCCACATTTTGAATGGCGCCTGTCAATTTTAAAATATCAAATGGAATGTATTGTTTTTTTTTCGAAAACTCGATTGTCTGTCAAAAACTACGTAAGTACCCCGAAATCTTTGCATTTGCTTTACTGGTTGCCTGTAGGAAAAGTTACGAATTAAAAAAGAAACCCAAAATAACAATAAACCTAGTACTGAATGCTTTAAATTTAACGAAACTTGTGCTTGCTATTGAGGGTGTCTCTAACTGCTCGCGCGAAGTGTGGTTGGACACTATCTTGCTCACACTTGTTGTTGCTGATTTTCATCGCTGATTTTCATCGAACATTTTCGAATATTTCTCCATTTAGGGGGCCATCGTTTGACTCTGTCTCCAACTAAACCATACTATGTGTTAACTTACCAAGGATGCTGATTCGCTACAACTCTCATCCAGTGAGGATTTTCGGGTGTCTAGTAGTGCATCTTATGTCGTGTTACCCTACATTTAAAGAGCAAAGACTATGGAACGTAGTACAAAATAACTTAATAAATATAAATTACCTGAACACAATTATTAAAGGTTGCCTCATCAGAAAAATAATGGTTCTTAAGAATTATTGTTTGGTTCTGGTACGATTTAATACATCTTTTTTTGGTTTTATTAGGAAACCTACCTCAAATTTACTATATCTAAGTAAAAAGAGCGAGGATGCATGACAATTTTTCACAAAATAATACAAATTAGGATGGATTGTCAAGTCGCATTACTGCACTTTTAACACATTTTATTTAAAATTCCGTTACATTTTGCGCATGTTATCGTTGATGTAAGTTAATATATGTGTATATATTTATTAAATAAGAATGTTTTTTTTTTCGAAATTACGAATATGAATAATTCTCTAACATAATACCTGACAACTGATCACATGAAGTTTGTTTTGTATCTAAACTCTGCTAACTTAACTGTATGTCATTTAGTCCCCCAGCAAGCGCTGTTGCCAAAGTAAATTTTGTTATATTCTTTGATGTGCGATTAATATTTTTTTCATATACATTTCATATTCAGGTACAAGTCAAAGTGGAAAGGAATTAGGCGGATTTATATTAAGTAAGCAACCAGTTCTACACATAGTTTGTGGGAAGGGAATTGGGCATTTATGTGGTTTTATTATAGTTTGTAATTTTAGTATTTTTTGACTTATAATTAATAAAAATGTGGATTAAGTTAGGTTAGGATTCCTGTAAAGTAAGCGTGTGGTAGCACGCCAACAAAATTCTGGATCTACATTAAAACAAGGTTTTTTTAACAAAACCTATACTCTTATGTAGATATGTCGCGTTAGCGTTAGGTTAGCCCAAGTTCGTCGATAAAACCATCATTAAAGCCATAAAATAACATTGAATCATATCTGAAATATGCGCCCTCTAAAGTGGCGTGATTGTCGAAAGCGATTTAGGGTCCTATGATTAACACCGGGTTTGTTAATAAATGAAACTATCATTAACGGCAACAATGCATATAATTTAGTTTCAGTATTTTGTCAAACTTCATAATTGACAGTTTTAGTATTGAAGAAGTAGTGAAATTTTTCAAATTTGTTGGTTATTTATGGAAAGTTTTGTTTTTTTTTTAATAAAAAAAATGCTTCATCCACGCTTTTTTTTTTGCTTAAATATAGTAAATTTAAGGTAAGTTTCCTAACAAAACCAAAAAAAGGTAAAAAATCGAGATGTATTAAATCGTACCAGACCCTGCTGTTTTCTTGAATTTTATATCCTAAAAAATGCCATTATCCCATTTTTGCAAATCTTGACCATACATTTCCTGGTGAAGAGTGACAATTTTAAAATAATCTGCACCGATTCATGACACATTGCTGATTCCATTACAAATTGTCTGGATCTATCATGGGGATTTAAATCAACTTCCACCAAAATACCAACTGTCATCTCTTCATTGGTTTTTAAATGTGTTCAAATTCTTTTTTTGGCACGTAGATTTCCGGTGGTGCGTCCTCAATCTTCTAGTCGCTTGAATGCATGTAAGATTTTTGAAAGAAAGGAAACTCAATAGCCCACAATTGCGCAACATCCCGGTAATTCCTTCTGCATTTACTCAGAATTAACAACATATCAATCTTAATGTTGTAATTTTGTTCCATGATTTTAGGAGTAATAAACCGATATACAGTTAACTCGAATTTGACAAGTTTTCAATGTCACAAGTTGAAATATACCATAACCTAAGTAACACCCAAAAGTCTTGAACAAAGTTTTCACAATTCCGCCAATTATACCAGAAAATATGAAAAATCGAGTTCGACAGGCATTTAAACTCGGCAGTTTGTTATAAAATAGAATCCCCATATAACTGAGTATTTTCAAAAGTAGTCTGAATTATTATAGGGCAGTCCAACAATCTGTCATGTCCTACGACAGCATAGGTTGACAACCTAGGGTTTGTTTAAAAATTACACCTAATTGCGCAACTTGACTAATGATAAAATAGTAAACTTTTGTCTTAAATGTAATTGCCATATAGGCAGTCCAAAAAAACAGCTGCTACGACAGCTATTTGACCAAGTTGCCTAATTCCAAGTTAACCTAGAATGGCAAGTTAACCTAGAATGGCAATGCCAAAGCTAAACTAGGATTATCTTTTTTGAAAGAAAATACCTAATCTGTCGACATTTTAGACATCATGCCGAAGCTAACGGAGGAACAAAAGTCAATAATTTTTACTCGACTTCGGTATGGGAAAAAAATTAGAGAAATTGCAGCAGAAGTGCATCTAAGCAAAAACACCGTTTTGTTAGCCAAGCAAAAAAATTGCAGAATATGGTTGTATCATTGAGAGATTAAAGGCGGGACGTACAAAAGTTTCAACATTGAATCAAAACCATTGGTGCAGTTCCTTAGAAACAATCTTTTTCAAACAACAGTAAAGGCTAAAGAAGAAATCAATTTCTCAGGTTGTGCAAATACTGCAAGAAGAAATATACGGTTATCAGACTTAAGGAATCGTGCTGCTTCTAATAAAATATTCCTTACAAAATTTAATAAGCAAAGGAGGTTGGAATTTGCAAGGGAATATGAAAATCAAGATAATTTCTAGGAGAATGTGGTGGTCAGTGAAAACTTTTCAATCATGCCATAATGGAACACTGCGCGTGTTTAGACCTGTTGGGTCGAGGTTTCATGAGGGATATACACGGGAAATAAACCAGAGTGGTCGTGTTTCTGTAAACATTTGAGGATTCGGAGGTGGTTAACCAATTCAATACTAACTAAGTCTTTAACCTAAAATTCATAACGTGACAAATATTTGACTGGAAAAATCATATAACAGTTTAAGAGCTAATATCATGCTGTCCCAGTTATATTTGGTGACGATGGTACATTAATAAACGATGGACATCATTTTGAACACCTTAAACACGAGAGTCGTTTAGGCATTCATTACTTGGTTCATTGTTATCTTGTGTTTCTTTTTTAATTCGTCCCTAGCCAACCAATAAATCAATTGCAAAGATTTTTGGGGTACTTACGTAGTTGTTGACACGCAATCGAATTAAAAAAAAATAATACCATTCCATTTGATATTTCAAAGTTGACAGCCGATATTCAAAATAGGTAACTGTCAAAAATATCTGAAAATCTGACCCCCCTTAACCCTTTAAAAACCCCACCTTGTATACATATTAGGAGAAGGTCGTTTGATTAATAAACTCCTACTGGGATTAAATACAGATTCTTTACAAACTATATATTTCGTGTAAAAAATACTATATATTTTATATTGTTGTTGTGTAAAAAATGTAGCCAAGTCTCCCCACTTTTTTACTTATAAAATGTTATGTAGATCCAAGTCTACTCTACATCTTAGTAAAAAAAATCTTAACTGGGCAATTACGCACCACGGAAGTTAACTATCCTTTTAACTACGTGAATGCGATAGTTATTATATATTAACATTGAAATGTAAACCGCATTGTCAAATGCAGGTGTCGTGTAATGAAATGGTCACGATACATTTTGTTTTTAATTAAGATGTGCAGCAGACTTGGCTTTTTATGCAATCTCACACATTTTTAAAAGTGATAAAGTCGCCGGGGTATCAATTATTTTTTTAGGATACTCTACTTGTTTTTACTAAATTTTATGTATACTTAAATAATATGATCCCCCCCTCCCTGTGAGTGATTATAAACAAGATTGTTAAAATGCGATAGATTCGCGCTTAACTATGCGTCTGTCTATATCCTCGAGTATATATATATATATATATATATATATATATATATATAACATTCCCAAAAAATGTTTATTTGCTTGACATTAGTATTTTTTCAGTCTTATAAATTAGAAATACGAAAAAGTATTTATAATTTGGTAAAAGGTTGTTTTAACAACCGTTCATTAAGGAACTTGCTGTTAAGTTTCTTTCAGCGCACGCTTCTTTAATAATTATGTGAAGAAAGTTTATTAAAAAAAAAACAAAAGGAAGTAATTAATAAGGGAAAGAGAACGAGAAAACGTACTAAAATAAGGAGGTACCGATACACAGATACAATTAAAATATTTGTCAAAAATCAGCCGTAAAAGCGATCGAGCTCACTTCTATACCAGTCTCTAGAAAAAATATAGACATATCTTCAGTGTCAACCGAATAGATGATACAGGTCTGAATGTGAAATAATTTCTTCTATTTGGGACACTCTGTATACACATGTATATATATATATATATATATATATATATATTTAGAATCGTCTTAGTAAGCTTTTCAAGTTGATAACTATCACAGTGAATAATAAAAATAATTATTTTTTGTGCTGGACAAAATGGACAACTACTTCCGATATTTAGATTTTTTCTAAGCAAACATAGCCAGACAAATCTTTTGATGTATCAATTGCATATCAATAATATAATACAAAAAAATTTATACATTCTATAAGCTCCGTGACTATCAGGGGCGCAACCTTGGAGGCGTCAGCTTTTGGGGGCTCAATTCGGGCCTAAAATAATATTCTATTTTCAACAAACAAAAAATCGCTAAAAAGTAAAAAATAATCTTTTATTTATTTCATAGATATAGATATTTTGAAGTCGACGCCCAAAGCAGCCTCACCCAGCCATTTCAAAATATAGTTGTTGTATTTTGTGTTATATTACATATAAATCAAATAGCTAGCCTTATATCTTTTAAAACTGATTCCCGAATCACTTGCTCTCAGGGCCCCTGTGGAACTGTGCAATCGCAAACTGCTTCTTCCATTCAATCGCTGAGCCCAAAGTCAAATGGCTTTATTGACTTCCTATAGGACATTCATAAACGACCAAACAGACCAGTAACAAATTCGCATTTCGAGACATGCGCAGAAATATTTTCTGGCCTTGCAACTGTTGGCTAGGTTAATGCATGAAGATTTTATTAACGGCCGTGTTATAGAAGATTCACCTAGGATAACTAAATGTAAACTATAAAACAACTCCAAACCCATTAGCGACCAAATTTACTTGGTAGTTCGATTTCAAAATAGTGACGATACCCCCTCTAAAAACATATTAAAATCTGTATGAGGTTAGTAAGTTTAAGTCTATTAGTGAGTATAGGTAATACGTGTATGTATATTTTATTGATATATATTATTACAAATTGGTCATTATTTGGGCGCCGACTTCAAAATGTCTATATTTAAGGAATACATAAAATATTATTTTTTACTTTTTGCGATTCTTTTGGAAGTCGGTTCTATTATTTTTTAAAGATTTCATTTCTTACTTTTTAATGATTTTTTACAAGGCTTTATTTTTGAGAATATTATAATGTGTAGTATATGGAAATCCAATTGTATTTTGTAATACAAAAAGTGACCAAAAAGTGACGAAAAGAGAAGTAAACGACGCTATTAAAAAATGTGGGGATGGGCTTTTTATTGATACGTCAGTGACATATCGAATAACAATTGGTAAATAAAAAATAACTTTGGCATGTTATTGTATATGTCTTTGTATATTTTTCGCATAAGAAAAATGTGAAACAATTTATAAGGATGTCAAATCTCGTTAAAAAAGTTATACCCACCACTGATTCTTAAAGCTTTTGTTACGGGTCCCCTAATTCTTTATAAGACGCTATTGAAGAGAAAAGTTTTATTAGTGTCAAATATTTGATTGGATTTGTCGTGTACGTGACATTTCTATTATTTTCTGTGATTTCGGGAGAAAAGATAAAACGATCTGATAGCAAACTCGACATTGAACGACGTCAAAGCGTTGATATTGCTATAGTGTACTGAGATAATATCTAATATCCGAGACGAAATTTCCGTTAATATGCTGAAATTTTAGGGAATTAAGGGTAGTTTGGATAAGCAAGGGTATGAAATAGATGGGCTGGAGGAGGCATATAGGAGCTCATGGTTTTGTATAGTCACAAGCATTAAATGTAGTATTAGACTGAGTGACGGCAGCTATGCCAGATAACTTGGGTCAAAAAAAAAAAAAAAAAATATATATATATATATATATATATATATATATATATATATATACATATATATATATATATATATATATATATATATATATATATATATATATATATATATATATATATATATATAATATATATATAAAGTTGCTTTTTGATTGGACAAACAAAATGGTTCTAAGCAAAATTGCTCTTACATGTTAGGAGTTCGAATACACATATTTACCTGTCAGATAAGATGTCAACTTGTCAAAAAAGAGTGGGTTATCAAAAATTTCAATAATGTATCTGGTAACCCATTTTTATGTAAAAATATTTTTTTTATTTTTATGCGTATTCTATGACCAATGTTAGTGTCGCCCTACCTAACAGGTAAATATCACATAATTAAATTCGCAACATACTTAAAAAGCAAATTTTCATCTGTATGAAAATATAAAGGGTTTTAATAAATAACATAACAATCAAAATATAAGTGCTACAATGTACTCTATTTGTTTCCGCAATAGTTAATCGCGATAAAAAGCTACTATATTTGTGTTCAAGACCAACTGGAATATACAAAATGGATTTTATGATACCAAATTGGATGTTAATAATTATATGTAAAATGTGTTTATTCACAATACTTTTCAAACATTTTATATACAATTTTGATCACATTTCGTAAAGTGTTGCCCTTTACGAAGCTAGCCTTGAACGGAAGGATAGCAACTGCCTTTTATAGCCGTTAAGTATAGTAGAAACAAAAGTATTTTATACACTTACTATTTAATTTGATTTTCGTTAGATACAGCTACATGATACTCTAGCACCGATCGATAGCAAATAATGAGGGTGAGTTACAATTTTTTTTCATGTTTTTTATTTTACCTACTACGGCTTACTAGTTCTTATTCAGATTTAAACCATTTAATCTAACCATAAATACATTATGTACCTTAGTTTATCATTGTATTTAAGCAATTTATGTTCTATAATACCGTACTCGTGTTGAACATTAGGTTTGTTTACTTTTAACTCACATTGGTAAGATTAATATTATAAATTGTAAACAATTTATCACTTACAAATTTCTTTATTTAAATTCAGAAAGGTTCTGAAGAATGGAATAAGTATTCTCGAAAGCTAGACCATACAATAAAGAGTTTCGTACACTAAGCCTCTTTTTTTTTATTGCATCCTTTAAAACCCAGATCTAAGAGAATAAATATATAACTGTTTTTAACCTTCTTTCCTTCTAGCTTAAAGTACTTTATACGCATTTATATACATCTATATATATATATATATATATATATATATATATATATATATATATATATATGTACTACAAGCAAATTTTTAAAAGCTATTAAGGTAATTAGGTTAAATTACTATTAAGAGAACTTTTCATTCAAGTAATTAAAGCAGTTTGAGAAGGTATTTATTTTTTCCGCACTTTTCCTAGGCCCCCTGAAATTCGTATAGTAGTTGTGAAAAAAATCGCGTATATACAAACATTCACATATACCCACAAATAGACCTCCTTATTTTGTCGGTTAAAAATACATGATCCGGTTTATAGGTGAAAACAATATAGTAAAAAAAAATAATTATGGTGAGAAGTTCTGAGATAAGGTAGTACGTCATATTACTTATGACACACCAAATTTTAAAACGTTGATTACACCTCAAAAAATGTACTTCCTACTTCTAGTTAATATATTTTCGTTTGTCAATATAATCTTCGCTGATTATTGCGCATTTCTATCCTCAATGGCACTTCAGGAGACGTGCAACGATTGCCGCATTCTTAAGTATTTAAGTTGAAGTTCTCTGATAGCAACGTCCACAGTAAAACTTCGTCTTTAGCAATAAAGGTGCTTTGCTCTCGAAAAATGTATTGATTTTACTTTGGGGAGAGCAATACTAATTTGTTTTGTCTTGTTGATTGTAATGGAGAGTAATAAGGAATATTAAACTTGGCCAATAAATTAAAATAACACGTTTTCTGGAACTTCCAGGTTTTTTAAACCCTTTTTTGGAGAATAGACATTCTTACATCGAAAGCCGTATTCTTTAAAAATCATTAAATTTAGGCCAAATCAAACTTGAGAGTTATAGGTTTTATAAGATAATGGCTCAAAATATTACAATTACAAATAATATAATAGTGACATAAGCAAAAGTTTTAGTTTTCATTACTACTAGATCTGGTCGAACTCTAAAAATGTCTCACATACGTTACGGTTTATAGTACAACAAGAGTCGAAACTGCTGTCTTAACGACAATTTTATCATGTGTGGAGCGTCTAGACATACTGCCAGGTTAAGATATACGGTATCGTCTACGACTTGGAGTTCAATCCGTAGTACGTAGTGCGTTAAAAACCCTTTTAGTAAATCTTGGGGCCTAATTCTCAGTAGGCTGGTTACTTTGTTATTTATTTAACTGATAAATAAATTAATTATTCCCAATGAATAATTAAATAAAGACAGAAATATACAATATGACCTGGGATCATCGCGGCATCCTGTCATTACAAATGAATGTATTGTTGGTCCATTTTTCTATAAGAGTTCCTTAGAGAGTTTTAGAGCCTCGGTTTGGTTTCTGATCTTGATAAGTGTTCAATATAATTGAGATCTGGATTAAGATCTTGACTGCTTACATCCAGAATTTGATGTTCGATCGGGGATTGTCTTGTATGACCGGCTACAAGATAAGGCGGGGATATTGAGCAGCACTTTTCAGCTCAGAAAGAGCAACGAGATGTGTAAAATTATTAAAAGCCAGTATACACCATGCTGAGATTACTCGTCGTTTAGGCACGCAATTGTGCGAAATTCATCCTGGCTGAATAGCTTAGATGTATTTTAGTATTTTACCTTAAACAGGGTGTTCTTTAAAGCCATGAAGGACGTGCCTCTCTTATTTTTTGACTGAAGGTTCATATAGTGGTATCCAAAATTAAAAAGAAAATCATTTTTTATTGTTTTTTTTTAGTTATGCCGGTTTTGATGCAACATAGGAAGTTTCTTTGTAGCGATAAGGGGGTTTTTTAAACATAATAAGATCATAATCATAATATCATTATCCATTCTAGTTGCGCTAAGGAAGAAAACACATTGTACGCCGATACTTGAAATAAAACATTTATAATTGCCTTGTTACAAGCCATTTTTTGCCGCATCTTCAAAAAAAATACAAATCATTTATTGTTTAACTGTACAATATTACACAAACAATATTTTATATTCTAGTTTCTATGTTATACGGTTAGACAAAAATCATAGCAGCCATCCAGAAAACTACAGGTACTGATAAAGCCCGAACAACTTATGCAGAGAAGATCGAATAGGAATATGACGCGTTTTTAGTTAAGTTACTAAATTTACAGACTTAGATTACTAAATACATTTAATATGTAGTTTTAAAGACACAAAAAAAGAAATGAAGAAGAATTTAGAAAAGACACAAAAGGAGAAGAATTGAGAAAGGAGGGGAAGAGAATGGGGCAGGAAAATGGTAGGTTATATTAGTGAAATTTGGAACGAAAGAAGTTTCAAAGAATAACAAGAAAAATTATTGATTCTTCAATAATTTGATCTTTATAATATGCTTAATAGAAAGACAAGACATATCTATATTCAGAAAGTGCATCGAATTTATGGTAGTACACAAATTATAAGAAATATCGATCGTGGACGTCACTATGAAATTTGAGATATGGAGGTTTTTTTTATTCCATTACTTTATATGATAACATAGACATATGCAGTTTTCGCATATAATGCATACTCAGCCAACCGGCATGTTTTAACTATGTGAAATATGGTTTCTTTTCTTCCAGATATTCCGTAAATAAAGTGAATACAGCTATGTTGCACTTTTTGGATACGTAGACGCAGTCACAATGGTTGAAAACTGATAACACCAGAGAATCACAAAGGCGTTTTTTTTGTCTCTAGTGTAAGATTGAATAGGCTACCTTCAGCTTATTAGTTAGATGCTGTTTAAAACGCAAGTTGCAGTCAAGCTGTAGTCCCAGACTTTTGAAGGTATCAACATTATCCATTTGAATACCTAGGTGGTCTTTGACCAAATTGCAGTGGGTTGCTGAATAGAATTACGGTGGATTTACTAGGGTTAATTTTTTTGCATGTGATCGGTTTCAGTTCTAAATAGGACATTATGAACTGAATCGAAAGGCAAGCAGATTTGGGTGTCATCAGCATAATGATGATAATGGCAGTGTTTGATATTTTTGTGAAATTGTGAGGTATATAAAGTATAGAACAAAGGGCCAAGTATACTTTCCTGTGGAACACCAGACGTTACCACTTGCCTTTCAGAAAATTTACCATCCAAAACCACTATTTTACCGCGTAAATACGACGAGTCAAATTTTCGAGCACCATATCCAAAGCCGAGATAGTTAATAAGAGAAACAAATACCTTTTGGTTGAGCATACCAAAAGATTTTTTACGTTAAAAGCAAGAAAAACTTAATTTCTCTGTTTTTGTAGCAAGAATTTAAAAGCTAATTGTAGAAAGGTGCTCCTACCAACCAAAACTGAAAGTTTTAAATCCACAGACTATTCTATTTCTGCAGTATTCATTGGTGTTAGGTACGCTAAAGATTTCAAATACCCCCATAGAAAAAATTTAGGCTATTTAAGTCAAATGATTAAGATCTTTGTAGAAAATCACTAACCTAAGCTGTAGAATATCACTTTCAACAATTATTTTAGTAATGCTATTTGCAGTTATTATTTGCGTTTTTAAAATTTTCTGACTATTAAAATTTTGCTACGAAAACGGGGACACCTACGTTTTGTTAAATTTTAACTTAGTAAACATTTTGATAATTATGATTCGTTTTTATTGTTCAGCATATGCAAAAGGGACGTAACAAAAACGTATAAAAAACAATTTTAAACACTTAATCTAAAAGAAAATTGAAATAAATAAAAAACCTTAGAGGTCATAAAATAACCCAAGGATTGTCCTCCTTCAGTATATACATGACAAAAGGAACACCCTGTAAAGGATATTCTCCAGATATAATCCAAAAAATTTCTAGAGATAAGGACAACAATATGTTATCCTATATTAAATTATCTTAAATGTATTCCACATTTCATGACTTTTAGAGATTCTGTATCTTACCAGACAAGTTCAAAGACAATTCGTAAAAACTGATTAATCATAATGAAATTATCTAAATTTTTCTTCGTTTTTGTATTTCACGTAGTTTCCGAGATCCCTATACATTTATCACAAATTGAATCCACACTATATATATATATATATAACATTTTTGATGAATTCACGGAAATCATACCTAAATTGATAATGTCGCATTTTAAAAGATTATGAAGACTAAATGAAAACGCCGGGAGGTTTTCACTCGTATATTAATTTGACCGGACTGTAACTATATGGTTATTATTAAAATACACAAATATATATGTTAGCCTTTCATTAATAATTAAATGCACGGATTTAACACTACACATTATTTCAGTTTTCAATATTGTTTTTATATTCACAAAATCTTTCCAGTCTCGGCAGAGGTGAAAAATTATGTCTTAGTATCGGGCAAATATTTATATTTATAAAATAGACTGTGCATTCTCTGAAGCTCGACCTTCTTAATACTTAGTGATACATTAAAAACTTAGTAATACATTAAATGTAAAGATCCATGCAAATTACCTTCTCAATGTAACCTCAAAGATATAGGCAAACCACTAGTATTAATGCTATCATATATTGTACGCCTTGCTGAATTATTACAATATGTATGATATAGTCTGCCTCAGTTTCTAAACGTAAGTAAGTTTGTATCACTATCTAGATTAACATGTTTACCATTAGGCAATGTCTATATGCGAGAGAAAATAAACTTGTTCTCTAGTCGATAATTAGTTGTTGAACTACGTCGAGACAAAGAACACAATTAAACATGATGTACTCTTGGAACTTTGACACACCGTTATTAGGCTAGGAAAACAGTAAAGTAAGCCACAAAGATCTTAAACATCGACGAAAGGGGAGGTATGTCAAAAGCAGGACATTTTCATTGCACGGTTTCCATAGTTACTCACATTCTTTTCACAGACTCAGATTCGTGTGCCAAACTTTACATATAATAAGATTTTTTTCTCATTAACGCCCTGCATCTGAACGATGTTATTTTACAAAAAAACCTTCCAAAAAATAATTGGGGAAAGTATATTATAACCTAACCTATAACTAAAACCGTGTTTCTCTCACATAATTTTAACGAAACAAAAATTTTACACACTAAACACGCCACGAGCAGAAGACTTTTTTGAGAAATGACTAAATTACATAAAGAAAAGTTCCCAAGGAACAAAAAACCGATATGGAAAATTTAAGTTTCATTTATTCTTATATTTGAAATTTAGACGACGAATGATTGCTTAAAAATCATAAATATTTCTTTTTCAACATTTTGCTCCATATACCATATAACGAATTATCTAATTTTTAAAAATTTCGAATACACCCCTTTCTATGAGATGCATTTAACATATTTAACCTATATCTGTGTCATTACTTAATAGAAAAACAATTGCGTCTAAATTGTTCATTTCTTGTTAAGTCATGTCAAAATTTTAGTAGGCAAACTCTACCTAATTTTACATTTTACTTATATACTTCTGAAAATGAATTCAAAATCATCTTTCTAATATAATAAGTGTAAGCCAGTGGCAGCTCGCGGGTGAAAAAGTAAGTGAAGTGCAAATGAAGCAAGAAAATACCGCAATAATTTTTTTCCAGAATTTTTTTATATGTGGAGGGGGTAGAATATTTTTTTACGACTTACCTAAATTTTGTATACTAAATCAGTTAATCCTCATAAAATAGATGGGTTGCCCTAATCTCCTCCAGAAATTCCTTTTGAAACTGAAATATTACCAAGAGAAGTAAGTCTTTCTTGAGATGTTGTATTTCTTAAATAAGTTTTTACGCATTTGAGGCAAGAAAAACTTCTTTTCACTGAAGCACTTGTCAACAGTATTGTCAAAATAAGGGAAAACAATTTATATGCTTCGGTAAAAATATATTTATATATTCGGAAAATTTAGCAGAACCTGCCAAACATGAAAATGTAAGTTTTTCACAGTCTATGTTAGTGTCATTTCCATTAAAATATGGTCCAATATTTCATAAAAAAGGGTTCTATACTTAGCCCTAATTTCTTCAGGTGAAAGCTTAGCAAGCTCACGTTTGTAATGATTTATTTCTGTAATAGAATTTGCTTTATCAGACATGGACAAATGTTAATTTCTTTTTTTACAGAGCGCCTCACGACAGCGTTTTATATTGGATATGCAAAAATGAATGGCAATGGATTTTTGAAAAACGTCAAATAGTATGTCCGTGATTGAGAAAATGTCATTAAACACTAATGCCAGAAACGTAAATTCAAAATCATTCATCTCACCTAAAAATCATTTCGCAAGGCGGATTGATTTTTCATCAGATTTGTCACAGTTTGTAATAAATTCAAAGACGTCTTTTATAAATAATCAAATTTATTAACTTCGAATTTGAAGTTGTAACAACACCATAACTAACTATAACACAAAACAGCCAACCAAACTGCAAAGGAACCCACCGGTTGCAGCGAAATCCGCGAAAATAAAAGTAAATAACCACCGCAAACTGAACGACACGTGGGTGTAGTGTACTGCGCCTGCAATTCACCGAGAGCGTTGCATTGCGCTGGTTAACTATTATTCTCCAATGTACTGTTCCAATGTTCTCTACTTCCATAGTAGGAAAATCGTAAACTAAACATAGCACCTCCAGCAAAGTCGAAGCGGTTTGCGGCACTGTTACAGTTGTTATAATAAAGTTCGATTGAAAGTTTAAAAAAGACATGCCGCCAACGGTCAAGTAAAATATTTATTCGAAATGTACGGTTTATTCTTTACCAATTAGGTGAATAAATGAATGCAAAAACTAAAATTTGAAGAGATATGTAATAAATATAGTTAGATGTTTGCTTGTTTATTTTTCCTTCACCTGAATAGCCGCCACTTGTGTAAGCAAGTACTTTTTATTTGCTGAAATGAAATATGCTCTGAAGAACTTAGAAGTTGAGAAAATCTGTATTATTGAAAGAATTACAAAAAACAGAGGTCATACCTAAATTGAGAAATCAATTAAAAGATTGTGATGTCTATTTTTTTATATCCATAGCATTTTTGCAGTCTCAGTAGAGGTAAAATTATGTCTTAGTATCGGGCAAATATTTATATTTATAAAATAGACTGTTCATTCTTTAGAGCTCGCGTATAATCTTCTTATTAAAACTTAGCAATATATTAAATGCAAAGATCTATGCAAATAACTCTCTGAATGTATCCTCAGAGATATAAGCAAACAACTAGTATTAATGTTATCATATATTGTACGCTTTGCTTAATTATAACAATATGTGTGATACAGTCTGCCTCAGTTTCTAAACCTAAGTAATTTTGTGTCAATATCTAGATTAACATATGTTTACTTTTATGAAATGTCTATATGCGAGAGAAAATAAACTTGTTCTAGTCGAAAATTAGTAGTTGAACAACGTCGAAACAAACCACACAAATATATCTGATGTACTCTGGTAACTTTGACAAAATTGGTATTAGGACAAGAAAATAGTACATATGATGGATCTAAATATCGGTATTTTACAAAAAACATGAAAATAAAATAATTGGGGAAAATATAAATGGCAGCGTTACAAAATGTAAAAAAAATAAGAAACCACATACCGAATATACTTCAAAATTAACTCAAAAATATTGTGTGATTAAGGGATAAACTTGTAAATTTTTAATGCGAATCCCTATATACGGAAAAAGAAAATGGCGGCCTAATAAAATGTTTAAATATTCGGTAAAATTCCATTTATTGGAATAAAACTTTCTATTTATGGAGGAACATAATAAAGCACATAATTTATTGTTTGTCGACTCCCTAAATAATGTTATAATGAATAATATTAATAATAATAATAATAATAATAACCACTACATACTCCACGTTGCTCGACAATATAGGACATGGCTTCAATGTCAAAGCCAATAGAGACGATTCCCGAACCATGTCCTGCCATCTGTATATGGACGATATTAAGTTCTATGGTGGAAACCATAACCAACTAAAAAATCTTATTGACGTGACGTACATCTTCTCGAAAGAGGAATATATAGATATGGATATATGGAATTTGGAATGGAGAAATGTAAAGCCTTAAACATCGAAAAGGGAAAAGTCATTAATGGTGATGTAGCTCTACCCATTGGAGAAATAGTTCAAGTGATGAACCAAGGAGAGACCTACCTAGGATACCTAGGATTCCAAAAAGCTAGACTAATTAAGGATAAGCTAGGAAAGACAAAGCTGAAAGATCAGTACGTTCAAAGAGTGCGAGCTCTTTTGAAGACAGAACTGAACGCCAAAAATCTCATTACAGCAATTAACACCTATACTGTGCCCGGTACTGACCTACAGTGTAGGAATCTTGAAATGGACTAACATGGAGCTAAAGGGACTAAAACGAACTACTCGTCTAATGATGACCAAGTACAAGTCACCCCCCCAAGGTCATCAACTCTCTGGATGACCTTATCACGAAGAGAGTGTAAAAGATCTCTTGTTGACTTGACCAATTCGCACTCCCGACAGCTGCAAAAATTAAGAGATTTCATCACCAACAAGGCACAACATCAAGCCTCCACTGCATAGAGATCTTAAGTGACAACTCATACTCTCCACTCAATTTCGCAAGTGACAACATCAACCTAAAATCAGTTTCAGACCCCGACAAACAAGAACAGTGGGCTCAAATGGCACTACACGGCCGACATCACAATGATTTGAATCAGCCACACATAGATAAGGAAGCACCCAACAGATGGTTGAAGGATAGACAACTATTCCCAGAGACAGAAGGATTTGTGATAGCAATACAGGACCAAATTATTAATACGAAATTATATGAAATTCATCATCAAAGACCGATCAGTTGAATCTGATAAGTATCGAAAATGTAGCGAGGGATCAGGCACTATACAGCATATAACATCTGGCTGCACTTACCTAGCAAACACGGATTACTTCCAGCGACATAATCAGATTTGTAACATCATACACCAGAAACTTGCCAATAAATACGGGCTCCTGAACACCTGTGTACCCTATTATAAATACCAACCAAGTTCAGTGCTTCAAAATAATGCCTTTAAACTGTACTACGACTGGGCAATTATCACCAACAGACCGGTGACGAATAATCGGCCTGACGACTGTTAAATAAGGAAACAAAGACAGCCTATTTAGTAGATGTCGCTGTACCCAACAATAACAACGTGCTGGGTAAATATCAAGAGAAATGACTAAATGTGCGGAGCCGGCTATCGAGATACAGCAGATGCGGCTACTAAATAAGATTAATGTGATACCGATCATCGTATCATCAACTGGACTAGCTCCAAAAACACTAGAACCTGAAAATCATAGGACTGCCTACTAACACCTTCATCGACATCCAGAAGGCAGTCCTGCTCAGTACTTGCTAGGATTGGTTTGAAATCCAACATTTGTTGAGAAACTGATTGTCAATTTCGATAATGTAATAATAATAATAAGGATATCAAAGTCGTGACTTTGTCCCAAAAAGCCGCGATTCTGGGGACCTGCATGGCTGTACGTCGAGCATTCGCCCATGACTAGAATGTTGGCTCCGCTATGCCCCATCATACTTATGTATATGCCGAAAATGTGAAAATAATAATAATAATAAATACATTAAAACTTTAAGGACATTCAAATAAATTACAGTATATAGGATTTGTATAAAGTTATTACCAAATAATTTATTGAAAATAAGAATAGTGGATGTGTGCACGTAGAGGCATAATGAAAAATAGAGACACTTTGTATTTCCTGCAAATATTTATTCAATTAAAATCATAGCAAAACGAGTTCGATTTTCGCTATATTTAGAGCTACTACTCAGGTGGGCACAGGTCAATTTCAAAAAATAGATCACACATCGGCAAGACCAACAATAAAAACATTTAGAATGTATGTCACATATCATAACACTTATTAATTACATTGAAAAACCTAAAAAGAGTATGGGTTTCAATCCTTCAACTATATTTAACAATCTAATTCAACTATATGAACATAACAATAGCACAAGAGTTTTTTTCGAAATGACTAAAATACATTAGGAAAAGTTCACAATGGACAAAAAACCGATAATGAAAACTTAACTTCTAAAATTTATTCTTAAATTTTAAATTTAGACGACAAATTATTTCTTAAACATCATAAATATTTTTTTTCAAATTATCTCCGGTTAAGAATTGACCTCCTTCAATATCTACATGACATTAAGGAACACCCTGTACAGGATGTCTCCGAGACACAGTCCAAAAAATTCCTAGAGTTAAGGAGAACATCACCAGTCTTTTAAAACAATATGTTATGCTCTATTAAATGGTCTTAAATGTATTCGATATATCGTGATGTTTAGAGATTTTTCTATCTTATCCGACAAGTTCAAAGCCAATGTCTAAAAGCCGATTAATGATAACTAAATTATCTTTATATTTTCGTTTTTGTATTTCATGTAGTTTCCGAGATACCATACATCTATCAGGAATTGGATCTACACTGTAAGGGTTAGTACCGGGCAAATATTTAGATGTATAAAATAGAATGTGCATTTTTTAGATCTCACATATAATATTCTTATTAAAACTTAGCAATATATTAAATGCAAAGATCCATGCAAATAACTTTTCTCAGTGTATCCTCGGAGATATAAGCAAACAACTAGTATTAATGTTATCATATATTGTACGCTTTGCTGAATTATAACAATATGTATGGTATAGTCTGCCTAAGTTTCTAAACCGAAGTAATTTTGTGTAAATATCTAGATTAACATATGTTTAGCATCATGAAATGTCTATATGCGAGAGAAAATAAACTTGTTCCAGTCGAAAATTAGTAGTTGAACTACATCGAGACAAACCACAGAATTAAAACGGATATATAGGGTTTTCCCGTATATTTTTCCACCCACCTAGAGAGTTTATTTGAATAGATACGGAAATGTAAATACAAAAGTTGTTGGGTTTTTTATGAAGATTTAGAATATTATATCATCAGTGCGAAAATGTTATTGGAAATGTCAAATTTTGACAGGTTGTCAGTTTTTTTAAATGAAATGCCTTGTATATTAAATCATATTCTTGAAGATTTTTTTTTCTAATTTCAAATATATATTCTTTTAATATATTCTTAATTAGTTTTGGATATATAAGCGTTTAAACATTAAAGAAATGGTAAGGTAATTTGCGCTAAAACATAGTGAGCCATTGTCAAGATAATGGCAATGAACGAAGCGTTTACCGGTTAGAAGTTTCTATTTACGAGCATTTTTAATATCTAATACGTTGGACGATGAGTTATTCGGAAGAAGAGAAACTCGACATGATAGAACTATTTTATTTACATGGTAAAAATGCATCGATAGCTCGTAACGAATATCATAGACGGTTTCCAGTTACACCAACACCGACTCGTAGCATAATATTAAATATTGCTAAACAATTAAGTGAAAGAAAAACACTTAAGCGAAAAGTTAGAATAGTGGAAAGAAACAATACTATAAAAAATCAATAATATAAAGTAGATAAATAATAATAGCTTAAAGAACTAAGTTTTGGTTTTCTATATAGCCTCCTTGGTTTATAATGCATTTCTGAATATTTCTTCTAAATTTTCTGTGTATGGATGCATAGATAAAATGAGGTGATTGGGTGTTTAAATCGTCGATAGTTTGGGCTATATTTTGATCTAAACGCTTGGATGGTTCTTGGCCTATTGTAGTAAATCTTGTTTTTCAGATAACCCCACAAAAATATGTGCAGTGGAGAGAGATCGGGACTGTTTGCTGGCCATCTTAATGGTCCATGTCTTTCAATCCGAAATGGATATCTGTCATTTAAAAAATTGATGACCGGCTGGACATTATGAGGAGGGGCACCATCTTGTTGCCATATCAAATTAAGATGTGAATTAATCGGTAGTTGTTCTAAATGACCCTCGATTTCGTTTCTTAATAACTCCTGATACCTTTGTCCGGTTAAATTCCCATTTAAAAATGTAGGTCCAATAAAATGATTGTTAAGAAGGCCACGCCAAACATGTATGGAACTTCTTCCCTGAATTTTGACCGCCTGAAGAGCTCGCGGGTTTTCTTTTGACCAAAAATGCTTATTTTTCCGGTTAAACATGCCCCCAGTGGTAAATATTGCCTCGTCAGTGAAAATTATGTTTGACAGATTTAGTTGGTTCATCATAACACGTCTTTCTATTTCTTGGCAGAAGTCTAATCGGTCTATTTTATTTTGATCGGTTAATTCTTGAGTAGGTAAAAACTTATATGGCTTATATTTATAATGTTTTAGAACTGAGTGGATTTTATGCCATGATTTGTTAAAAAAATGGCTGCATCGTGAATTGAGGGCTCAGGATTTTCTAAAACAAGAATAAATAAGATAAATAAATTATTTTAATACAAAAGTTTCAAACTTACCTTCAAAATATAATAAAATATTTAAATCTTCTTCAGCGTTCCTTTCCACTATTCTAACTTTTCGCTTTAGTGTTTTTCTTTCATTCAATTGTTTAACGATGTTTAATATTATGCTACGAGTCGGTGTTGGTCTATCTGGAAACCGACTATGATATTCGTTACGAGCTATTGATGCATGTTTACCGTATAAATAAAATAATTCTATCATAACCCATCGTCCAACGTATTAGATACTAAAAATGCTCGTAAAAAGATACTTCTGACCGGTAAACGTCAAAAAGGCGTCGTTCATTGCAATTGTTTTGACCAGTGCTCAATCAATATGTTTTAGCGCAAATTACCTTACCACTTCTTTAATGTTTAAACGCGTATATATCCAAAACTAATTGACAGAATATATTAAAAGTGTATATATTTGAAATGAAAAAAAAAAGATCTTCAAGAATATTATTTAATATACAGGGTATTTCATTTAAAAAACCTGACAACCTGTCAAAATTTGACATTTCCAATAATATTTTCGCACTAATGATGTAATATTCTAAATCTTTATAAAAAAACCCAACAACTTTTGTATTTACGACATTTTCGTATCTATCCAAATAAACTCTCTAGCTGGGTGGAAAAATATACGGGAAAACCCTGTGCTCTAATTACTACGAATTTTAACCCTGGTTCAATAAAATGGTTTTATTACTTATACTGTAGTGTTTATGGAACAATAATCATATTTAGCCGAAAATTACGTTGGATAATGTTGTTTGATAATCACAAATTGAATTTAAACTTTCCATCTTTTTTTACCTTCAAATTCAATGAGTGTGACGATAAAAGTCATTCGTGCCTTAGTTAATTCGATGTAATGTAGTTTCGAACAATGGCGACAAATGACAATTCATGTCAAAAATGACTGTTTAAAATACATGAATATTTTAAATTTTTGGACTATATTGAATAAAATGTCTTTATCTAGTCAAACCAGCAGTGGCTTTGTGAAATCAAATTCTAATAATTTACTGGACGTACACGTATTTATGATGCATGCCTTTAAAACTAGCCGAGTGCTTTAATAGTGTAGAAGTCCGAGGAGTGAAAGTATCTCACTAAGTACAAACTGTAATAAAAATTCCATAAAATGCTTGCCACATCCAAAATAATAAGGTAATTTACGATAGTAACAAATATTTTTCATAACGAATAGTTTTCTCACAAATTTACAAATAAGATATTTCTTCCCTTTAGCATTCTTTTATAAACATATTATGTTTAGTTATGGAAGTGAAAGTTACAGAGATGATACCTATACTTTTTTAAAAATTTATTTACTTATGATTTATTATGTTAATGCTAGTTTTAAGGTCAGTTTGGGTAAAGTCACAAAATGGAATTAGAGGTAATATCATAGCAGAATACATTGCAAATCTGTTTTTTAAAATGCCTCGATGGGCCCGAGAGCGAGAAGCGTGTGTCCCAGTGTACGTTCCCTTCTACCTATCCTCTTTCTCTAATTAAAGTATTGATACAAACCTATTCGGTGCATTTAATTTTTTCCTTTTTTATTTTCAGCTTAAATATGAGCTATTTTTATATTAATGAGGTTGTTATTGAAAAAGAGATTCTTTAGAGAAAGTTTTTGATGGTTTGATAAAATGCTTGAAATTATGCAAATAATTGTTTTTATACATATGTTAATTGCAAAATAAAAAAAGATTGTTTAAATCTATGATTTTGATCAAGGTCCAAGATTGTTCTGCTGCGAAAATGGGACATACTAGATATCGCCATGGGATCATAGAAATATGAAATAAGTCAAATTGATTTTATTACTTAAATAGTTGTGTCAAAAACACTCGTATGTAAGGCGAATAACCAACAAAAAAAGGCCGATTTCGTGAAAAGTTTTTAATCTTTTAATAAAAATCTAATACTTGAAAAATCTCCCTGTACCTGCCCCTCAAAAAATTTGTTATCAACATTTTATCAATCATTTGTTAATAGTTTTTTTTTAAAGAGCTACCAAAAAAATGTCGCAGACTTTGAAAACTTGCCATTAGGAATAGATCCCCGTTTGCCGCACTTAAATACAAGCTGCGTAATCGGCGTTCAGGATTTTAAGGTGAAATATAATTTGTGTAATAGTTTTATGAAACCTAAGTTAAGATATTTAATATTATGTTGAGGAAGTTTTGCTTTAAAGAATAAATTGCAAAAACTGCAAATGCTTTAAACAAGGTATAAAACAATTTTCAGTTTTAAGTTTGGTTAGCCCTGCGTGTTAAATATTTTATAAAATAAAAATATTTCAAATAGGAAAACTAAACAATTTAGAACAAATAAAACTAATAACCATAAAAATGTGCTATTTCAAAATTCTCTTCTAATTGTTTCAAACCACCATTTCCTTTTATTACCATCCCTATGAACCAAAATAACATTTTTTTTTGGCTACTGTGCCCATGTATAATAATAACTATAAATAGAATGACTCTGAATTCTCCTGTCCACCTCCTTTTCCATCGTTTTAGAGACAGATGTAAATATATTAAAGAAAAAACCAGATAAATTCCAATTGAGGTTACCAGTTGACGTTGCGAACTAATTTCGATTTTCGGGAAAATGTCGTTTTCCATTTTCTCCATTGCCAAAGGATTAGGACTTCTGACATAACACGGACTATATTGCCAGATGCTGTAGCGCGAAAATATTTATTGAATTATTGAAAAATTGGCATATTGAAAAAAATAATTTCACGTTTTATATGGCATCTATTTTCAATTAACAAAATAAAAAAAAATAAAATGGTTAATAACCGGGTTGTTTTTAGGCCAAGCAAGTAATAGATATAATAGGATTTTTTTCCATAAACCTATGAGAAAGTTGACTTTGCGTATTGTTTGAGTGCATCTAAATAATGTTTTTATACAAAATCTTTTTAAAAATAATTGGGGCAAATATAATATAATTTTAAGGAAACAAAAAGTTACACACAGAACGTAACACTAGCAAAAGGCCTTTTCATGGAAGATACATAAAGAAAAGTTCTCAAGGAACGAAAAACCGATATGATGTTCCAGTTATTCTTATATTTTAAATTTAAATGACGAATAATTGCATAATGTACGCAATCATAAATATTTCTTTTTCAAATTACCAATAATATCCATTTGATATATTTAACCTATATCTCTCATTACTTATTGGAAAAACCATTTATTTTCAATTGTTTATTTCTTGTAATTTTATCCCTCATATACTTTTGAAAAGTCATTCAAAATTGTCATTACATTTTAATTAATGTAGGTACCTTTTAATTATAAAAAAAATACTTAAATTTTTTGTTGCTTTGTTTCTTGGCTTAAAGTCATTACATTAACAAAAATTAGTACATATTAAAAAAAAAAGATTGTAAATTTATGTGACGTTTCGACCATAGTTTATGTTAAATGATTTAGTGAACGTTTTCAATAATTTTAAAATGTCGTAATACTGTCTAACGTGGTGGTCAAAATATGTATATTTCTGTGGTTTTAATTAAATGACAAGATTTGCGTTCTAGGGTTTGAAAAACATCAAAACTATGGTCGAAACATCACATAAATTTACAATATATAAAAAAATATATAAGTACTAATTTTTGTTAATGTAAAGACCTTAAGCCAAGAAACATAAAGGAAAAATATATAATTGAAAAGAAGGGTCAAAGAATAACGAAACGAAATATATATATATATATATATATATATATATATATATATATATATATATATATATATATATATATATATATATATATATATATATATATATATATATACATATTTTTTCTTTTTTTATATACTCAATATTTTGCCAATTTTTTATTAGCTTCTTCAGGACTACTACAAAAATTAAAAGAGAACTAGCAAACACAATTTGTAAGAGATTCACGATTTTTTACACAAATTAAATTAAAAAGAAATTAGCACATAAATTCAAAAACAAAACAAAACCTAGGAGACTCGAGTTAGTCGCTAATATTTACTATCATCTTTGTTCATTCTATCAGTTATAAATCTGATACCAGCTAATCAGCTCAGTAATATTTATTGTAACCTATTAAAATAAAATTCACATATAGACGTTGTCGTACAGCTATTGAAAAATATGTAGTCATGTTAGAAAGTAATATCTGGATAATTCTGCTTTACTTTTGATTTTATTTCTCTTTCAGCTTGTATTCATTTAATGCTGGATATAGGCCACATCTAATCTTTTCCATGCTATTCTGTCACTGGTGATCTTCATCCATTGCATTCCTGCTGTGGTCAGACCGTCGTCTATCCATCTTTTCTGGTTTATCTTGGTCTTCAAAATGTTGTTGTATTTTCTCTACCGATATGCCTAACTTACTGCCACTTAAGGCTTGCCACACGTTTCATGATATCTGTTGTTCTTGTTCTTCACCCTGTTTTGCTGTTTTACACTTTATCACTCAATGTTATCCTGAACATGACTCTCTCCAAAGCTCTTTGCCTGACGAATTCTGCCTCTTTTCTTGTTGTGGACATGTACACTTTTCCTTTAAGCGCTATTGATAATTTTTATTATTTAAAACATAACTAAGTTTAGCAAATGCCGCTCATCCTCATCGCATTCTGCACTTAATTTTGTGACCCTAATGGTCCTACTTCTTCCAAGGTGATATCATCCATCTCGACTCTGGCGTGGCTGTAACTCAAAATTTTACTTTGTTTAGTGCTGTTGTTTTGGAGTTATCGGTTAGTTCTTAAAACTATGTCATCAGCGAATCTCAAATGGATTAGAATAACTTAATCGATATTTGACCTTGTCTGTCCCAGTTTAGTTGTAAACAACTTGGGTAAGGTGTTTTAATAATAATCGGAATAAACGTCAATATTTAAAAGTTTCAAACTGTTTAGAAATTTATAAACCGATTCCTGAACAGTTTTTCTTAAACGCTACAATAACAATTAGTATTAAAATTTAGTGGCAAATTCAGAAAATAATAAGTTAGAGTTACAATTACCGATTTTAACAGTTTATATAATGTTGGAACCTTAATTAGAATATTCAAAGAACATGCTTTTTAAGAGCTCAGGTTGAAAACAAACTTTTCATTATTCACCGGAGACTTCCACCTTGCTGCTAAAGACACTCTCGGGAGATTAAAAATACATTAGGCAACAGAAGCACGGAACATTTCAAAAGTTTTTACTTATAACCCAACACAGTAGTTTTGCGGCTGAGATATTATATAGAAAATATCATAAAATAGATTGCAATAATTCCAGTTTCAGAGCATCGCTTTGTTTTTGCTTCTTGAATCAATATGTAACTCGTAATTTGAAATTAGTATTATGAATGTTTCTATAAAAAGAACTTTTTATTATATAAATACATTTTATAGTTGAATTATATATACGTAAAATTTTACAGTTCCTCAGGTGAGCTACCTTGCAAAGTAGAAAATAGAAATATAGAAAAAGTGCTAATAAATCAGACTGCATTGACAGTGATACGATTTTCTATAGATATTTAAATCATGGCTGCTTTTATATTAAATGTTGTTTTTGATCAGGTCTTCAGCAATTAATACCGACTAATTTATTAATTGATGTGGCAAGACGCATTGGCAAAGGTCTAAGTATTCCCATTTTAAGCAAAGTTGTTTAAGTAAATTTATGAAGATAACAATATTTTATTACATTTTACGCAAAATAGTTCGAAACATTTAATTTTAAAAGACCATTTAAATTAAATAGTTCAAAAAAAAATACTAGTAATATTGGTGGCAAAAACATTTTAAAAATTGCCAACATTGAACTTTTTGGTTCCATCAACTCCTCCTGTGTGAAATATTTACATATTCTAAGCAAAATTCGACAATAAAACATATACAGGGTGTCCCCGATTCAATGTGAGAGCTGATGTCTCTATTAATTTAAGAAACACGATTTTTTTTTCAAATATAAACAAATCATTTCCAAGAGCTATAATTAATATTTAACTTTTTTCTACAGGGTGCATTGTAACAACCATTTTATGTCAATTTTATGAAAATCAACTTATTGAGTACGATACTGCTTTTGATATATTCGATACTCTTAGGGGATACAATTTTGGTTGAGTACGTTAGAAAGTACGACTAAATATAGTCGAGTGGGAGAGGTCATGTGTCATTATTTTTTCTTGGTATACATCTTCTAGAAATTCGGAATTAGTTAAGCTAACGAACACCCGTCAACGCACCTTTAAACACGTAAGGCTCAAAGAAACGACTGTCAAATACTCCAGTTCATACGAGACGTTTGTTGGCCAGTAGTAACAACTCTCTCTATTAGTAACATGAAAACCTGGCTCAAATGGATAGTTGGTATTATTTAATATTGTTTTTTTTTTCAAAAAGCAAACATTTTGTTATTTTTTGCAATACTGTAGACTATCCGATATTTTGTTAAAAAATTCCGATACATACTATTTCAATTTTTTTTTCGACAATCACGACGGATTTTTTTAAGTCATTTTTTCAGCTCACATAAGCTAGGTTAATGGTTTCTCTCGATAAGCCTGTCAACTGGTACTATCATGTGATCACTCCGATATTCTCATAATAGATATCCTATGAACTAATGATTTAGTAATTCCTACCTCTTCTGAAATGGTTCAAATTGACATATGGCGCCTTACTCTAACGTATGCTAAAATATTGATTTTTGGTATTGCAATGATGCAACATTATAAGCATGCTGAAGATTCGATGGAAATAATCTTGTTCCCTTGAGTTTCAAGACAGTTTTGTTGGGCTTCGCTGTATTGAATTATTAACAAGTCGATGTATTAATTAGAAAAGTATCGAAAAGTAATTCCTGTTTGTTTGACAGGTGTTTAACTGATATGAACAAAGGTGTAAACAAATTACTGAAGCAAAAATGATGAAAAATAGAGGTAAATTACCTTAGTTAAGATAGCTGAATATTCAAATGGACAGGTAATAGAGGTCCTATTCAGTGGACAGTCCAATCTCCAGATCAGAACTCATTGGACTCTTTTCTTTGGGTATATTTTTATTTTATTTTTTTGAAAACACTATGAAACGCTACTTTTTAATTAAGATTTAAAGAACAAAATTAACAAGTATGTAACATCATTATCACTTCCTACACGACTAGAGCGGCTTGCTCCAGAGAACTTACTGGTCGGTTTAATGCTTGCATTCTTGGATACACTTTTACAAGAGCATCTATAAGATTGTATGTCGAAGTTATACACATGTTGCTGTATAGCAAATGTGCCTAAAATTTACCCAAGAGTTAAAAAATAGAAATATCAGGATGAAACTTAAAAAAAAACAACTTTTTAATGTCCTGATTTTCTGATACACCTTGTAGAAAAAAGGTTAATTGCAAATTATGGTTCTTTGATATAACTATAACTTTTATTTGAAAACAATTTTCATATTTTCTATAATAACAGAAATACTAGTTGTCACAATGAAATGGGACACTCTTTATTTCCATCCAGACTAACAGGTAAATTATGAAGGTATAAAGAAGAGAAATAAAGGTATGCCAATGTGTACATGTATTTTTCAATCAGTCTCTTCGGCTTTGTCGTTATCCGGGTCAATATATGTTTGGATTCGACACTCATATTATTTTTATTGGTTTTTTCTTGATCTCATTCCTAGATAGAAACACACTAACTAAGATTTTATAAGCTAGTTTGCCAAAGTTGGTAACTAAAGTCAGGGCCTTTGTGGTCTAGCTGGTTAAGGCGGTACTTAGAGAGGGAGTTCTTGGGTTCGAATCACAACAAACATAAGTAACCTTTTTAAACTTTACTACAACTGTCTGAAATGCTAATTACATTAGCAAAATATTTATTTCAAATATGATTCAAATATGTGAGAATTTCTAGAGCAAAAAATGTGGTTAATAATATTTTTGTTTCTAATATATTGTTAGTTAATTAAACTCTAAAATTACTTTTTTCTGAACAATATTCTAGAATTTGGCAATTATGTTTTACAAGAGGATAAGTGTTTTAGTTCTGTCTGTTTCAAGCTTCCAAACTTAGATTATTCTCGACTGATTTAATAAAGAATAAAACTGGTTTAAAAAAAGACGGATAAAAAAGGCTTTTGAAACATGATACTATATCCCATTTCCATCACCGGTGAATACCAAAGCAATATTGGCGAACGTATTGAACAACGCCTAGTTTTAAGACAAATAATACCGTTTAACCCTCTTCAGAATATAAATCTCCCTGGGGTACGTTTTAACCTAATTGAAAGACCCTCTCGCAAAAAAAACATTTTATCTCCATTGTAGAACTGATACTTTCATGAAGTAAACAGCTTTTTAACTCGGGAACATTTTTAACCCTTCTTCCCATTTTAATTAACATTTTTATGAAGGTGACGGGTGAGACCAGCATTATTAACATTATCTTTATTAAATAAGCCTGAAGTACAGACTTCACAATTATTTCAGTTTTATCTTTGAACTTCTTAACTTTAAAGTCACCCGAGATTATTCTTTCCTCGTAAATTATTAAAAATTAAGTTTGTGACTAATTTATTTCACATCTCACAAGAAAAGTATGTTAACCAAGATTTTAGGTATTCTTGGTACTTTAAATTAGTACTTTGGTAATGAATCTACAGGGGAAAAACGCAAAATAGATACAAAACTGACAAGTCATTTTCATCTTAAAAAAAAAAGTGGTAAACCAAAAATACCATAAAACATTTTTAAAAGAAAACGTATATTATGATAAAGAATCCACATTAAATTATATTATAGAATCTCCTCTCCGTGTTGGATATTAAGTTTTTTTTAATTTCCTTTAGTGGCAGTTGATTGACCGGTGATGGATGTGACTTCTAAGTTCTTCTTGAAAGAACCCAATTTTTCAACATATTACATATGTAATATACAATATTTGCATCTTCCAGGGAGGGGTTGGTGCCCATGGGAATACTGGATACCCGGATTAAAGGGGCAGTACTGTAGTTACTTTTTTTTAATGTTTGCGACCCTAAAAACCTTCTCTGTGCAGCCTTTATAATTTTTGTGCATTAACTTTTCGGTCCACTGCCACTTACAAATTTCAACAAATGCTTTTTGTATTTTTTTTGAATTACTAACCTGCGTAACTAAAATTTTGAACTATAAAAATGGTTTTGGAGTAGGTAAATGTTATTTACAAAATTGTGTCTAGGCCTAGAAGTAAGACAAAAATAAATCCGTGATTGTCAAGGTCTGAGAAAACCCTGTATATCTTCTTTGGTAATAGAGATACCAATACAATTCAAAATATGTCTGGTGATATCACTGTAAGGTATTTAAAAATAAATTTTTTATAGAAATTCAAATTATTGTAGAAAAACCGTAGACCGGTTTCAATATTTACCTTTTACCATCCCTTTTAAAAACACGCTGTATATTGACCATTTTGTATTTTCACATATTCCCACTGAAGCTATTAGTACTTAAAGATAATACTACCGTAGCCAAAGATACCACCGATCATATGAAAAACAGTTTATTTTATCTTCTTTAAGAAATAAAAACAGTTGTGCCCCATTGAGTTTTACTTACAATGATTGCGTGCTTTTTCTTTGAGTACCGTCTTCTACCGAAGGTTGGAGATCATTCTGGCTATTTGTGTCTGTATGCGAATGTTAATTTCCTGTCCAATATCCCATTTCGAGTTCAAGCAGTGTCCAAGATAAGTATATCGGGTAACTCTTTCAATGTTCTCATTTCCCAGGGTAATCTAGACATTATTATCGATTACTTCTTTGCTGACTATCATGAATTTGGTTTTTTTATGTTCATTTTAAAGCCATATTGTCACTGACTTCGTGAACTCGTGGCAGCAACCACTGGAGATCTTCTAGGGAGCTGCCAAGTAAAACAGTGTCATTAGTGTATCGGATATTATTTATTGATACTCCGTTTACACAAACTCCTTTTTCTTCATCAGTCAGGGCCTCCGGCAGAATATATTCGGAATAAGTATTTAAAAGCAGTGGTGACAACACACATCCCTGTCTAACACACCTTAGAATTGCCACTTCTTCTGTTAGGTTATCTCCTATTTGAACAGAAGTGCTCTGATTCCAGTATAGATTGGCTATAATTCTTGTATTGCGTTGATCCAAACCTACACTTTGCAATATCTTCATCAGTTTTGTGTGTTGGACTTTATCAAAAGCCTTCTCATAATTTGAAGCCCATATTGCTTACTCTTTTCTGCTGTAGGTATTTTTTTGTCAACTTTTTTGTATTGAAAAAAATAAACTTGCATGCATTGTAAAATATAGCCGCAAATGTGTTATCTGTTTACATTATTTACATTATAAACTTATTATTGTTTACTTATCAGATTGCTAGTTTACATCGAATCCTTAAATTTAGGACGTAAACATATTATTTGGTTTACTTTATCGTATTTGGTATTTATTCGGAATTCTACTTTTTTTTTCTTGTTTACTTACAATATGGATTGGAGTATATTGTGCTTATCATAATATGCGAAGTAACTGTATCATTTTTTCACATTTTAACATACGATCTCTTTTTACTGGTTTTGATTTATTTTCGGAATTTATTGCAGGGGACTCGCAAAATATTTTGGGCTTGTCTGAGACATGGTTAGATAGTAGCATGTCCAATGATGGGTTACTTATTTGCGGTTATCAGCTTGTCAAACGGGACCGATCGACTAGGCGTGGTGGTGTCGGTTTTTATATTAGTAATTTATTTAAATTCACTGTATTGGATATTGGAGGTAATGACGAGGAACTCGAATAACTTTGGGTAAGTACAAAGGTTGGAGGTAGAAGCTGGTGTTTTGGGACGTTCTATAGACCACCATCAGCTAACCTGAGGGTCGGCCTGGATTTCTTGGAATCTAGTTTAATTGTTCTCTTACCTGAGTACGATTTTTTGGTTTTTGGAGGAGACTTCAATTTGGATTTCTTACGTCCATTTAATAATCCCGGACTCATAGCCATAGAAGATGTCTTTAAAAAATATGGGCTAACACAAATCATTAACGAAGCTACCCGAGTTATAGATCAACCCTAAAGTTTAATTGATATTATTGTTTCTTCTTCACCCGATATTGTTAGCGAGCCTGAGGTATATAGAATGGATGATATCTCTGATCACAGGTTAGTTAAGTGCAAATTAGTACGATTTCTCAAACAAAAACTAAAACCATTCTTTAAGACGTATAGAGACTTTACTCTGTTTAACTACGAAAACTTTTTAGCTGACTTGCGTAATATAGACTGGGATTTTATCTTCAGACAATGTTAACGAAATGATAACTTTTTTAAATAAAACCCTTGTTGCTCTGTGTGATACACATGCATCGTTTATCACTAAAAAAATAACTAAAGCTCCAGCGCCCTGGCTTACTGAAAACCTCAAACTAATGGTGAAGTTACGAGATCGGGCTCTCACTAAGTATAAAAAATCTAAATCTGTTGCCTCTTGAGAGTATTACAAATTGCTCAGAAATTCTACAAATTATGCTGTCAAATCTGAGAAGAAAGCTTATTTGCAACACTCTTTTCGTACGAATCCATCATGATCTTGAAATATTCTCTAAAATCTCAGCTGCTCACGGGCTTATCTTAAATAAAAACAAAACGCAAATGCTAATTTTTGGTAGGAAAAAGGATTTTAGTAACGTAAGTAAAAGTAAAGGTGTCATTCTAACATCCACGGACGTCTGTAAGAATCTACGGTTACTCTTAGATAAGGACTTGAGATTTAATAGTCATGTGTCTTCGATTATCCAGAAGTCAATTTTTACATTAACTACTTTATCTTCACAAGGACATTCTCGATCCCAACACGGTCTCATCTGTCTTACTGTCTAATAGTTTTTTGGCCCTGCTTGCTACAAAAGGTTAAAAACACTCTTCAAAAACTGCAAAATTCCTTAGATTCAGATGTGCAATTGTGTTTATAAAATACTTAATACTCAGGAGCCTTCATATTTCTTTTAGAAGTTGATTAGTGGTGAGAATGTGCATGATCGTCATACCCGTCCCCGTCACAGGAGTAGGTTTGTTGTCCCAAGGCATCGCACTGCCTTCTTCCAGAGGTCCTTTAGCTATACCGCCAGTAAACTTTTTAACTTGTTACCACTAGAGATTAAGGAGTCCCCCACGTCTGAGTCGTTCGGTGAACGCATAAAGACATTTTTTAAGGCAAAAAGAGGTCGTTAATTCTATCCCCCAGTTAAGGGGATTATACTTATATTCTTTTAACTTCTATTTTCTGTAAACCCTATTATATTTTTTTTCCTCTAACTTACATTAACTGTTATTTATCAACGTACTAGCTTAAGAATTTGCGTGTCAGAAAGGGTTTCTTCGCATTTTTTATAAATTCTATTGTGAATAACCTTGAGTAACACCTTTAATATGTTGCTCATTAGACTTATAGTGTCGTATTCTGCACAACGTTTTGCTTAGGGCTTATTTGGCAGAACAATGAATGTCGATCTTAACCAATCCTTTGGAATTTCTCCAGAATTATAGATATTAGTAAACAAACTCAGAATTCTGGCGCTATCTTCTTCAGCCAATTTGAGGAGATCTACATAAATTTGATCCGGTTCTACAGCCTTGCCGGTCTTGTCCTTTCTTATGGTCTGTAATACCTCCTCCCCTTAAGATTGGTGGACCTGTATCTGCGGCTTGAAATGCATGCTGTTGTGTGTTGCTTACTTTATTTTCGGAGTAATTGAGGACGTAGTGTTACCGAGAGGCATTGATCAAAAGCACAAACTCAATATGCAAATAAAAAATATATCACATAATACCAGGGGGAGAAGTGTTTGTTAATAACGAAATATTATTAAGTAAAGATAAAAAGTGGATTTTTGATACACCTTCGTCATCACTCCCTCTATAGATTCGACAAGTTCGCATATACAGCGATTTATTCTTATTAAAGCGCCTTAATAGATATTCCAAGTCTATCCCGGTTTGGCGCTAAAATGCAAAAATCCTTTTAGTTACGGTCTATGCTCAGCAAAGTTCGAGGGCCATTAGGGAGATTAAATTTTAGGGCAATGTTTAGCAGCAGTGGCCTGGCTTAATTCCACCCGTTTTAGATAAATCGCGATAGGATACAGGATAAGAGATTTTTAATATCTAGGAAGCAAGCCGTTATTTTGTTGAACAGACTTAATAAATAGTGGCCTACATAAAAGGCGTACTATTTTTTGAAGGCTGCATAGAAGCATATAACAATAGCATTTGACATTTTACAAAATAGAAACATTTATTATACAGACTATTTCAAAAGAAAATGAACGTTGGAATATATTTAAACCTTCTATACCAAAATATCAAGTTCCCATTTCATTGCCGGCAACATATGGGATATGGCAACATCGCATTTTTCGAAAAAAATAAGGAGATGCTTACATATTTCAGTACCTAGTGTAACTTAGGTGCAGATTGTAGAAAATGATTATTTTTTTTTAAATCTAGCTTAATATCTACTTTTATGCTTCTCGATTTTCTCTGCCAGCGTTAATGCGAAGCCATAATATCAAATGTTTATTTCACTTCTTTTTGAAAATATGACAACACAGGTTCTATTGTACATGGTTTAAACTGTTGATGCCCATACAGAACACAACATTTTAGTAACAGAAATAATACAGTCACTAAGTTGGTATAGTGACAGTTTTTATAAAATGAAATAAGAATAAGAGGCTACATTATCTGCAAAAACATATCAAAGACGACAATTTAACAATACAATACAAATACTTTAAAAAACATTACAGAAAGCAAATTAGGTTAAGCATAGAAACGTTTTATCATAACAACATTAAAAATTCTAATGATAAAATAAAATTGTTAATAAGAAATTAAATAGAGGCAAAAATAACTCACATCTTATAAAACTTAACCCAAACAATAGCCTTATTTCTGAACCTAATCGTATAGTAAATTATTCTAGTACTATTTCGGCTAATAAATTAAAAAATAAGTATGGTAGTGTAAAGGTGGACACATTTGAATCTCTATATTTTCTTGGTAACTCTATTGTAATTGAACCTGTCTCTGTAAGTCAAATAATAAAAGTGACTGCAAATCTAAAAAACGCGTATGCTATTCTGATAGCATAGAAAATTATAATCAAATTTCAATCCTTAGTGTACTTTATAACATTTTAGAGGAAATAGTATGTAAAAAATACTTAATTTTGTTAAATAATGTAATATTTTAAGTAAATATCAGAATGATTTTTTACCAAATAAGTCAAATGAAGCAACTTCCAACCTTTTCTTAAACTACGCTTGTTCAATGCTTGACCAAAGAAAATATGTTATAACACTTTTTTTTGATCGTTCAATGGCATTTGATATTGTTAATAAAGATATTTTGCTTTTGAAGCTGCACCGTATGGGTATACGCAGTGAAATATCTGACTGAAGTCAGATGTCGGTAAGGTATTGAGGCGTGTATTCCAGTGGCGTATTTAAGGCGGAATTTGGGGGTTAACCTCCCCCCAGAGCCTCTATTATTTAAGCTTAAATGGTACAAATAGTATACAATAGGAACCTTTTTTTCGGAATTGGCGGGCACCCCCCCTCCTTGAGGCAGTAGTGTGCTTTAGTTACATAAAAATAAAGACTTAAGACCCCCCCTAAGAAGCAAAGTCTATGTACGCCACTGGTGTATTCTGAAGCTAGGTCTGTAAATATTGGAGTTCCATAAGGCTCTATACAGTGCCATTACTTTTTTTACGATATCCCGTTGATCTTCCAGAAAATATTAGTACTGGGAGGAGCTTCCCAGAAGCATAAGAAAAGTTATGATGCGGCGATAATCAGCTTATACTTAATTGCGTGTATGTGAATACATTTGTTCGTTAACCTTTGCCTTCAAATCTTGAAAGTCTCAATAATACTACATTTTCAACTTCAAGCAACTTTTTAGGAGTGTTACAATAAACTCATCCTTGAATCTCAACAGTCACGTCGAGCATGTCTGTGCTAGCAAAGCTTAATTCTACCTTATATGCAGTTCTTAACTTATATAGTACACTTTATGACTGTGGCTTTCTTAGTATTTACTATTCTTTCGCTTACAGCCACCTATCAATAATATTATTTCATGGGGAGGCAGAGCTGTATGAGATAGGTCTTTGTTGGACAAAAAAGTATAAGGAGATTGATTTTGATATGGAGCCCATGGATAGCTGTAAGCTTATATTATTCCTGTTCTTTTGAAATATCCTGTATATAAATTTTTTATTTGAAAGGGAACGTACCCTACATTAAAATGAAGTATATCGTTAGTGGACACTGTCCTAACTTTTTTATTCTAAAAGGTAGATAAACATTTAAATGTAAATTTTTTATTGATGTTTCGGTATATAGGAAGTTTTAAATAAACGTAACTTGTCATAAGGTATTTTTTAATGAAAACCTTGAATATATTCCTTTCTATAAGAAATATACCAGGTTTTTGATACCATTATCTTCAAAGACAAATAAGAAAATTGACAAAAACATGCCGAACTTGGTATGTTCGTAAGAAGAAAAAACAGCTGTAATATATCAAATTTTTATATACAGAGTGTTACATTAAGAATACTAATTACGAATTTACATTCTTTTCTGAAACCGTTTTGTGCTAAATGAACCCTACAACTCTTGCATTTAATTTTTTTTTCTTAGAATAAAACAGATGTTTTTTTGTTAAAATATTGCTTTCTGTATAATAGCTAATGTAGAATTTTTCTTTCCCAATACAATTATTCTTAGATTTGAGTAGGTATGATGATACTTGAAATACAGAAACATGTAACCTTCTATACATTTAAATGAATGAATCTAAGAGTTTGAATTTGATTCAGCTAAATGTAAAGGGATGCCATTCAAAGAATACCTGTATAGTACAAGTTTTTTATTCTTGCGTTATTTACGTTAATTAAACATTATTATTTCCACAGTTTAACTAAATAATACTTCTTTTGTCAACATTTTCACTTACTTTGCAATACCATCACTGCTACCATCTAATTAATATTCTTTCGGAAATAATTTCCCTTCTTAGACTTTATTTTCACTTGATAGGAAAATTTGTTTATTGGAATGACATCAGTTAATAAAATGGGAAGACGTAAAAGAGTCTGCTATTAAATTACTTTTTGGCTTCCTTTTGTAATGAAATGTAATCAAAGGACAATGGATTCTACCTCCAACATTCTGAACAGAAAACTTGTAAGTGAATTTATTTTTACTTGTTTAAAAGATATTGACAGCCTACCCGTGGTTATTGCAGGTTATTGTTTCAGACATTACAAAACATGTTTCAGACAGGGATCATAGTATCCTAGCTATGACGTTGGTGTAACGTGAAATAAAATTCATTAACATCGGTGTTAAGGCTGATTTTGGAATTTTTTTTGAAATGTAGCATGTACGATTTTTTTCTTTGTGTTGAGCCTTTGTATCTATGTATCCCTACCATCTAAGAAAAAAAAATATTTTGCAGGTCAGAAGCTCCATATCTTTGCTACAAGACATAGTTGTAACATTTTTGATTCTATTTTAGAAAAAGTAAAAAAGTTTGGAAAAAAAATCTGAAATTTTACATTTTTAAAGAAAACTGTTAGTATAAACATTTTGACAGGGCGGACTTTTTAACCTGAAATGCGTCCAAATATCCGCAAATAGCTTCTCAAATGCTACTAGGGGCGGTAAAAATAAATATAAATAAAATAAATTTCCTTTACCCGGAACTTTACTCGATATGAAGTGTGATCCAATTTCGTTCAGTTATTTAGCAACATATAAATATACCTACTGTGTTTTCAAATATTTTTTTTTCCATCACATTGTATTCTTACCAATATTTTAAAATAAATTCAATAAGTAGTTTTTACATTGACACACACCGTTATTTTGTTGCATCATGTTGAGTTCTTACCAGTTTATCTATATATCACATTTAATTTTCACTAGGTCGCCATCTTGTTTGGGCATACTGAATTTTTACCAAAATATTACCAGGCCATTCCCATATAACCCCTTAATTTTTAACTAAAAGTTAAAGTTAAATAGGCATCTTTCACCTCTAAAAGGTGAAGATATATAAAACCTGAGAGGGAAATTTTTTTCACGATTAAAACATTTTATTTGGCCGCCATTTTGTTCAGCCATCTTAAATTCCTACCAAAATTTTACTAGTTGATTCCTACATAATAGTTAACTTTGTGCAAAATTGAGATACATTGGCCAAGTAGTTTTATAGTAATAATTTTTTACCATTTCTCTAGACCGGCATATTGGATTTTTACCAAGATGTTGCCAATCCTCATATGGTTTTGGACAAAAATTTGAAGTCAATCGTGTAAGTAGTGTTTTAGCTATGCCGCGAACAGACAGACCGAGGGAACTGAGAAAACATGTTTTTCGGCATTTAGAGATCCTGAAACGTAAATATCTGAAAAAATCTGGAAGGGTGATTTTTTTCCGATTACGAGGGAAGTAAAAATATAAACATTTCCACGGACTCTACCCAGATTGCAAAGTTTTAACATCTACTATATATAGGTAATTATAAAAGAAAATAAATAGGATAGTGGTGTCAAACATGACATTCAAGTAGATGTTTTCTTTTGTGTACGATGATTCAGAGGTAGTTTAATTTTTTTTGCTTTATGCGGGATAAAAAGTACCTATATAAAGTGTCGTTTATTTACTATGTTTCGCGGATTTTACTTCCCTCGTAAAAGGGAAGTATTGCAATCCTGAAAAAAATCACCCTCCGAAATTTTCTACTTACCCGACTGACTCCAGATTCTGGTCAAAAATTAAGGGGCACATCGGGATGACCTAGTGAAATCTTAAAAAAATCATTACTAAAAAACCATTTACGCATTTTGCCTCAAATTTTGCACAAAAATTAAACTTTATGTAGGAATCAATTCGTAAAATTTAGGTACAATTATATGATAGCTAAACAAAATGGTTGCTTATTAAAATATTTAAAAATTCAACCTGAAAAAACTATTTAAGTGATTGATTGTGATACAGAAATGAACTGGTATAATTGTGGTATGAATTCAAGATGGCGGAACAAAATGTCTGCCAAATAAAATTTTGGTATCGTGAAAAAATCACCCTCCCAGATTCCACATATCGTTTTCTTAATTTCGTTGGTCTGTCTGTCAGTTCTCGGCGTAGGTAAAAGACTACTTATCCGATTGAGTTCAAATTTTGGAAAAAAATCGAGGTTTATTGGGAATGACCTGGTAATATTTTGGTAAAAATACAATATGGCGGAAAAAAACGACAGCCTACTGAAAAGTTAAAAAAATTATTACCAAAAAAATATTGCACAATAATCAAGGGTTACCTAGAAATGAAGTGGTAACATTTTGGTACCAATCAAAATAGCAAAAGAAAATGGTGTAGAGATGGGAAAAAAACTCATTTAATGACGCGCTTCACTGACTCTGGCTCACTTTACTGAGTCAGCTCACTGAGCCGGCTTAATTGAGCTGCGAAACGAAGCAGCGAAATACACTCCTAGCGTCGTTTGACAAGGCTCCTAACTCATGAATTGACTCCCGGACCACGGTTCTGCCACCTTGGCGGCTGGCAGTTGTAAAGGACAGTTATACAGTCTGATTATGCAGAATTTCTGTTGGAGATTTATCAAATAAATTAGGCTCCTATTTATTTCGTTTGCGATGGGTATTAAAACTTATAGATATTTGTATAATTAATATTAAAAATGACTTCACGATATTGCCGAAAAAAGAGTCATCATATGTTCTTTTCCATAATGTTAGAATAAATAATATTTAAGTTTATTGCATTTTCCCTACATTATTTTTTTAAATAGTAAATTGCCTTATTTTGTATGCGTATTTACCAATAGGCAGTTCCAACCATATCTAATATCTATATTTGAATTTATTTTACATCTAAACAGCAGAAATAAAAAGATAAAACCTAAAGAGTTAAGACCGCTAAGTCGCGCGGTATCAAGAATGTAACAAACAGCACATATTGCAATGCAATTCGACTTTTTCGGCTGCCGGTGACTCTGCGGTTCTTCATAGTCGCAAGTCGTTCCCGCTCCGTTACGCTGTAAGTAAGAGGTGAGTCAGAATAGAAAAAGGTCTGTACCGCGGAGCTGCTTCAGTGACTGACTTAACTGAGCTGATTCTTTGAGCCAGCTCACTCCTGAGTTACACACCTCTAAAATGGTGGCCTTATAAAATGTTGAAAAATCAGCCTGAAAAGTTACTTATTAGATTAATTTCAAATTTTGTGCAAGCATTAAGTGCGACAAAGAGATATAATAGAACAAATAAAATAGAAATAAACGTAAAAATCTTTTTATTCAAATCAAATGACGGACGGTCTAAAAAATCAGTGCAAAAACTACTTATTCAATTTAATTTAAATTATGTTCAAAAATGGAGTGTGGCATAGGTAGAAACCACGGGCCTAAAAACTAGTTTGTTAAAATTTAATAAAAGTATAATAATATATTGAAGATCGATTTTAATATTATTAAAGATTGAAAGGTTAAAGGGAGAACTGTTGAACCGTTAATGATCTCTCGGCGAGGACTTTGAAACTCGGCCGCTAGATGGATTTGGTGGTACTCTTCGGTTTCCCAAGGTCTATAGGGCTGAGCTGCCGTCGGCTAACTAGATAACTAGTGATCGGTAGAGTGGGTCGGGGTAAAAATAGAATAAGTATGCGCCACCTGTTTTTGTGGCCCTGAAAAGAAAGCCCGAGACCGGATGAACTTAAGAAAAACAGGAAAACTACAAAAACTTTACAATAACACCAAAATCCTTAATATTGAAAAATATATTTACGAATATTTACCGTTATAGCCTTGTTTATACATAGATTATAGTCACACTTAGCTCATATAAAGTTTAATAAATGAGATGAAAGACACATTAATAATTATTACCTTCTCTTACGACTATTTCCTGAGTATGAACAAAAGAAAGAGAGAGAGAGCTGTCTATAAAATATAGGAACAGGTCGTAAGATGTGACGTAATCTAACCTAGGATTCTTCCAAATAATTTTGCATGTTGCACTTAAATTTTTATATATTTATTAATAAGTGGTACGAGAGAAAGCTCATCAAGATTTAACTATGTTAAGTATCTCAGAAAGAAAGGTAGTGTTGGTTTTATACCAATTTGACTTAAATCAAAAGGCTACAAAACTTACATCATTCAAGTTTTAAGTACAGTACTTGTCAGTGATTCAATTACCTTCGAAATAGGCCTATTTAACATAGTTTACAAATAAATGTGCAAATTCATAAAACAACGGTGCGGTGTACTGAGTGCTATTCGTTAAAAGTTAAAAACTAGACATGATTTAAAGTGTTTCATTAAAGTTCATTATATATTAATTCTATTATCAAAATGGGATTGGCTCTATTTGGCACATAATAACACTAATAGACAGTCAAGTATGTTCCCAAGACAACACAAACAGATCAAACCTGAAGTTGATTATATTTGATACGTAGAAGAGTCTGTCGAGGATCTCACAACAGCATCGAGGATGTACATATGGTTGGCAGGCCTAGTTTCATACAGCTTGAAACATGTCTCCTGAGGGACTGCAAGCAAGCTTCAGAGTGACTGTGCTACTGCTAAAGTTCATCAGCACACAAGAACATTGGACCAAAACATCAAATAAAAAAAAGCCTAAAAACAAAAAAGGAACAAATCAAGCAATAGCAGAAAGTTCGAGAACACAAGGTAGGTAAATTATACATTTTAGTTTTAATAATAAATATTTGTGAAAGAATGATGAAAATGAGACTTACCAAAGATATATTGGCCTTTTCAAAGAGTCAAGAACGTGTGACGTGGAATGAAAAATGGGTTTCTTCCACTAAAATTCTAATTTTAACTCAGCTAGCATAGCTATAGGACACTTAAACAATAAGTCACCCAAAATAATTAGAATGGACCCATTTTTCGGAGAAAAATCTGCAAAAATGCCCTGAAGACAACCCAGGGTTCCAGAATATGGTCTGCCTTTTTTTTAACTCCTTCTGTCACTTTTTCTTTCTCCTGTTGGATAGAAACCTAGAGATTTTTTATACAACCCTGATGTTGGTACTACTAATTGTTGATGAAGTTGACAGATATTTCAAAATTAATTTAAATTTAGATAAATTTTATTTTTGTTTTGAGATAATTAGGATACACCAAAATGTTAGTTAAAATTACAATGGTAAGTTTCAAAATAAAGATTTTTGATCATATCAATTTTCTTTACTCTGATTTCCTATTTTCCTAATTCCTAACCTTATTGTTTGTTATTGTTTTTACTAAAGTTTATGTAATGTGCTTTCTCTTAATTTCAGAAAAATATCAGTTTTATTTCTACAAACGGGCTTGATGCTACTGAAAAACAATAAATACAGTAAGAGCTAATGAGAGCTATCACCAGAATACAAGGTAAACTTTGATTTCTTTTACTTAACTTAGCCTAAAATTGTCAACTCCATAATCATGTAACAAATTTGTACCTAAAATTGCTAATTTTAATAATTTGTTTCAGAATGAGAAGAATGTGCCTATGGAGGTCTCCACCACTTGGTTTATTGTTATAAAGTTAACCTAGGATTACTGAGATTGTGATTTTAAATTTTGAATTAAACGATAAAAAACATTAAATATGTGTCTTATTTCAACTATGAAGATTATAGGAACTGGTAAGCATATTTTATAGATATTATCTTAAATAAAAATATAGCAAAATTCTAAATTTCTGTTAGGAAAATATAACCCGTTACAAGTTTTTAGGTTAGTTGGTTAGTTTTTAGGTAGAAACTGGTAAAATATTAGTAAGAATCCAATATAGTGAAATAAACTGGCGCCCATTAAAAATATTCAAAGACAATATTGAGCAGTTTTGCTGGACCTCGCTACTCATTTCGCACTACTTTATTGGAATGTATTATGGTAACTAAAAAAAAGGCGCCTATTATTATAACATATTAATTTTACTCCAAATATGGAATGGCGATAACTACACTAACTCATTTTAATCTTAAAAAAATTCGGATTGAAACCAAATTACTTATAGAAAATTGAATGTTAATAAAGATGTAATGAAGATAAAATAAGATGCGAGAAACGAATAAAATTGAATAGAGCAAAAATTAAACTGGATTAGATTTATTAGAAAACCACAGTAAAAGAAAAATACTGTTACAATACTTCAAGGTGAGGACAAAATTTATGCAGATCTAGTTTTTAATTGTGTAATTAATTTTCTTAGAGTTAAAACTTTAGAAAGTGGAGGCTTATATAGAAACTGGATTGATTCGGCCGATACTTGGTGGAAATCCATAACTAAGACACATGGCACTAAGCAAAAAACAATTTTTACTTAAAACTTCCACTATATTAAAGAAAACCAACTTGACATATTTTGATACAAATAGAATTCTATACTAAGTGCCACATATCTTGCTTATATAAAATTTTTTCCTGTGTAATTTTGGACCACTTTGATTTTTAATAAACCTAATAATCATATTTTGACAAAAAATAATTATGTTCAGTAATTTTATAGGCCATGAAAAGAAATCTGTGTGGTTACAAAAGTTTGCCCTCTTATGCAAGGTAAAACTCGCCATTGCTTCGCATATTAAATGTATTTGAGCTTTTTAAATTTGCATTTAAAAAGCAGCGAGGGAATTCTATTACGGGAATGTTTCCTATTTCACATCGTAGCAGCTCTAAACTTTAAGGTAGCAAATTGGTCGTCGTCGAACGCCCAGAGCTCCGTTAGCCAATTTGGGAAGACGCCGAAGTTTACATTTAATTGACTGTCGTAAAATTTCAATGGATTAGCTTATGGGCAAAACTATCGAGTCCCTATGAAACAAATGAACTAGTTTGTAAAGTAGCTTATTGCTTTTATAGTTAAAACGCAAAACAAAGTTGGTATAACATATATACCTGCATGACAGGTTATTATTACACGAAAATTACATGTAGCAAAGTTATAATTAGTTATTTAACCAATTATATTTCAGTAAAATTAGATTTTCACTTCGAAAAAATTCCGATGAAATTGGATATTTGAAAAGACCTTTATGCTTATGCACAGGGTGTGCCATTATAAATTGAACCACCCTTCAATTTTTTTATCTGGTACTATAGAGACAAATGTTTTATTCAAGGTTGTAGCGTACTATAAGCAGTATGTTATGTAGGTAATAAAAACGTATATAGGATGATGCAGAAAAACGCTGCGAAGAAGATTGGGGTGTTCCAGCGAGGACTGAACAGGGACCTATTTTCGACCTTCCTTGTATTTTGGAAAAATTCAAAATAGCCAATCGATGTATTTTTTCTTGTAGAATCCAAAAATGTCATCGAAAAAATATTTGAACCAGAAACAAAAGAGTTACGCTATGCATCAGGTGTTTTTTAAATGGAATGTATCGTTTTTTATACGATTTTTGGAAAGAGTGATTTTTTTTATGTCCGTTCTGATTAAAAGATTTGATTTTGCGATAGCTGTTTATATTACATTTTAATGTTTTACAAACTAAAATTTTAGCTTCACCTGTTTAAAATATACGATAGGTTGGTACAGGTGATCAAGGTAAAATGACGTTTGAATGCTTTGTCAATAAATATTGACATTATTTTAATTATTGTCGAAGTCTTCACCTAAAAAATATATATTTGACTCTGATCTCGAAATGAAATACTCTTTGGACGAGAGACTACAGATTGTTATGCTATTTTACAAGTGCCAAGAAAATGCAAGAGAAGCAAGAAGAAGATTTATTGCAAATTTTCATAGAAATATATCCATCAATACAATTCTAAGGATAAAAAACCTATTTGAGGAAAATAAAACTTTACATGATAGAAAAAGAAATTCAATAAAAAATAATTATTAAATAATAAAATAAAACTACTAATAACATAAGTTTTCAATGTGACCGCCGTTTTTCTCGAAACAACATCGATAACCCCTTTGTAGCCTTTCTAAACTTGCTGTTACAATATGATTTTCCTGGTTAAGGCGGTATATTTCATCGACAATTTTTCCCATGATCTCTTGAATATTTTCGTTTCGTTGTCTGTATACGACGTTCTTCAAATGGCCCCAAAGAAATGTATCCAAAACTGAGAGGTCGGGGCTATTGGGCGGCCAAGCATATGTTCCATTTCGCCCTATCCATTCGTTATGGCGCCGATTTAAAAATTGAACATCATGCACGGCATGAGGAGGCGCCTTATCATGTTGCCAAATTAAATTCTGATATACTGCCAATGGTAAGTCTTCCAAAAAATTTTCAATTTCGTTTTCTAAAAACTCATAATATCTGTGCCCATTTAAAGTCCCGTTAAAAAATATTGGTCCCAAAATTTTATTGTTTTTTATCCCACACCAAACATGAATAGAATTCCTCCCTTCGAATTTAATAGTCTGGAATTTTGGATTTTCAACGGCCCAGTGGTGACTATTATGTCTGTTGAATACTCCCGATGTTGTGAAAGTAGCTTCGTCGGTCCCCACAATATTTTTGAATAAATCAGGGTCTTCGTTTTCTTGCCGAATTACCATTTGGGAAACAAATTGGAAGCGAAGTTCTTTTTGTGTCGGTGTTAGGTGCTGAAGTGGAAGGATACGAAAAGGCCTAAATTTATGAATTTTCAGAGTCCTGTGAACAGTCCCTCGGGTAACTCTTCTGCGCCTTACACCGCCACCGTACTGAACTTCCCGAACTGCATCCGAAATAGATTTGGTTGGATTAATTTGAAAATAATTTATAATGGCCTGGTCTCGATTTCTTCTTCTTTGTATATTTCTTTTTCTATCATGTAAAGTTTTATTTTCCTCAAATAGGTTTTTTATCCTTAGAATTGTACTGATGGATATATTACTATGAAAATTTGGAATAAATCTTCTTCTTGCTTCTCTTGCATTTTCTAGGCACTTGTAAAATAGCATAACAATCTGTAGTCTCTCGTCCAAAGAGTATTTCATTTCGATCAGAGTCAATTATATATTTTTTAGGTGAAGACTTCGACAATAATTAAAATAATGTCAATTTTTATTGACAAAGCATTCAAACGTCATTTTACCTTGATCACCTATACCAACCTACCGTATATTTTAAACAGGTGAAGCTAAAATTTTAGTTTGTAAAACATTAAAATGTAATATAAACAGCTATCGCAAAATCAAATCTTTTAATCAGAACGGACATAAAAAAAATCACTCTTTCCAAAAATCGTATAAAAAACGATACATTCCATTTAAAAAACACCTGATGCATAGCGTAACTCTTTTGTTTCTGGTTCAAATATTTTTTCGATGACATTTTTGGATTCTACAAGAAAAAATACATCGATTGGCTATTTTGAATTTTTCCAAAATACAAGGAAGGTCGAAAATAGGTCCCTGTTCAGTCCTCGCTGGAACACCCTGTACTCTTTTCTTATGGAACAGCCTGTGTTTTCAAAGCTTACTTGATACACCTCGTATTCCTGATTACGAATATATACATAAAAATATTTTTTATGAAATTCGGCTGGCACGGCAGTAGGTCGTGGGATGCCTTTTGCTGGTTTTGGATGACACGTAATAGGTATATCTGTCAAACTTTTTTGCAAAACGCGTTGTGCTGCTAGACGATATATATAACCATTTATCGCAATGGGCGCATATCGGCTTACATATTTAGGCGAATATATGAACTACACTAGATGGGTAATTGAAGTGAATTTTTTTTTAATTTAACCTAAATTTAAATGGCTATAATTTGTAAACAAAATGGTTTGTTTACAAACGGTTTTTTTACATTTTATAGGCATATTTTTTTTTAATATTTTTGGGTTATGTGTTTTTTAAGGGTTGCTTTGGTCTGGAATATACAAGTGATAAGACAAAAGTGATGTGAAAATATTTTGATTTTGATATGTATGTAGTCAGTAAATGGGTTCTTAGGAAAAAACTAATTTCTAAAAATTTTAATATCTGATTTGTTAATTTTTTTTCCTATAATACGCATTTTTCTCCCTGGATCAAAAACACTTACTAAAAAAACTATTGATAGTTTTGACTTCTCCTAAATACAATTTTGCATTTCCGAATGCTAATTTTACTTCAAGGGCGTACTGATTAATTTTCTCAGACCGTTATATATTTTTCTTATTTTCTTAAATTATACTTTGTCTCCTGAAATCCGTAAGGTAAAGGATATTTTTACTTTTCTTATTATTTTCGATAAACCTTCAAACCTCGTGACGGTTTTTTAATTTCATAGAATTATTATCCGTAGTCTGAATAATTTTGATTATTTTTAAATTTTTTTTTAACATAAAAAACTACTTTCTTATAGATTACCAATTCTAGGCACTTTTTAATTAAAGTTATACCTAACTGAGTTTATTAGTAAGTCTTCATATACCTAGTGTTCAAAAAATATAAAATTATTAAAATCTTTTTACAGGGTGGGGCACAACTTACCCGTCCGACTCTAACTATTAAACGGTACTCTCTTTTTAAATGAACCTCTCAGGATATTTGCAGATCAGATAAAACTACATTCTAAGTTATTCTCAGATATACAGGGTGCGCCAAAAATATGGCATAATAAACTTACATTTTTTTAATGGATTACACTGTATTTTATTGTATATTTGAATTCCCCAATAAAAGTAAAGTTAAATTTTAATTAATTAAAGGTTGCCTATATCTAATTACGGCATAACTACACTTACTAAAAAATACGGAAATTATTAAAAAATTATTGGATTTAGATATATAACTACAGAAGCCTAAATTGAAATTGAAAGTGTAGTTTCTTAAAATGTATCTTTAATTTAAATGGTTTGCTTGCAAAATTTTTTTCACATTTTGTAGGCTTATGACCTATTAATTTTTTTAAAAAATTTTTTACGTAATGCAGTACTTAATGAATTGATATCTTCAGTTTTTAGTTCAGTGCCATTTATTCAAATCGAATAAATTATTGGTTTGGAAAATCAAAAGCCCTCGTAAACACCAGACCAAAGCCACCCTTAAACCAAGTCTATCCCAAAAATGTTAACAAAACATAAGCCTACAAAATGTAAAAAACTGTTTCTAAAATACCATTTTGTTGACAAGTTATAGCTATTTAGATTTAGGTTAAATTTTAAAAAATTGTACTTCAATTGCACAATAGTGTATTTAGTGACAATAAATCCTAATATATTTTCAAGGTATGATTATTTGTTACTTTTTGATATGTTATAGTTTTATTTTCTTTCCTAGAAAATCCTGTCAGTTCAGTACAAGATAGTGCTAAAGGTCTGCAAAAAAGTATTGACCGGTGAGTCCTGTTTCAGCGCTGCATGTATTTTGAAATTTATTTTGAAGTATCCTGGAAGAGGTGTGTATGGTGTGGAATAAAAAATAATAATCTTGGGTCCAATTTTTTCCGACCATAGCTTATAGGGTAATATTTATCTTCACATCCTTCGTAATGGCATTGACAACATTATGGACGGTTTTCCTCTTACGGATATGTAACGCATTATTTTCCAATATGATGGAGCGCCAGCTCATAATGTTGTCGAGGCAACAAATTATGAAAGAAAACTATGAAACCTGGCTTGGTAAAAGTGGAGCGATTAAATGTCCATCAAGCAGCCCGGATTTAAGTCCCCTTGATGCATTTTTATGGGGTTATTTGAAAAATAATACCTATTTTCAAGGACACGAACGGCGAAATACTTAAGAAGAGTATTCAAAATAGAATAAGAACTATAAATCATAATCCGTTCTAGAAACAGCGGTGACCATTTCCAGCGACTTAAAGGATTTGAATAATTAAATGTGATTTTAACTATATTTTTTCTGCGACTGTAAAAATATAGTGATTGCCAATAGATGTCACTACTAGAACAGATTCACACACTTGTTATGGTATGATTTATACCGTAACAACTGATGGAATTGGGGTGATTCCGTAATTAAAAACGATATCAGAATGTTAATATTCCAAAACAATCGTAGAAAAATACTATTTTAGTTCATATCAACAAGCTAAAAGACAAGAAAGTTATAGGCATTTTTGAGATAATCATAAAAATTGATACAAACAAAAATATAGTCCCATTTTTAATACTACCTCGTTTGTTTTTCACATAAAAGTGGTTACTTTTTTGAATTTTAAAATGTCCCGAATATTCTACATAGCTTTACGATTTATAACAGGCAAACATTATTGCTTAAAGCTGTTTTCGATAAAACATGTCATTGTATAATGTTTGTCATTGGCATTGCTTTATTTGAATGGCATTTGTTGGTTTGTTTGTGTTCTGAAGCCATATTCGAATATTTTATTCAGGTGTATATGTTGTTACCGCTTGTTCTATGTACACCATTTAATTGGGATTTGTGGTTTCATTTATGTTGCAATTATTTAAGTTATAATCGCTACTGTCCAGTCTCGCAGATCTGAGTTTCATTCACCACATTTCAGTAACTAGGAAGCGTACGTAATTATAATCAGTATATTGTTGACAGGTTTAGAGCTAAGTAACTTCATGGAAATAGACACAAACTCGATCATTTCGTCGCTGTTTCAGATCCACTGGTCGATCTATATGGTCTTGATTAAACTTGTTGAAAATAATATATATAATAAAGAAAGTGACGATATTACGAAAAGCAACTTAATATTATAAAAATTTAATTCAACATACATACAATGACACGGTCTAGGGCAATCTTTTTTAGTGCAAGGGCCAAAAATCTATTTTACATCGTCCGAAAGGCCACAATGGTCCACGTCATTTTACTACTATATCAATAAAATAAAAAACATATAATTTCAAAGTGTAATAATCTTTATTGGGTAAAAAGCTCAATCATTCATTGCGATTTTTGACATTGTTTATTTTTGACACCTGTGTCGATATTTGTTTTTATTTTTTTATCTGCAACCCGCAAACTTTCTTCAAGATCTGCCTCTGTCACTTTCGACCTTGTTTTAAACTTCAAATTTACGAGAAAACAGCTGCTCACATATATTTGTGTTTCCAAACAGAGACATCATTTTCTGAGCATGTTCTCGAATTTCAGGAAACGAGTTTTGATCGACATATTTTGAATAAAAATCAAGAAGATCCATGTCGAACTTGTCTTTCAGTTCCGAATTACACTGCAAATCGATATGCTTCATCTGACAATTTTCTGGCATGTCTTCAACGGATACACTGAATGGTCGGGCAAAAAGATTGTTCCAAGAAGAAGGTGATTTCCAATTCAAAATTGCGTTTTAATATTTTTCCTCTGCTCAGCTATCGAACATCAGCAAAGAATACCCCATCACCATATTGACAAGCCCTTCAGTTTTTCCTACCATGGATGGTGCATAGTCTGTTACAACTGCAGAAAGGTCTGTCAATTCTAAATTATATCGTCTCAGTACTGTCATCAACCACTTATAAATATCACATCCTTATGTAGTTCCTTTAATCGGAAAAAGAGCAGCCAGCTTTTCAGTGATTTCAAAATTATTATCATTGCCCCGAATAAATATAGCTAATTGAGCGGTATCGGTTAAGTTTGTACTTTCGCCGAACGCAACAGAATAGTATACGAACTTCGATACACGTTCTTTTAGTGAATTTTTAATGTCTGCCGCTAACTCTTCGATTCTTCTGGCGACAGCAACACCGGGCAAACTAACTTGATAAAAAAGTTGTTTTTGAGACAGGCACAATACTTCAGCGGCCTCCATACATTCCTTGATAAATTCACCATCAGTAAAAGGTTTTGATTTCAAAGCTATTTTTTTCGGCTTCATGCTTGCTTCATTTTCAATGCTCTGCTTTTGAAAACCATTTTGCTGTCGTTGAAGCTGACTTTTTAGAGCTCTCACTTTATCTTGCCGTAATTCTCCCTTGAATGTCTTAAACTTTGTGGCATGGCTTGTATCGTAATGTCTTTTTAAGTTGTATTCTTTCAAGGTTGAAAGGGATTCTTGACAGACCAAACAAACGGGTTTTTGATTAACACTAAGGAACAAGTGCAACTCAGTCCACTTTTCTTGTAATATGCGCTTTTATTTACTAATTTTTCGTTTTTTACCCGAAGTAGAATGTCAAGGTAGAAGAAACGAGTTTAATTCTCCGATAAAAATGTCCACAACAAAACTAAACTTGGGCGACTGCACGCCACAATAAAGTATGCGACTTACACGCGTCAAACATTATACCCAACTCACTAAAATCACTTATCGCACAGGTACACTCTTTCGCTTGTATCGCTTCGTTCGCTCTTTAACTTAGAACTGGCCGCTGCCGTGTGATGCCGGATTTATATAGGCCGAGTGCGTCAACTTTGAATCTCCCAAAATTTCGAGCAACTACGAGACTGGACTAGTAGGTCGCTCTAGTAGTTATAATTTCTAGAATCATTAGAAAAATTCAATAGACATGCAACGCCTTCTAGTGGCCTTCTGGGTAGTCGAGTTCACAGAGTGGATCTCTTCTAACTAGGTGGCGCTACCGTCCCCGAAGTGTCATTCGCGGGCGCGGCGCAATAAATTATTTTCTTTAGCCTCTGGGACAAGAAATTAGGAGGCGGGCCATGCATGCGAAAGAGAATACTCGAAAACATGATAATTCATGAAATGCATGAAGAACACAGGAAAGAAAAAACCGTAATAAATATTATAATATGGGTAAAATACGAGTAAGACATGAAAAACAAGTCCAAATACACTGGAAAATCAGTTTCCATTAATATTCAAGGAGAACGAGTGTTCGCTATAGCATTCAAAAAGCTGACATACGGAAAGTATTGTGGCCTAGATGGCATATGGTAGAATTAATAAAGAAAGGGGTAAATAAACGGCTTGCAGAGCATAATTCGATATTCAATAAGGGTCAGGAGGTTCCAACCGATTGGAAAGAAGGACACATCATATCTACACACAAGAAAATGAGTAAACATAACTGCTGATCTTACCGTGAATAAAATTGGCGTTTTGTATGAAGCAGACAATTGCGAAATAGCAAGTAACCACCAGGGGACTTATACTTTATTCAAAGATTTAACCAAAGAAGTTAGTGATAATATTCCCATAACCAAGTTGTGGGACACTAACGTCAATCAGTTAAAGTTGTTTAAAGATCATGTACAATACAGAATAAAACTTTCAAATAAGGCCTGGCCTAAGTTTTCCGATTATAAAAAAAAGTCGAATCTATTACCATAAAACAAGTTTTTAATAAATGACATGACTAATGGGTAATAGAAAATCACTACATTGATTAAATTTATATGTATATTTGAGATACATCCGAAGTTTATATCTAGATAAGTAGAAATAAATATTTTATTTCCAAATAGTTCTAGTTCGGAATTGTTTCCCAGAATAAATAAGGCAAGGAAAATCCCAAATAACGATGAAATGAAAATCCGGATTTGTCAAGCGATTCCTGTTAGGATGTTGCTTTAAGGAGATGCGCATAAACTTTATCTTGTGATGTGCTTTCACACGGTTCTAAATGGTCTGAATAGATAAACCAACTTTGTTGGGAATTACTAATAATGTACCAATTCTAAAGTCAGGTCGATATTTTTTGTGCTGATTGTACAGGGTTTTTTTTTATATATTGCCACCCCCCTTATCTTTTTTATTTGTTTTATGTGTCCCATAAAAGTTTAATGTAATGACTTTTTATGAAATTTTTTTTTGCATATACAGGGTTTACAGAAAGTTGACTTATTTCAAATGACCCCATTTTTTTATTGAATTTTCGGTTCTCCTGGCTAAATTTCTAAAGCCTAAAGAGATTTTGTTATTTTTTGATTTGTGTTAAACAGGTAAACATTTATCTATTTACGGTTTTTTATTTACTTTTCAATTAAAGGTCTTTATTTCCACTAGTTGGCCACTGTCATCTTCCAACGTATCTAAACAAACATTTTTTGAAATATCAGACGTGGATTTTTTTCCTTCTACCGAAGACATGGATTTAGCTGTTTTTAAAAAATATATGAAAATGGTAAAGAATATTTTAGAAACTACACACAGCGTCAAAAAACTTTGAAAATTTGGAGTAACTTCGAAAAATGTAATTCTGTCAATTTTGAATCACACTGTAACAGAAATTAACAATAAAAAAAAAGCTGCCAAAATTTCGGATGAAGTTCATTTAATTCGATACTTTGTAGAAAAAGTTTAGATTCCTAAAATGTAAAAATATACAGGGTGTTTTATTTATTAAAAAATTCAATAATGGAAATATATATTATAATTGCAGCCACATTCATTTCAATACAATTTGTATAATCTGCTTCGATTTTATTAATCGCATTAATAATGAATTGTGCATGATTATCAAATCCCAAGATACCTACCATATCTTCCGTGGGATTTCATATATTTTATTCGATCGGCTAAAAAATAGCAAAATGGCAGCCCGATTTAAAAAATTTAGGACCGCAAAAACATTGTGTGGTTACACTGAGTTGCCATAATTTGGTTGTATTGACTTCATAAAAATACAAAAAATGATACATAATCTCAAAAGAATACAATCAATTATCAAAATACATTTTTCCGGAGTTCTAACCACACCACGACCTAAAACTTTTTGAAAAATATTGTTACGTTCTGGACGTGCAAAACATTTCGTTGGTTTTTCTGAAATTTCTGGACGGGTAAAATTGTATGGGAAATATCATCTTTTTTAATGTCGAATAAATTTTGAAAATAGATTTATAAAAAAAATTGATGCGTCTTTTAAGGCTGCATTTGATTTTCTGAAAATAAATAATATTTGCGTAAGTTACTTTATATCCTGTAAATGCACACATAATAAAATATTTAATTCCTCCTTCATTAATAACCGCAGTACGTTTTTTTCTTTTAACAGTCATTGTTTCAAATTCAATATTTTTGCAAGTTTTTCGAGGGGATATCTATGGGGAAAAGCCGCTGATATTCTCTTCTTTTATTATTATTCTTGTAGAAAATGCTTTCTTTCCACATTGTAATGCATCTTTTCAATGAATTGACAGAACCTCTCAAATGCATGCAAAAAATGTTTACTGTTTTACATAATAGTTTTCAAAAAATAACAATATCTCTTTAGGCTTTAGATTTAAGTATAGAATATCCCTTATAAAAAATGTGTAAAATTCTCAGGAGATTGTTTTCAATAAAAAAATGGGGTACATGAAATAAGAAACTTGGACCACGCCCAGCAACACCCTGTATATGAAAAAAAATGTTTTCATAAAAATTCATTTGAAACCATTAAACTTTTAAATGTGCACATTTTTCTAAAATGTCAAATAAAAAAGTTCTATATAAAAAAAAACCCTGTACATTTATTTAGTTTTATTATAGGTAATGACTTTTGAAATTTTTGTTTTGCATCTTGATTGACATAAGTGACCCACAACTTAATTGGTGGCTAAATTTCAAGAATAGGTATTTAGATTTGTGTTAGGTACTTTATCTATTTATTTATTTACTTTTCAATTAAAGGTCTTTATTTCCACTAGTTGGCCACTGTATCTGTATCTACTGTGTTTACATTCGTTGGATTCATACCGAAGACGTAGATTTAGCTGTAGTATGAAAATGGTATACTTCTATTTGAAAATTTGGAGTAACTTCGAAAAATGTAATTCTGTCAATTTTGAGTCACACTGTAACACAAATTAACAATAAAAAAATTGATTTTATTTTTATTGCTTATTTGAGCATGTCAGAGTAATTTAAGGCTCTTTAAGGTACACTAGATTCAAAAATAAAAAAGCTGCCAAAATTTCAATGAATTATCATTTATACGATACTTTGTTTTTCCTAAAAAGGTAATCGCATTTTTAAACCGGAAGTCGCATCTGTCAGGTACATCAACCCAAGATACCTACCAAATTTCGTTTCGATCGGCTAAAAAATAGCAAAATGGCAGCCCGTAAGCAACCTCGTTTATACTGAGTATAGTCTTCATAAAAATACAAAAAATGATACATAATCTCAAAAGAATACAATCAATTATCAAAATACAAGAGTTCTAACCACACCACAACTTGTTACGTTCTGGACGTGCGTTTCGCTGGCCAAGTTAGCATCATCAGCAGATGATATAAACTAAAGTAACTTATCCTAACCGAGACTATTATAGGTAAATGTGGTCGCACTTGGTTTCACCCGACTGCACCATTGTCAAATAAGCAATAGAGGGGACTATAGGGAATATGTCTTTATTTAGTGATTTCTTACCACATTTAACTATTTCTATCCTCTCAAATGCATCCAATAATCTGTTTAGATACATTTTCAATTAACTTAAGATTATTTATTCCTATTTGGTGATTGTTTTCCAAAGCATGTTTGGCAAGGCTTGACTTTTCTGTTCCTCCGTATCTTAAATGTGCCATGTGTTCTTTAAAACGAATGTTTATGGAGCGTTTAGTTTGCCCAACATATTTTAGATCGTAGTCATGACAGCCAATTTCATAGATGCCACTCCTCGCTTTCAAGCCGACTTTGTCTTTAGGGTTTCCAACGAGATTTTTCAAACTCTTCTCCGTTTTGTAGGCTTCTCTAAAACCTACGTTTTCAAATACTCTTTTTAGACCTCTCGTATATCTGGGATCATATGGGATTACTATGCACTTATTGGCAGCCTCAGGTGCTTGAAGAGTAGTGGCATCTTTTAACATTTTCTTATGCATGCATTTACTAATTTATGTACAAAATTATGATTATATCCATGTTTTAGGTTTTTAATCAGATTCATTTCATTGTTAAAACGTTCTTTACTTAATGGAAAAATGTCCTCTCTATTGCTTACTTGACAACGGTGCAGTCGGTTAGGTAAGTTACTTTAGTTTATATCATCTGCTGATGATGCTAACTTGGTTAGCGAAACGCGCGTCCAGAACGTATCAAGTTGTAGTGTAGTGTGGTCAAAAATCAATTATGTAATTAGTGGGTCTTTTAGAAGGTTTAGAGTCTGATACAAAAATAATAAGTAAACAGCTAAAAAAATTAGTGATTTTTGGGAGACTATCCCTAGCCGATTTCTAAAAATTAAAAAGATTCTGAAAGGCCATTATTTGTTTAATCAAGAACCTCGAGTGGTCGTTGATACAAATATTTTTTTTTGTGTTATATAGAGTGTGAAAAAATATAATGTAAAAATGAAAAATTTTAACTCTCTGCATCCCTTGCAATAGTTATTCTAGAACATCCATAGTATCACATTTAGAAGCATTGTTCGATATCTCGAGCCGTATTTGGCGGTTTTTTATTTTTTTTTTTTGGGTACAGGGTATTTTCAAAAAGTCTGTATTTTTTTTTTGTCTTTTTTTAAATGCCATTATTTGTTTAATCAAGAACCTCCGTTGATATATTTTTTTTTGTGTTATATAGTTAATGTTCGATATCCTAGTCTGTATTTTTTAAATTAAAAAAGTATCTTTAATTTCTAAGGATTCTTTTATTTATTGTGGAATTTCCGGGACTTTATTATGCCAGTTTCTCTATACCCAGAAGTATAGAAGCTCTTCATTGTTTTGTTTAGAAGAAAAAGTTACAGGCTATTTTCAAAAATCTGTATTTTTTTAATTAAAAAATTATAAATTTCTATGAGTTCGTACATTTAATATAAAACTTTTGGGGCTTTATTATCCCAGCTTTTCTGTACGTAGAAGTATAGCGGTTTTGCACTTTTTTGTTTAGAAAAAAAGTAACAGGGCATTCTCAAAAAGTTTGTATTTTTAAAATTACAAAAATTACAAATTTCTATGTGCTATTTTTATTAATGTGGAACTTGCGGGACTTTATTATCCCAATTCCTCTGTATACAAAAGTATTATGGTTTCGTTTTTTTTTTAATAGGAAAAAAGTTAAGTACAGGGCGATCTGCTATATTTTTTTTTTTTACACAAGACTTTACATTTTAGAAAAAAAAATTAAATGAAAGAATTGGTTTTGACCTCTGTATGTTATCAAATAAAGACAGAAAAAAATAAAATCGTAATTTTCAGGTTTTTTCGATATCTCCGGAACTATCTATTTGGAATTTTTTAAATATAATATTTTTAGTCACATAATTGGACAATTTTGCATTAATTTAAAAAATGCCGAATTTTTGAAAATACCCTGTATAGGATGATCCACTATAAATGTCTAACCCATTTTTAGTTGAAAAGTTGAATTTTTTGAATAGAAAAGCTGGGATAATAAAGTCCCGATAGTTTAATATTAAATGTAAGAACTTACAGAAATTTGTAATGTTTTAATTTAAAAAATACAGACTTTTTAAAAATAATCTGCAACTTTTTTTCTAAACAGAAAAAATGCAAACTCTCTATACTTCTGGCCATAGAGAAACTGGGATAATAAAGTCCCGGAATTTACACAATAAATAAAAGTACTCCCAGAAATTAAAATGTTTTAATTAAAAAAATTAACTTGAAAATACCCTGTAACTGTTTTTCTAAACAAAAAAATAAAAAACCGCCAAATACCGGTCGAGATATCGAAAATGCTTTTAAATGTGATTGCTATATAAGTTCCAGAATATCTATTGTGGTGCAGAGAGTTAAAATTTTCCATTTTTACATTATCTTTTTTCATACCCTGTATGAATTATCTTTGTCAACGACCGCTTCAGGCTATTGATTAAACAAAATCTGAATATTTTCAGTTCAGTTTCGTTCTTTGGTCGCAAATTTGAAACACATTTGTTTTTAACTATAAACGACAATTTCTATCGCATTTAAAGCCGGACTTTTTGAGCTTCACGGTAGATACATATGTAACTCTGCTTTTTAGTCAACCAATTATTGACTAATTGGGCTGTATGAATATCTCATTTTCGTGTTAATTATTTAACCCTAACGATTACTGAAAAGCCACCCCTGGCTTGCCTATTTTGTGTATGGTTTGCATCGTACCGAGAATTTTTTGATTTTCCAAGGGATTTTGCCTTAGGAACGACACAAAGTTAGTTTTCATGAGTTTGTAATTTTGTTAGTAAAACTAAGGCTATTATCCTCTCGCCAGTTTCTAATAATTTTCTGGACAGTGTTTTTGTCTATACCAAAATGAGATTAGCAACTTTCACGAGAGATCAAACTTACTCTATTAAAGTAATTATTGCAGTTTTTATACAAATGTAGCATACTTTGTGATATTACGCTTGACAAAGAAAAACTGACATCCAAAATTGGCAAGGGTCAAATAGATCCAAATAACTATTAAATTGCTGTAACCGCCGAATTCGAAAGGTAATTCAGGTAGGTGAATAACAATTTACAATAAAGCATTTTTACTGTACTGATTTAGCCGACGCCGACAGTACCAAGATAACTTTGACGTTCTAGAATCCTGTGTACCGAAGATTTGTTCATCCTTAAGTCGCCAGCAGTAATTGTGACAAAATCTTGGTTTTAGTACTTATAGAAGCCAGAGATTTATATTTATCTCAGTTTGTAACTATCCGTGAATTTCTCTTTTTGGACTGGAAATTTTCGAAATTTGTGTTTTTTGACCTTATAAGTAACCCCCGTATATTTCGGAGAAATATGCTTCTATGCAGTCACAAACGCGATTTTGGTGGGACATATAATAAGCCTCCAATAAGGGCAGTCATTTCGAAATCCCGATGATTCAAAATGCAGGTCGCTAGGGTTAATTTTTTGAGGTGTGTCATTTTTTTCGGATTTCTCGTCCAAAAATCTCATCTCTTTGTTACGGGACATCGATTTACATTTTTATTATCCAAAGTCGAAAAATTGCTAAAGTCTAGTTTCGAGTAAAAATGCATTATTTTTCCATTTGCCATTGACCTGATCACTTTTTCAAGTTGGCCTGGCTCTGTCAGCTGTGTAGCTTTGATTGGCATGTCTTAATAAGCAGATTGACACGGTCGCGATGTTTTTAACCGCAAATGCCTCCAAAATTTGTGAATATCTGTCGATCTATCTATCCTGAATACTGTGAGCGGCGGTGAAAATGGATATATATTCCGAAAAGAATAGAACTGTTAGGAATCCTGTCTAAGTATTTTTATACGAAATGTAGGCCATTATAATACAAAATAATAAATATATGGATGGTGTGGAGTTTTAAAGGTACGTAGATTTGTGTTTTATATTAAGGTATTTTTCCCTTTTAGTTAATAATAAGGAACGCTTACTTCTTCCAGTATGTTCAGTAATTGGTGGTAGAGTAGGTTCGGAATAATTATCGCTTTTTTCGATATACGCAGAGCTTAATAGTAATTATATTCTTATTTTCGCTTTATAGTTTATACCAAAGTGAAAGTATTGCTGACTAGTATGTTATATGACTTCGTGATATATATATTTATATACGGGATGTTAAAGCAACCCGGTTCGGAGTAGTGGCATTTTCCAGCAACCGGGGGATTCATCAGCAGCTTTAATTTAATCTTTGACATTAAGTTTTGACATTATTATGGTTATACTAATATCATGCTATATGATGATAATCAGCATCAGTGGCAATTATAAAATCAAACCAGTTCATTTTATATTTGCACCAAAAATAGTCTGGGTCAAAGTCTCGTGGGATTTTAGGAGTTATGGCTGAAGATCTTCGATACTTTTAAGTATCATTACATAAAGCATTATAACATAAAGTTCATATTTTGAGAACGCACAAACCGATGACAGCCAAATTAAAAACAGATATATTTGAGGAAATTGTTTTGACATGGAAAAATTGTGGAACTCATTGATGTAGATATTGCATTTTTTTTTCGTTTACATATACTATTTTGAAAAACGGCGAACTACTTTAAACCTATTTTATTTTTTTACATAAAATAGTTTTCCCCCTCCATGTATTTTAAGCAACCTATTTTGACACTGCTTTGACAGACGTAAGTGAAAGTTACTCAACAAGGTATTGGTTGCCCTTAACGACAGGATATAAGTCAATTTACATCCCTAGGGAAATAATAATCTAAAATTGTTATAAGTAGCTATAATTTTTGATTTCATCAACATATTACAAAAATCCGGTGATACTAATTGAAATGAATATTAATGGTACAATTATTACAATTATTCACATTATGAACAAAATTTGGAAACACGTTTTCTCGTTAGTTCTCTATGTGTATTACATTTTCTAATTCCACAGATCCTTCAGGGTCTTATTGTATAAAATTTTATTCGCTACTTCCTTTTTATTATTGAGGCTGTCAGCTACGTAACTTTCCGCAATAGTAGCGGATTTCCATCCACCATGTCGCTTGATAGCTAATACATCAACTTCAGTATTTGCTAATAAAGTTGCCGACGTTCTTGTAAAAGAGTGTCCAGTATATATTCTGAAGTTCTCAAACTTTAGAAATATCGCAATTTTACTTGGAATTGACGAAAACGTATTTTTCCCGACAGGCTGGTTTAAGCACTTTCCATTTTGATATCGCATAAAGAAACGCGAATTAATAGTCATCATGTGGGATCTTGTATCAATGTACTTTTGAATTATTTTGAAATGACAAACCTAAGTGTCGTCACTTTTTGTCACTGTAAATGTACGTGACATTCCATTTTTGGAGTCGGGAATGGTCACAACTATGACTTCTTGACTTATTTTAACATTATCCATTTTCATTTCAAAGAGTTCATTAGAACGGCACGCTCCAGCAACTCCCATTACCATTACGACCTTCATCAATAAGTATATATCATCGGGGGCTTCAAGCATGAATTTATTCACATCTTCCCTGTTAAACAAATTCGATTTTTTGGGTCTATAGCCATCATTTTTTCTTTTGAAAAATGCTCGAAGTTTTGGATACTTAGAAATACCTATATTTTCCTCTATAAAAAGGGTGGACTTCAATATCGAATACTCACACCATAAGCTTGATGGGGACTTCAATTTAGCGCTTTTTTGCAGGTTTTTGAGACTGCAGTAGCCGTCTTGCTTTGGCACAAATTCTTAATTTATATGCTGCTTCATATCTTTTTTCGACTAGTAGAGATAAAGAAGCAATATTCGCTGATTCTTCTAAGTCTGAAACATCCATTTTGTCCACACAGAATCAAACAATTCGACTTCTTCAAACTTTTCAATTGCCAACTTGACGTTGTTGATAAAATAAAAACTGCTTATGTTGTTCTGGCAACGGATCACGGCTGCCTTCATAATTTAATGAGAATGCTATCGAATGTAATGATAATGAAAATCCAAAAATATATCCAGCATTTTCTTGTAAACATACAATACAGGGAGAAATCCTTTATAGTATAAATAACTATTTTCTTTATATAAGGTAGCACTAAAATTATGAAGAAGTAAACATACAAATATTTGTTTATATCCATAAAGCCTATTTCATTTTCCAAAGGTAATTTTTTAAAGTATAAAGTGCCATTCTAAGGAGGTAAAACAGCTTACTAGGGGTTTTTTTTTGAAAATGTTATATACTATATGGGATGTAAGTACATTATCTTTGATGTTTTTTATAAAAATATTCGACAATTTGTTGTCAAAGACAAATTTTAGTCCAACATTTTAACGGGGTTTCAAAAGGTATTTATTTAGGATTTTGCTTACCAAAAAGTATTTTGGATACACGCGCTTTTAGATTAAGAATTGACAGCTGTCAATCTGTGAAAAATGGAAACATAATATGAAAGGCTTACTTTCAAATCAAGTTATCAAATCAGAGTCAAGCGGAAACTGTTTCCATCCCGCCCAATAGGAGCGGTATGTGTATATAAGTCTTCTTATGTAGCAAAGCATCTTAAATTTGGTTTGTAATCTACAATAAATAAATTGCCAGCTGGTTAACTAAAATTTGGAACGCCCTATATATTTTGTTCGTCAATTTAATAATGCAAGCATGTTCTAATTATCATAATGTATTTTAAAATATATTATTTACATTTGGCAGCTTACGCGCATTATTAAAAAGCTTTTTAATTAAAAAATACCATTTCAATTATTTTGTACTGCCGAATTATATTTATTTAAACTCAATTTTGAGTTTCTAAATAAATTTCTAATATCAGCATATTGAAACAAATAAAACAAAAATGTTTGACTAAAGAGAATTGAAAAAATAACTGCGCTTTTATCATGGAGCTATATACATTTAATTTTACAATAAAATATAAAATCGAAGTTTTGATTTTAGATGGCTTAATTATTTTGTTATAACGAACTATTTTTATTTTTCTTTGTATTTAAATATTTAAACACTTTTGATGTACCTTATTATATATATATATATATATATATATATATATATATATATATATATATATATAATTAATAAAACAAAATCAGTTAATTTTCGTTTTCCCTCGTTATGAATCTTGTCTTTTCTTAGTAATAATGAAGTGTGACCCAATTTAGTTCCCCACATAGTTATTTTTTTTTCATATATACGTAGACTGTCTTTCCAAATATTTTTATTGGGCCCATTTTGTAGCACCATATTGTATTCTTCTTCTTCAAGTGCCGTACCCATATTCGGGCGTTGGCGATGGTCAGTAAGTGCCTTGAAACCTATCTTATATCAAGATGTATATGGTTTCTTGAATGCACTACACTAGACCATTATACTAGGGAATGTGTTCTAGGTAGTGGTTTCCCGTTGCCTTCTACGCAGTTGTGTCGTGTAGTGTATGTGTTGAGTAAGAGGCCTTGTTACTGTTCGCAGTCGACCCCAAGTCTACGAACAGAGTCGTTAATTTATTATCCCATCGCCCAAAGGCACCTCGGGAAGGTACCGGACTAGGCATATCGAGCACTCTTTATTTTAAAAAGTGCCTGTTATGCCAAGTCTTGAACCCGCGTCTTCCGGGTGGAAGCCGGCTCTCTTACCACTGAGCCACCGAGGTGTACCATATTGTACTCGGACCAATATTTTACTAGTTTCTATCTACGCCACACTTGACTTTTGGCCATAATTTAAAATAAATCGAATAAGCAGTTTTTAAACTTTTTTTTTAAGATCGCCATTTTGTTCCATTTTCCTCATTTAATTTTTATGAAACAATTGAAGTCAATTGAATTTTTTTTACGTTCATTTCTTTAACATTTTATTTCGTACCACAGTTTTTCAGCTGATTTTTTAATTATTTTATTAGACCACCATTTTGGTTCATACCAAAATGTTATAAGTTTATTTCTACGTAGCATTTGATTTTTGTAGCACGTTTGAGGTAATTTGGATAATTAGTTTCTTAGTGATACTTGTTAAACATTTCACCAATTTTATTCCACCATATTGGATATCTCAAGAATAAAACAATTTTTGGGTTTTTCGCCACATTTTTAATATAAAATTAAGATATTAAAGGAACATTTTATCTGTTTACCTTCAAAGTTTAATATGCAGTCTTTAGCTCTGGGTCCGTTATGAAGCTACCCGAGGAACGACACTGAAAAATATCTATTTTTTTACGACGGAAGTCTACCCCCGTCGTCAGCAAAAATAAAAATAAAAAACTAAAAGCAGTATAAAGTGTCAAAATAAACGAAAATTGCTCATTGAGAGACCAAATATTTTTCACTGTCGGGTGAAATATCTATCAACTGTAAGGCAATATAGGCAAGGACGCAATATTGTGTATCTAGACGAAACCTGGGTAGATAATGATATGACAGTGAACAAATGAACAAAGTGAAAGTGTTACAGGTGTTTTTCAGGGAATCCGCTCTAGTAGTCGCTTTATTATAGTTCATGCCGGTTCAGAAGCCGGATTTATTCCAGGTTCTGCTTTAGTTTTTCGCTCGGGACTAACAACTGGAGACTATCATGGACAGATGAATAGAGATAATTTTGAAAAGTGGTTGCTCGAGAAGCTTCTACCTAACATTCCTCCCAAATCAGTCATGGTAATGGATAATGCGTCTTATTATTCTCACGTAAAATATAAAGTGCCAACTAAATACTCTACAAAAGCTAGTATGTGATCCAACATGGAGAAAATATCAATTATATGAAGCAATATCAGCCAGCAAGCCTAGAGAAAAAAGTATAAAATTGACGGTCTTTTACGTAACCTCGGTCATACACCTTTAAGGCTGCCCCCATACATGTGCGACCTCAACTCTATTGAACTTGCATGGGCAGGAGTAAAAAAATATATTCGAGAGCGCAATACCGGTGAACTTTCAATTAAAGATAAAATAACATCAGAATCGATTGACTCAATATCGGCTGAAAATTGGAAATAGTATGTTAAACATGTTCGTTCTATTGAAGATAAATACTGGGAAATAGATGGCAAAATTGAAACGGTTATTGATGATTTAATTATCACACTGGAATCTTTAAGCAGTGACGACGAAACCTCATCATTTTCAGAGAAAGACAACGATTTAGAAGGAATCGAATCATTAGAATCACAGCCGTCAACCTCAAAAATGGCTTAGTTTTTTTTCATATATTTTATAAAATTGTTCACAAAGTAGCTGTCAATAAACTGCTTCAAAATAATTAATTTTCTGTTCAATACCGAGTGTCAAAAAATATCTAGTATTTCAATTAATATTTGAAAAACTACAGAACTCATATTTTTCCAATATTAACACATCAATGTGGTTATAGTAGGGGAGCCAGCACTGATTCCAGTGAATAAGATTTATTAAAATTTTAACTTATGCAGTTCGACTTTGGGCTATTCGGGTATGCCAAGAGTGACCGTTTGTTTTCGTCTGTCATATTACTTTGTACAGGGGGGGTCACTGTGAAGTACTATACATGGCGTTGCCAAATTGCGTGCTAATGGACCTTTTTAAGAAAAAAGTTTAATATGAACCTAAAAGTCTTAACTTTGGAGATCCAGGGTTTTAAAAAAACATTTTTTTAAATCCTAATTCTGATGCTATTATAGATAAATAACTGTGTGAAATTTGATACACGTCTTTTATGCATAAAAAGGCATTTTTTATTAACAATCAATTTGTGAAATTTCGACCAATAGCGTGCATATGTAATTAACCTAGATAAATCCGTATGCTCCTTAACGCATAGAAGACGTGTATCAAATTTCATGCAGTTATCTACAATAGCATCAGAATTTAGATGGAAAAAAATGTTTTCTTTTTAAACTTTACCATCCTGTATCTCAAAAGTTAAGACTTTTAGGACATAAAAACACCCCCTTTAACATCAGTACGCAATTAGGAAACGCCCTGTATAGTACTTCACAATCACGGCCCCTGTGTAAAGTAATATGACAAACGGAGACAGACGGCCACTTTTGTCATACCCGAGTAGCCCAAAGTCGAACTGCTTAAATTAAAATTTTGATGAATCTCGTTCACTGGATCTGATGCTCGTTGTAAATCGTGTATCACTATACTGGGTGGTCCAATAATAGTGAACGTAGGCAGTAGCCCGGGAACCGTTAATGACAGAACTAAAGAAAAAATATATTTATAGGTAAATCGATCAAGAAGAATCAAAATTAAATCATTTTAAAATTCGAAAGTTCGCCGTTTTTGCAACACAAAAGATATATAGAAGTGCGGTACACGAAAGAAAACAGACAAATATAGATATAGGTTCATTAAGCATAGTTACATTTTTTAATTATCTGAAGTGGGTATAGTCAAAAAGGAGTGCCATATTATTTAAAGACCGACGGGACACCTCTGGTTTAAAGAGATTTCTTGGCCGACCTTCCTAAACCGATTGACTGCGCCCGGTTTTCTTTCGTGTCCCGCTTACTTACTTATGTTACTTATGCTTTGTATCACTGTAAATCTTGTGGTTTTGTAGCCCAAACTAATCTCTCTACACGTAAATTAATTGGGAACGTTCGTTGATGCCCTTACATCGCAGTGAGCGAATTTCGAATGTGTCCTAGTATGTTTTGGCAACAGATCAACCGGTCTATATATGAAGAAAAAACATGCTGTTTTTGTGACTGATTTTGACTTTAATATACCACCACTGTAAATGTTTAATATCAGTTCTTATATGTTTTTTTTTTATTAAAAGGTATATTTTATTTATAAATAGTGATTAGCGCCCTGTTAAATTTATTGTATAATTGTGTTTTAGTATTTATCTATCTGAAAAAATAAATATGAGATCTTATTTGGCGGGCCTTTATTAAACTGTTACTGGGGGTAAATGTTTAATATCAGTCCTTATTTTTTTTTTATTAAAAAGTATATTTTTTACACAAATAGTGATTTGCACCTTTCAATTTCATTATAGAATTTTGTTTTTGCTTTTATTTTATTTAACATAGAACGAAAGCTTTCACGGCTTTGGTCAATTAAGAAATTTAGTTTTGTGTTCTCCACTTGTGTTCGCCAAACCGTGACCCTGTGTTAAGATCGGTTTCCACGTGTGATGTAGACAGTAACCCGTATCTCTATTGAAATTTTTTGTTTGTTTAAATATTTCAATAGATTCTCTTATTTTTTCGTTTATAAAACCATGGAACCGATGCTAGAACCTTGGTTTCCTTTACATTTATAATATGGCTAGTGTTATGCTGGGAGAATGATAAAGAGCCACCGTTAGGTAGTGTTGTTCTTCCCTACATACATGGCACTACAGACATAATAGGACGATTACTTCGGCGGTCCAACATAGGTACAATCTTCAATACACATAAGGAGATTAGACAATGCTTACGATTCACGAAAGATATTGTACCTTTCCAAACTGAAGGAGTATATAAAATTCCTTGCTCCTGTGGAGAAGTGTATGTGGGGGAAACAGGACGCTCAATATCAACTAGACTTAAGGAACATATATATATATATATATATATATATATATATATATATATATATATATATATAACTTCATGAATATCAAATCAAAGTCTCTCTTCCACTTATATATTTCACAGAATAAAATTTAAATTTCGAACAAGGAAATCGTTCAATCGAGTCGATAATTCGGGTCCAGCTAATTTAATCAGATTTCCTGTACATTTAGTTAGTGTAAGTTAAGCAATAAAAAAATCTTATCGAATAAACCTAGCCTAGCCGAGACACTTGTAGTCACCTAGCTGTACGTAAGGTTTATTCCGTTCTTACATGAACGAAATTGATAAAATTATAATCTTTTTTCGTTCATTGTAACAATATTTAACGCTTATTTCGCCTAAAAAGCGGGAGTTTTGAACTATTCGGCGGGAGGCGGAAAATACACATAAAAAGCGGGAAACTGCTATGTTTAGTGTTTATAGTTATATACCTAAGCAGAGTTTTTTTTTTGTATTTCCTTAGTTAATGTATGTTTTTCATTTTTGATGCTGTTCTGTAATTTATTATGCTGTGTTATATTTGTATTTTTTAGCCTACTTTTTGTTGTCTTTAATAATAAAGAATATTATCTTTTCTATGATAGTTTTATTAACTATTTCAAAGAGCAGTGCAATTATATATCGACTGAGCAAGTAAATAATACCAAACACAATTTACTATCCAATCAGTTATTATACCAATTGCAAATGATACAACCTAACTATATATAAATAAATAAGGCGTTCCATTCCATCAATACTAATATTTAAACTATATATATAATAATAAAAGCAGCAGATGAGACTTAGTAGGGTTTAATTTAAGGTTATGATTTTGGCAAACCTGGTTTAAGATACTTAAGTCTTGATTAATAAGTTCTTCATATTCTAGATGTTCATCAGAATTAAAGCAAAAATAAATTTGTGTGTCATCTGCATATGCTTGAACTTTACAGTTTTTTACAAAGAGAAGAATATCAGCTGCGTAGACCAATAAAAGTAAAGGACTAAGAATGGAGCCCTGTTGTACCCCTGATAATATCTGCACCTGATCAGAAAATTTGTCATTGGAAAATACTCTTTGAAAACGACGCGATAAAAAAGGCGAAGTTAGGACACACGAAAACTGATCAAAACCATAATATCTCAATTTAGATACGAGCTGGTGGTTATTGCATCAAATGCTCTAGAGGAGTCAAACAAAACCAGAGCAATAATACGTTTTTTATCAAATGCACGTAAAACATCATCAGTAACATTTGTTAAAGCAACAACTGCACGGAAGTCTTTCCAAAAACCACACTGAAAATCCGATTGAATTTTATAAGTACAAAATGTAAACATCTGATTGTGTAAAACCTTCTTACAATTTTGTCTTGGATAGACCTGGCATCGCCGAGCTCATTCAGTGTTCAGATCTCGTAGAGTAAAGATCCCTGAAGATGCCTCGTGCAATCGAAGGCGAAACGTCGGATAGTAATTCCAATTTGACACGGTCTAATCTCAAGAACCATGATTTCTTTATTTTATTTATCTGAACAAATAAGTACGAGATATTCTTTGACGGACCTTTACTAAACTGTGACTGGAGCTAAATGTTTATTATAAGTTCTTTTAATTTTTTTGACTTGCGCCTGTTAATCCAGTTGATTTATAAGTAATACATGATTTTTGTGGAGTTTTTGTTTTGATCGTATTTTTTTTAGGTTAGGTTAGGTTAGGTTGGGTTAGGTTGATTTTTGTGCAAAATTTCAAGTAAATTGGATAAGTAGTTTTGTAGTAATATTTTTTTTTTAATATTTCACCAGGCCGCCATTTTGTTCTACTCTACTGGATTTTTACCAAAAATGTAACTATTTCATTTCCTTATGAACTTTGGTTTTTGACCAAAATTTGAATTAAATATCATAAGTAGTTTTTCTGCTATGCCGCGACAGATCTATAGAAAAACCGATGGAACTGAGAAAACAAAATGTTTTTTTGTCATCAAGGGATTCTAAAACGTGAAGATCTGTAAAACCTGAGAGGGAATTTTTGACGATTACAATACTTTCCTTTTACGAGGGAAGCAAAAATAATTTTCTTAAATGTTCAAAATCGATTGTGATAAAAAATTTGATTCTTGTGAATGGTTGTGGTTACTATTTATAAACGATTGTGGTTACTTTCGCTAACCTACAAAATGATGCTGAATACAATTTTGTGTTACTCTTTGATGTTCACTGATCTCTAATCCGCTTCGACGATTGACAAATAGTTTATCAAGATTTTTTTTCTACGAGCTTGCGCACTTATGTCATAATAGTTTAGAATCTCCATATGAGTTTTTTCTACTACCCTTCTTTGCATGCGATGGATATACTAAAAATGCATGCGGATAATATACAAACAGCTTTTACAAACTTACTCTCTTCTCTCTCTAATTAATGCGTCCAACTGTACGAAAATAAACCGCAGAAACATGTATTTATGCTATATTACTCCCCAGGGAGTACTTACCACACTATGCCGAGAAAATAGCACTAACTACATTCGGATCTGTAGGGATCCGAATTGTTATTTTAGGAGCTGCAAAGGACCATAAAACAATACTCCCGACAAATTACGAGTAATAACCTCGGAAAGAAACTACCGTCTTTTAATATAGTTAGAAATGCGTGGGTGCAAAGCAATTTAGGCCCAAGAGGTTTGCTGTAATAATACCGTTCGGATAGTGACGTCGCAATTAATGCTTAAACTAATTTGGTCTTTTCTGGAGGAAACAAAAGGAAAATTAATTTAAAGATATTTTTTAATTTACAAGGGTCAAATCTAAATGCTTTGTCTGACCACGGCAAATAAAGAAAAGCAGGAAAAATCTTGTTATTTTTTACTTTGTAACTGATATATTTATAAGAATCGAATGATTAGGCCATGTTCCAACGTATTGCAGCTCTAGTGAATACTAGAAAATAACGAATTTTAGTTGATTAGTAAAGCAGGTAACTCTAGGGGAGATGGCCAAGCTAATATTTTGTCGTTGTTTAAGTTATAAATTTTATATTTTGCTTAGACACCTTCAAAATATTTTGGGCTTAGTTTTCAACTTTACAGACATTCCATAATTGTATCGTATATAGCCAACTAATGCTTTTATTGATCCTAGGATCTTGTATTTTATGTTGCTCAAGAATTTCGTCGTGTTAAATATATAGAAATTTAAATATTTGAATGGCCATCTTTTGTTTTTGGGGAAAGATGGTCATAGTTTAATTATTGATATTTGTTTCAGATCCCAAATACGTACAAAAAAAATCTTTCCAAAAAAGGAAAATGGTCTTAAAAGGAACTTGCAGAGAACTTAAAAAATCGGTAAATTTCTTTTACCTGGAAATTTCTTCGTTGTGAATATTTCCACTTATTATGAAGTGATGAAGTAGTCAGGTGTGAACCAGTTGTATATATATATATATATATATATATATATATATATATATATATATATATATATATATATATATATATATATATATATATATATATATATATATATATATATATATATATATATATATATATATATATATATATATATATATATATATATATATATATATATATATATATATATATATATATATATATAGGATTATTCACGCAATCCGTTCATTAAAAGTTTTTGATGATGCCATTTAGATAAAAATTTCAAATTTTGGGATTAAGGTAAGGTCAAGGGGTACTTCTTTTTTGAAATATTTTTAACTTCCTGTCACTTCCGCTTTAACCGGAAGTTGCTATGAACTTGCTTATTTTAAATGGAACACTCTGTATTTTATGATATTTTTGGATTCTACGGAGAATTTTAATGCTATTTTATGTAACATGTCCTATACCTAGGTTCAAGCGTTCTTAAGATATTTGACCTTGAACCGAAAATGAGCCTTCGGGGTACCAAATTTTAAAATCTCATATTTTTGTAAGTTTTGAAGATATAATCTTCATATTTTGCAGACGATCGGTCAATAATCTTAGGTTTCTATTTTTTTTATTGAATTTGTCTATTTTTATACAGGGTGTCCTAAATTCAGCGGCAAACATTCACATTTTCAAAGCCGCTAAAGTCCGTTTTTTTAAATGGGACACCCTATAACTTTATGCACTATCAAACGTAGAATTTCATTTTCTATCGAACTGTATTAAGGTTTTATAAAAATATCGTATGTATTTGCTTAAATGTTTACATGTTCCAATGGTGAGCCATGGAAAAACAATTGAGATCCAATATCCAATATGACAGATGATTAGTGTACGTTATTTATCGAAAGCTGTCAGTGATAAACTAAATCTTCTAAATCGAAATGGAAGAATACTCAAACGCTGATATTCTCAATCTATTTTATATTCATGGAGAATGTTATAAAATTTTGGAGAGAATGTATCGTGTGTTTAATGAACGCCACCCTGATTTGCCGCCAATGAACAAGTCAAAATTCAAGAGGATTGAAACGAACTTTTTGCGTTTTGGCAAGGTTAAAGTTACAAAAAATGTTTCGAAACCAGTGACAAATGCCGAGGATAACGTAATAAACACATTAGCTTATTTTCACGCAAACCCGCAAAGTTCAATACAGTCTGCAGAAAACGATTTGGGAATTTCTTCTTCATCTGCCCAAAGAATCTTGAGCGAACATCATATGCACCCTTATTCCTTCCAAAACGTGCAAGCCTTGAGACCTGGTGATGACGTCCGACGAGTAGAATTTTGCGAATTCATGTTTTTGAAAATTCAAGAGGACCCTCAATTCCTTTCAAAAATATTTAGAATAAATAGAAGAAACGAACATTTCTGGGCAATGTTTGTGGTACAGTATTAAATGATCAGGTGCGGTAGTGTATTTATGAAGACAATTTAAACAGTGATAAGTATTTGGAAATTCTACGAGGGACGGTTTCTGAATTTATAGAAGAAATTCCTATTGGTGAGCTGCAAAATTATTGGTATCAATTAGATGGGGCACCAGCACATAATTCCGCTGCAGTTTATCTCCAATTATCTGGAATTTTTGAAGATCGCTGGATTGGTCCCAATGGCCCTTGGAGATGGCCCCCGCGATGGCCTGATTTAACACCGCTAGACTTTTATTTATAGGGATTTATCAAAGGTAAAGTTTATGCTTCCCAGTAAATAACCAAGTGTCTTCAAATGAACGGACAGCATATAGAAAATTTGTTATAATTCAATTTTATTATTTTATTTATTTATTGTTGATTGTTAGATTGCTATAATTTTTCACTAAAACACGTTTAGAACAGTCTCGAAGTTAGTAGATATGGTTAAAAATAATGTAAACAATTTATTACATTTTTTATAACTTTAACTTTTCCGAAACAAAAAAATTTCGTTTCAAGCCTCTTTAATTTTCTCTTGTTCATTGGCAATAAATGAGGATGTTTTTCATTAAAAACATGGCACGTTCTCTCCAATATCTTGTAACATGCTCCGCGAATATAAAATAAATTGAGAATATCAGCTTTTGAGTGTTATTTTATTTTAATTTAAAAGTTTCAAATCAGCTGTCATGTTGAATAGAAAAGCACAACAATTGTTTTTCCATGGCTTACTACGGGAAGGTGTAAGCATTTAGCAAATACATGTGATAGTTTAATAAAAACCTGATTATTTTTCGAAAATGGTTACGATTACGAATAAGTATAGGGAACCTTAATACAGTTCGATAGAAGATTAAATTCTACATTTGATAGTGCATAAAGTTATAGGGTGTCCCATTTAAAAAAACGGACTTTAGCGGCTTTGAAAATGTGAATGTTTGCCGCTGAATTTAGGACACCCTGTATAAAAATAGACAAATTCAATAAAAAAAATAGAAACCTAAGATTATTTACCGATCGTCTGCAAAATATGAAGATTATATCTTCAAAACTTACAAAAATATGAGATTTTAAAATTTGGTACCCCGAAGGCTCATTTTTGGTTCAAGGTCAAGTATTTTAAGAACGCTAGGTATAGAACATGCTACATAAAATAGCATTAAAATTCTCCGTATAATCCAAAAATATCATAAAATACAGGGTGTTCCATTTAAAATAAGCAAGTTGATACCAACTTCCGGTTAAACCGGAAGTGACAGGAAGTTGAAAATATTTCAAAAAAGAAGTACCCCTTGACCTTACCTTAATCCCAAAATTTGAAATTTTTATCTAAATGGCATCATCAAAAACTTTTAATGAACGGGTTGCGTGAATAATCCTGTATATATATATATATATATATATATATATATATATATATATATATATATATATATATATATATATGTATATAGTGCCTTTTCAAATATTCTTATTAGATGTCATTTTGTTCTATCATTGGATTCCTACCAATATTTCACCAGTTTCTACCTGCGTGGTGTGGCATCACTTGATTTTTGGGCATAATTTCAAATTAATTTAATAATTATTTTTTACATTGACACATACGTCATGTTAAATTCGTACCAAGTTATCACATTTAAATTTTCTGTAAAATTATAAGTCAATTGAATAGGATATTTTTTTCGATGATTAAAAAAAATATTTGGCCGCCATTTTGTTTTGCTATCTTGAATTCGCACCACAACCAATAGCCACTTTATCTGTACAGCACACTTATTGCTTGCACAAAATTTGAAACTAATCTAATAAGTAGTTTTTCCAGTCTGATTTTTTTAATATTTTATTAGGCCGCCATTTTGTTTTGCTCTCTTATATTCATAACATAGTGTTTCTAGTTGATTCCCACTTAATTTTTGTGCAAAATTTCAGGTAAATTGGATAATCAGTTTTTTTAGTACTAATTTTTGTAGCGTTTCATTAAACCACCATATGGTTCCGGCACATTACATTTTTATCAAAATATTACCAAGTCATCCCCACATTTTTGACTAAAATTTGAAGCCAATCTGATAAATAGTTTTAAAGCTATGTCGCGAAGAGACAGACAAATCGACAGACGGACCGACGGAACTGATAAAACATATTTTTTGGTATCTAGGAACGCTAAATTGTGTACATATATTAAACCTGATAGGTGATTTTTCTCATGATTACAACATTTTATTTAGCCACCATTTTGTTCCGCTATTTTGAAACAGTACTACAGTTTTACTAGTTCATCTCTATACCACAATTAGTTATGTCACACAATTTGAAATTAGTTCATTAAGTAGCTTTTCAGGCGGCAGTTTTTAAAAATTTTATTAAGCCGCTATTTTTCGCCGTTATATATTTGAAATAAATTAGATAGGTGGGTTTTTAGTATTAATTTTGTTAAAAGTTCACTAGGCCGCCATTTTGTATTGCCATACTAGATTTATAGCAAAATGTTACCGGGTCATCCTCATATCCGTAATTTTGACCAAAACTTAAAATCAAGTAGTTTTTTAGCTATGCCTCAAAGAGACAGAGGAAAGCGGGTTTGAAACTGGTTGCTTAAGTTGACAAAAAAGGGCGAGACAATAACGATTGTTTCCCGTCGACATTATGAAAGAGAAAAATTTAAAAAAAGGACTTAGTGATATTATGCTGATAGGATCGCAGTTGTTTACGTCCCAAAAGTAGGCATACATGAATTGCTATTCATTTTTAAAATGCTTGAAGGAACATTCTGTTTCGAGGAAACCCGAAGGATCGACTCTATTGTTTCTGAACACACATACTTCGTAATCATCCGTAGAAATGCTAAAACACGCTAAATAAAACGATGTAATCTGTTTGTCCTTCCCTAGTCGTTGTACAAACTATTTACATCCACTAGATCGTTTAGTATTTAAAGCGGTTAAGAACGATTGTTATAAACAATGTCGCTTGGAAAAGCTGGAAGGCGCTTTACCAGATACCAGAGCTTTATCCAATTTATGGAGAAAATCTGCCACGTTTGATAATGCTATAGCGCGTTTTAAAAATACCGGTATAAATCCTCTTAATCCAGATTCAATGCCAGACTTTGCTTTTTTTATTAGCGATGGATAAGCTGAAGATAAAGTGTCAAAAGATTATGAAGAGTTAGAAACTCGCGGCATTTCAGTCCATCTTCCCGCTAAAGAATTAGCTAATCCAGATAATTCATTTTATTTAGAAACTGAAGAAACATGAAGTAAGTTTTTGTACGAGTTGTCTCCTATATCTTAGACAATGAATATCATCAAGTAACTTCTTATAACTTAGACAATTCTTCATGCGAAGTTGATGATATCTGCAATGTTTTTGGAGAGTTCGGGAAAAACAACGAACTATGGTTCAGCTACACTTCATGTGGTCTATGGATTCACAAATTTTGTAGTGGCTCTAACTGAAAAGTTTTTCTGTGGCTTCTGTATGCCGAAGAAGGATTAATTCTACATTTTTTTTACTAAGCCTGGATTGTTTATAAAGAATTTTGTGTATTATTTTGTTGTTAAAACTTAATAAATAAAGGGAATATTTTAATTTTATTCATTCTTGGAAATGCATTGAGATTTATTTTAATACAGCAGGTGAAAATTTAGTTTTCTACTACGTGGAAAAAACATTACTTTATAAGTAATTCAAGCATACAAGCTACACATCTGACGCTTGCAAATTTTTTTTTATCTAAAACTCAACCTAATTCTTAAGGGCACTACAAGCAAAAAGAAAAACTACCGCCATTTCCCCTGGATTTACCCTATATAAGCTTTTCCTAATTGCCGAAACTGCATATTACACATTTTTTTTTCGGAGCAGAAAAGGAAAGAAAATAATATTTTTTTAAACGATTTTGTATCCAACATAGTACTGTGTAGAATGAATTATATATATATATATATGCAGAAAAATGTCATGAGGGAATAAAAAAAGCAATTAAATAGGTAACAGATTTACATATGTTTCATGCCATATATTTGCAAAAAAGTTTTCGAGATTAATTAAAATGTGCATCGTAACGTGTAAAATTATGATACACGCCCAATATATGAATTTGTGAATAAAAATAAATGTTCTATAATTTTTAACTAGTTGGCATATTTTAACAAACTTTTTCATAGGTAGAATTTTCCATCAGCTATATGATGAATGATGTGGTTGATGGAAACATTCAAACTTGTTTTTGTTTCTCACATTTTTGATTACCCTGTGTGTTAAACGAGTATTTGCATAAAATATGCTTACCCTATATTCGAAAACGTTTTTATTTTTATCTCTAAACTTTTCCGAATTAAAATTATTTTATTAGAACCTTGCATTTTTCTTAATCAGTGGAGAGATATGAATATTTTTTCTATTTGGATTTTTTCTATTATTCGTGCAATAACAAAAACTATGCTTAATTAAATAAAGCGCCCTTTTGCAAATATCTTGATTTTTGAATCACTGATTATTTTTCGAAACTTTCCAAGAAAACCATTTTTTCCGTTACCCATGAATTGGTGATGTTTAACAGAAACAAATAGCAATAAACGATAGGTATTCAATAAGTCTAATTGATAAATAAACGATATCGGTATGATATACCCTAACATCAAAGAAAAAGCTAATAATAACAAGTAATAATTCTACCCCTGAAACAGGTAATTTTCTGAACGATTTAGATATTAGAATAGGATACAAAACAAATAATTCCTTAAGTAGTTTTATCTGAAATAATAAAGCCAAACTCGACCATCTTAAGCAACCAGGTGTGAATTAACTAAATTGTGAAGATTGTGACACAACTTTAAAATATAGGTCAAACAGGCAGATCAGATGAAAAACCGAATCTAATTAAACAAATCACTTAATTCCAGCTCGTCATACTTTTGATAACAATTCTAAATTGCCCACAAAGAAACTAAGGATCATAAACTGAATATACTGGGAGCCACTAGAAATAAATAAACTGAAGACAAAATTTTTATTGAACGATCAGATGGAATTCAACACTTCACCCCTCTTAAATTAATTTTTATAACGTTTAAAGTACTGAGAAAGTCCGAACAATCACTGCATTACACGTAAACATTTACTCTTAATGTTTTTCATTCGAGATATGACGTCCGAAGAAGCTACTGGGTATCGAAACATAGCACGTTGTTTTAAACAAATTGAGCCCTTACCGTCAATTTATCGTAACCGACAATATTGTCGAAAATGTAAATTTGAATCTTCAACAGTAGTAATATAAAATTAAAATTATTTCACAAAATCCTCATAACAAGATGCTCCATTAAAAAATATATCGCAAGCCCTCAAAATAAGCCGGTATACTCGGAACGTTAATCGCCGATTTGAATAGTCGAGTAGCAGAATATCGGTTAATGTGTTTTTAATAAAACATTTTTTCCGTAATTGCTATTTATATCCATCCAGGCACTAAGTATGTTTATTAATCTGTAGAAAGTTTGTGTATTAACAAGTGATATGTCAGGCTTTCCCTATGGATTCTGGATACATATATTAGTCGTGTGCGTGAACTTAGGTGTCTAGTCCTACACACTTATTACCGATCCTATTTTACTATTATCATAACCTTGACGGCTATTTTTGACGAACAAACGTCCTCTAGTCCGATACATCTGGTGACGATATTTTATCTGTAAAAATCTGATTTAAAAAAAATTGCTATTTAAAAGTTAGGAATACTAGAGGTATATTCTGAAAAGCTAATTATGTGTACCTCTCATAATACATGCACGATTTTAAGATTTTTCAGAAATAATCGGTAAAAGTAGATACGAATATATGTAAAATATGATAACAGACTATTACTTGCAAAACTTCGATTTTTGTTAAAAAAAAAATGAATAACCAAACACTTGCATTATAAAACGGAGATGGTGGTCACTTCACAGAAACTGCCTGAGCAGATGCCTTGAAAAACGTTTATATTTTCTTCAATTTTTCAATAACTCGGGCAAATTCTCGTTAAAACTCACAGTTTTCTTGAAGTTCTCTGAACAAAATGAAAATTCACATACACTTAGACTCGTAAGTTTAAAATACAAATCGTGAAAACGACTCTTTAACGCGTAAATGCTCAAGTTTAAATCGAAGCCAGTAAACAGTTGATTCCAAAATAATACTTTGAGGTTTGCGCAAAATTTGAGATAAATTGGATAAGTACTTCTTTAATATTTTGTTTGACATTCCACTAGGCCGTCATTTTGTTTCACCTTATACCAGATCATCCCCATATGACCCTTAATTTTTTGTCAAAATTTGAAGTCAATCGGGTAAATAGTCTTTAAGCTATGACAGACAGACCGACAGGCGCTAAAACGCATATTTTCTGGCATAAAAACGCTAAAACGCGAACATATTTTAAATTCGAGAGGGTGATTTTTTAATTTTTTTGACCGCCATCTTGAATTAGTACCACAATTTCACTAGTCGATCCCTATACCACAACGAGTTATGGCACACAACTTGAAATCAATCCATTAAGCACTTTTTTCAGGCTGCATTTTTAAATATTTTATTAAATGGATTCTTGGATTCGTACCAAAATATTACCAGTTGATTCCAACATAATACTTGATGTTTATGCAAGATTTAAGACAAATTAGATAAACAGTTTTATAATAATAATTATTTTAACATTTCACTAGGCCGCCATTTTGTTTGGCCATACTGGATACAACATTTGAAGTCAATTGGATAAGTAGCTTTTTAGCTATGCCGCGAACAGGCAGACAGACCGACGGAATTGAGAAAATATGTTTTTCGGCATTTATGGACCCTGAAACGAGAAGATCTGAAATAATCTTGAAGGGTAATTTTTTCATTTTTTTATCAAATACATCCTTATTGTTTAAAATTAGAGAGAAGGTCTCGAACTTTAGTGGGAGGGTTTGTAAAAATTAATTTTTATTTTTTACATTCTAATAGTATAATAAAATAGTATTATGGATTTTCGCCAAGTATCGGCTGACAAAATCGTATTAGATAAAACATAGTCTGAAGTTTTCTATTAACTCCCACAAAACTTAAAGAAGATTTTCTATTTCTTCGATTTCGAGATAACTTACATGCGAAAAAATGTCTTAAAAATCTGTCAACTAGTTTAAGAAATCTATGGGTTAAAGGTAAACGAAAAATCAAGTCCGCTACTTTTAAAGGAATTGCATACAATCTGTTACGCTCTCTACAAATTGCTTTGGCATAAGTTTAACCTCTTCTTATATATTTTGGTTTAGGTGTGATCTACCATGTAATCTGGCTCAAGACTATTTTTTAAACTTTTAAAAAATAAAAAAAAAGTTTTCCTTAGATGTGCAAAAGTATTTTATCTTAACTTGAGCATTCCTGAATATTGATATTAAAATTTGTTTTTTAAATGCCAAACTAAACCTTGTTTAGTGAACAACATGAAATATAAAGTTTGCTTAGTGAACTTCTCGAAATAGCCTTCAGAACTTGAACTAGAACATGTGATGTTGTGTCTGTTCAATTAAGCTTTAACTTTTCGAAATTCAATTTAACAAACTTTATATATTCCGTAAACGTAACATGAATTGGAAGTAGATAATTTAATCAGATGTCAACCTTGTATCGAAAGGGCATTATGCAAATTTTGGCAGTTGCAAATCGAATTCCTTGATAATAAAATATTCGAGTATTGTGTTTTCTGTTCGTTAAGACTTTTTTTTACAAATACAGCGATTTGTATGTGGTAACGAAGGTAAATGGACTAAGTGGCATTGAAAATAGAACACCAAGAAGAATGCCTTTGATTTTAATTTTGAGTTATGTAAGTACAAAATACTAAGCGACATCGACCATGAAATTTTAAATGAAAATAGTGGTTAGTTACCTAGTTTTAATTAATCATTTGTTATACCACTCGATTTCTTCTTGTGGTATCTTATTCTGGCTGCATTCTTTGGTAAGGGTTTTTAGTTTTCGTGGAGATTGGGTTAAACTGATCAGTCCCCTAGGCCCGTAATAGCTCATACGTGTTCGATAGGCTACATATCTAAAGAGTTAAGGATAACTAGGAAGTAATATGTAAACTGGAATAATTTTGTCGATAACTGGGATTTTGAAGCGTTTTTATACTTATAAGGGCCATTTGTGGCCTTTTCGACTTTTATATAATAAACCAATATAATTTTATTTGTTTACCAGCACCGATGTTTTAAAACATTTGTGTTAATTATATATTAATTACTCCGGGATTTTTCAGATCTTACGTTTCAGGATCTCTAGACGCCGAAAACATGTTTTCTCAATTCCGTCGGTCTGTCTGTATGTCTGTTCGCGGCATAGCTAAAAAACTTCTGATCCGATTGAGTCTAAATTTTGGTCAAAAATTAAGGGTCATGTGGGGATGACCTAGTAACATTTTGGTAAAAATTCAATATGGCGAAACAAAATACCGGCCTAGTAAAATGTTAAAAAAAGTATTACTAAAAAACTCCTTATCCAACTTACCACAAATTCTGCAAAAAAATCAAGGACTATAAGAAAATCAACTAGTAAAATTTTAGTCCAAGATGACGAGCTTAATAGAATGTTAGGAACGTATGTGTGTGCTTGATTAGCTATATATCCAATACATTCTTTTTTTATATGAACTGTGAGAGTTTATTGAAACACTGTTAAAACGAAATAATATAAGTCTATTGAACTAGAACAACAAAATTCACATCCGACTTCTTGCAAGTCCAAAAACAGAGTCCTCCTCTAATATTAATACAAATCTCAAGAAACATAAAGTTGCACCCCCTGTGCCAAAATTCCTCGCTTTGATTGGTCCTATTCGTTGGCAAAAGGGGTTTTTTTCTATCTTCGTAAACTTTCCTATGGTCAAAATAAAAACGTTCATAACAGATAGTAAAATGGGAATTTTCCTATCATAAACCCTAAATGCAATAAACAGTTCACTATCGGTGATGGTTCCTATTATCGAACGTGCAACAACATTAAATCGTACAAAGAAGTGTTGTAAAAATAAAAATTAACGGATAGCATACAAGAACCCTAAAACTAAATTATACTCTAAATGCCGATGGAAATTCCCACAATTATGTACAGAAAACTAAGTACCTACAAATTGTTACATTTCTCAATAGCAATAGATAATTAGCCTAGATTAAAAAAGTAAATGTAAAATAAAATAAATGTGTACAGTATGTTATGCAGTAACAATGAAAAGAAAAACAAATATATACAGTGTGATATGCGCAAATTTTAACTTTGGCAGACAAACGTGGGAGACATTCACTCGCCACAGAATATTTAAAAATTCAGCCTAAAAAAACTACTTAATGGATTGATTTCAAATTTTGTGCAATAATTAATTATGGTATAGAGATAAAGTGGAAAATTGTTTAAGATGGCGGAACAAAATGCGGGCCAAATAAAATGTTTTTAATCGTGAAAAAATTACCATAACTTCACCTATTAGCATCCCTGGATGCCAAACAATATATGTTTTATCAATTCCGTCGGTATGTCTGTCAGCTCAAAAACTACTTACCCGATTGACTTCAAATTTTGTTCAAAGAATAAGGGTTATATTCGGATGACCCGGTAATATTTTGATAAAAATACGGTATAGCTGAACAAAATGGCAGTCTAGTGAAACGTAAAAAATTAATGCTAAAAAACTAATTATCCAATTTAAATCAAATTTTGCTCAAATATCTAGTTTTACATAATAAACTGGTAACATTTTAGTTCGAATCCAAGATAACAAAACAAGATGGCGGCCTAATAAAATATTTACAAATTTAACCTGAAAAACCTATTTATTAGAAAACTATTTATTTGAATAATTTCAAATTTTGTGCAAGTATTAAGTGTGATATAGAGATAAACTAATAAAATTTTGATATAAATTCAAGATGGCGAAATAAAATTGCGGCCAATTAAGATATTAAAAAATCAACTTATTCGATTGAAGGAAAATTAAAAGAGATATAGGAATAAACTGGTATGAATTCAACATGACGGAATAAAATGGCGGAGTGTGTCAATCTAAAAAGCACTTATTCAATTTATTTCCAATATATCTCAAAAATGAAGTATGGCATAGGTAGAAACTGGTAAAATATTGGTAGAAATCCAATATGGTGGTCGGAACAAAACAAAAATGACTTAACTTTTGTTATGCAAAATAATTTCTTGCACCACTCATACCTATTAAAGTAAGGTTATATGTATATGTAAACATGTACATTGATTATAAAAATTCCTTTGAAACCAGAAAATAACAAAAACCACATGAGATAAAGAATTTAAGAATGTTCTTTATAATTTTATTTGTGTGAAAACTGATAAAATTTTTTGAAAGGGTACTTGTAGTGAACATTAATAATCATTCAAAATTTCAAGTCTTTGTATATGTATAATAGAACGGTTGAAAACTGCAATTAAAACGACAGTAGTGTTTCTGCAAACCGGCCAAATTGAGTTAGTGTAAGTTTTTTAAGTTTTAAATACACCCTTAGAAATTTGAAACGAATATTTTAGTAATATTTGTAATATGATGTTTTCTGATTCCTACAAGCGATTTTATAATAATTAATAAACATTTTTTTGTTTTTAAAGGTACGTTATTAGACTTTATTCTTGAGCAGGATTTCTGACATAAAACACAATTAATGTGAGTATACAAAATTTAACTACATTTCTGAGTTAAACAGCAAAAGCCCCATGTTGCTTTAAAACATGTTTTTTTTTAAATTTTTTCCAACTTATTCCGTTTTTATATTATCAAAGTTTTTGTACACCTCTGGGTTTATGATGCTACCATATTGGTGAAAACGTGATATGACAATTTTTACCATTAAAACACATTTATTAGCAAAATTAACCTTAACTAAAACACTATTTTTAAAACCGAAAGTTAAATAAAGAACTATAGACAAGTAGGAACTTCAGGTATTAGTATCGCGTGAGTCTTCCGCGAACTCTTATAACCTCCCGACATCGTCTGGGCATATTTGCATAACATTGCCTATTAACTCTTGAGAAGTTAAATGCCATTCTACATGAATTGCTTCAACCAATTCATCAATAATTCTAAGAAGTATTACTCGAGCATACAAACGCTGCTTTAAAGCATCTCATATGTGTTCGATTGGATTACAATGCGGGGAGCAGCAAAATCCCTAAATAACGAAAAGCGTTTGGAGAGCGATTAATAAGAACTGTTAATTCTGTTCGACCACCTGTAAATATTCCTCCCCACACTGTTACCGAACCACCTCCAAACGGAATTCGATCTAAGGGACAGTTTTCGTATCTCTCTCCTGTTCGACGCCACACACGAATCCGATTGTCGTCAGGATGAAGTGGAACCTTTGTAATGTGGCCATTCGAGTAATTCCCAGTTAACATGTTCTTCGGCAAAAATCAAACGAGACCCTCTGTATTCTCTTAATAACTGAGGATACCTATAGGGCCGTCGGGAATTTAAATAAGCTTCATGTAATGGATTTCGAATGGCTCTTGTAGAAATGTTTACATTTTGTGTTACCTAGACACGAGTTTTAGGTTTTGTGGAAGTAATAATACTCTCGGAAAGAGCTTGACTTAAATGTATCTGTCTCTTCTATGGGTTGTTTTTTTCACAACACTTTCTACATGTTTATATTGCACCGAACCAGTATTTTGATACTTGCGCCATGCTCTTGATAAAGCACTTTGTTTAATATGCAACCTTTCAGACCCAATTCTTTATGATAAAGCATACAAATTGTTTGGGCATTTTAAACAAACCCACAAAACAAAACCTTAAATAAACTATTGAACATTGTGGTGACAGACCATAGTCGATGCGATATTGTTTTAAAGCTTCCTTTACTTATTTTAAAAATTTACAACAAAAAATCATGTAGGTGTTCAGAAAAATTTCTATACTTTAAAAACGGAACAAGGTAGCAAAGATTTATACAAAACACGTTTTATGTCAAAATCATTTGACATCATAAAAATAATTTTGGGATTTGCTGTTTAACTCAGAAATGTAATTCAATTTTGGGTAAAAAACACGTGTGTTTAAATCACCCCGTATATTGACGTTAATTGCGTTTTATGTCAAACATTCTGCCCAAGAAAGTCTAATAATGTACCTTTAAAATAAAAAAAAGTATATTTAAATCGGTTAAAGGAATCAGAAAATATCATATTACAAATATTACTAAAATTTTGTCGGAGTCGTTCCAAATTTCCATGAGTATATTTATTTTAATAGATAAAAGGGATTATACTCAAAAAAGAAGCCAAGTTATAAAAGCTAATTAAAAAAGAAAAATATTAATATTACATTTTTAACAAGAATACATCTTTTTAATTTTACATATTATTTTTTAATAAAAAGAGTTATTGGTTGTTTAAATATCAAAATAAAATATATTTTATTAAAAAATTAAATTACATTAACTAGAATTTCATTTTTTTTGTTTGTAAATAATCTTTTGAAGTTATTTGGATTTTCGGAAGTATAACCGCATTTTCCTCTACATTTATTTTTAAAAATAAATATTTAAATAACAACACCAACTTTTTTGTAGAAATTTATATTTTTTCCTAATTAAGAAATTAATTAGAATATTTTATCTCAAAAATACTTTTTAGTACTATTTTGAAGACCATAAAAAATCTACATTTTGAAAATAAAACATTTAATTTGGTAAGTTTGCAAAAAACTACAATCGATTCAATTTTCAAACTGAATTGCAGTTTTTAACTGTTCTGTTAGATTAGAAGACTTAAAATCTTTGTATGCCTATTAATTACCACTAGGAATACCTTTTCACAAGTTTTTCATAAAATTCATTCAACATTAAGAAAATTCGAAGAAAACTCCTTGTTATATGGTTTTTATTGTTGTGTAGGTTATATATTGGATAGATATCTGAAACGAGTGCAGTTTTAACGAAAATTTAAAAATATTTGTTTTTTGTATCGGTCGCATCAATAGATGCTGTTATACTTATGTTTATATAAATTGTGAAGACGCCATTTTCCTATCAAAGTGATAAAAATATAGTTTCCGGTCATTATGCAATGCAAAAACTCAGGATTCCGATCCCGTAAGGAGCCCACCAATTTGTTTATTCAAAAACACCGGTAAGAGTTTTTTCCAGCCTTGTGTTCATACGAACGCTTTTTCTTATTTTAGCAATATCATCTATCGTAATCGCTATTTGTGGGTCAGCCTGTATAAAGCTATAGGCTTCACGAGTAAATCGACACAGGAACAATAACCCTCACAAGCCTTTTATAGTTTGCGAGAATATTACCATTTCATTATATTATAGAGATAAAAGCTCCTCATGGAAACTCTGCTCAGAATAATGGAAAAGGCAAACGGAATATATGAAAATAAAATTAACTTTAGCTCGTGTGAGACAACAGAACAGAACATATTGCATTCGAAAACCGGAGGGACACCTAACAATTTCCTTACCGAACTGAGATACAAAGAACACATGTCACGTTATCGCTGGCTTGGGTAGATTTGTTTACGATAAGAAGGGATTTTACCCAATAGGATATAAAGTAATTTTTACATATGTCATTTTTATATGGCTTCGGATATAAACAGATAAATGGATGTTTCTTTTAACAACAATACATTTTGTTAAAAGTGATAGAAGAATGATTATAAAAAAAACTTACTTCTGGGACTTGTGTTGTATAGTATTTTTAGTTGTTATGGAACATTTCATCGTTGTTCTGGTTAATGGTAGTATTTCAGAATTTTTCAAATTTAAGATTTATCCCTACTCGACATACTTTTATCCATAATTGCAAAAAAAATTCTTCTCGCCAAGTGACATATTTATTTTGATAAGTCGAATCTCATCTATGCTATTTTAAAATAATAATTTTACTCGGTCTTTACCCAAAATTTTTATAAAAAATATTCTAGTCAAATAGAATATTTATCTTCCCATAACCAATACTATTTTCATACAATATCATACATAATCTTACTCTTCTTTTAGATAAAGGCTTCCTATTGTTTTCTAATTTTTTTGATATAATGTTCCCCACTTTTTGATCAAAAGGTGTCAGAATTGAGCCTATCACAAAACGGAATCACAGAAACAGCTGCATTGCTGGCTAATACCACGACAATGAATTATACTGCTGAATCCTCACTTTCGTTGGGAGTAATAATGTAAATATTTTTTTTATTTAACTAATATAAAAAAATATATTAACATTATTGCTCCCAAAGAAAGTCAGGAGCCAACAGGGTACTTAAATGTCAGACGTGGTATTAGCCAACGAAGTAGTTGTGATTCCATTATATGTCTTTGCTCTACACAGGGCTCGCTAGTCTATGGCGGTTCGATGAGCTCTAAAAAGAGCGAAATCGCTATCGTCGTTTGAAGAAAATGGATCGTTAAGCCTGCTGCGATGTAGAAATGTTATGACGTTACTTTACGTGGAAAAAATATATTAACACAATGGATCCTATCATCAAAATTTAAGATACAAGATGATAAACTTTGTCTCACTTTGTTATGCTCTCTTTTTTCAACTTATGTCAATGACACCTTTTGATCGGGAAGACGAGAACTGCGTTATAATAAAAATTTCCTAAAATTCACCGAAACTCATTTTCCATAAGAAGTTTTAGAGGTCCTTTATGTCATAGTTGCCATGGAGGGCTGAAACAGTTGTTGAATGTCGCCATGATTTCGAGGTGTGATACTGTTAGATGTCGCGTCGTGTGATCTATAACTTGGGTCCAGATAAAACCAGACTAGATGCGAAAACTCCCGTATCCCTGAAACTCCTGTGTGCTGCAAGCCACGGGGAAGAAAGTAGTAGAGAGCCGAGCGGCAGGCCACTTGGCAACAAATACGTGGACCGATGGTTATAAAGTTTCACGGCCGTCTCGGTAATGTGTCTTCCAGCTGCCGTGTAGTAAGTGTGTTTTGTCAGAGTTTGGATGTTTTTAATGTATTTTTATTTGTAATTATGTGAGAATGTAAAAAAATTATTTAATCGTGTGTACAATATCATTATACCCGATTAGTGAAAGAAAGACTTTATTCGGGTGCCCAAAAAATCGTCAAAAGTAAATATATCTAAATGCATTTCTTACAACATAATACTAGTTTAGAATTGTTTCGTAATTTTATAAATAGATTTAACCAAGTAATCTTGATTTTTATTGTTTAAGCCCTAAAACTTGTTTTGGAGCAATGGCGTGGCTTGAGGCTGCTGGAAGAGCAGATTTTCTAGAAAAGGACCATAATAATTACAAATTGTGCGAGGACCATTTTGAAAAAAAAAATATTTCTACGAGTTCAACAAGCATCAAAAGGTTATACAATGATGCTATCCCATTTAAGTTTCTGTGGACCAAATCCGATCTATTACTGACGTAGGATCTGAGAAGCCTCTAAAAATCGTTATATTATCAGGTTAGAAAAAATATGCATAAAACGATAAAAAACATTATTTCGGTGAAAAAAAAATCTGTCTGCCTGTTTATTAGGTACACGGGAACGGTTCGAATTGGTTTTGGGCAAAATCGGCTGAGGGAAAGGGGTTGCAACAGGGGGTTCATTGGAAAAACATAGTGATTTTTGTAAATGATCGTGTATTATGTCCTTTTATGGGTGTTTGGTCATATAGATTTTGATACCTCTGTCGAAAGTACGAGGTTAGGGAAAAAAGTAAAGGTGATGAAAATTAAGAAGTTGAAAAGTGATGAAACATATTGTTTTATGGGATCCCTGAGACTATACTTACACTTTAACCACTTCAGGTCTTACAAGATATTTGATATTCTCCTTTTTTGTTCCGAAAGATCCTATTTCACGAATTTTAACCCCGAAATCGTAAACATAAGTATGAAATATATGCAGTTATAGATGTCTTTCGTTAAAAACCGTTGCAGCAGCTCTGGCAGATTCGCTATCTTAACAAAAGACAAATTCTTTCAATCTTACTTCAACAGTCTTGGTCATTTTTATGCAAAACAAACGATAATATTTCCATAACTGAATAATACACTAAATCGGTGATTTAATAATATTTTTGAGATATAATGCAGTCTCCTTTCGCTATTAATATGTCAAGGTCAGTCTATATAACCAATACAAATTCGTTAATTCTAACTTAAGTAAGTATATAAAATTAATTAAATCACGAATTTTGTGCACTCAAAAACAAATGTGAAATTTGACACGTTAAATTTTCAATTTAAACAAAAAATAGATTGTACATATTATTTATCATTTCAATTCAGAAATGGGTAGGAGTTTAAATGTTATTGTTTCAGAGATTTTCTACTAACTATATTTTATTTTTCAATTTAAATTTTAACATTCATTTAATTTTTTATTTAATATGTTTTTAGTAATATATCAGTTAGAGGATTTTTTATGTGAAAATTTCATTGTTACCACCCCAAATTCAAGATTTCCTCAATAACTGTTTATTTTTAGATATACAGATTTCAAAAAAAAATTACCTATTTTCATTTAATTTTTAAAACCCATGTGGTGAACAGCTTTACTGTTTTACATATACGTTAATTGTTCTTATTTCTACAGATGTCAGAAAAAAAGTTAAATACAAAAGTTTCCTCAAATTATACGAATTTTTTTCTAATGCAGTTTGCAGATATAAAGGGTGTTTAATTTTTTTGAAAACAACATCAACTTTGATTTCTTAAACCTTGTACATTATACGTCCATCAAATGGTTGATTACAAATATAGCAGGTTTGATATATTTAAAGACACGCGATAAATTTGACAAAAACCCTGCTGTAAGAGGCAATGTGTTAGAGAGAGAGAGAGACACGGAAAACTTTCTTCTACATTGTGGAGTCAATGGGCATAACTACTCTCTAAAGATCTCAAATTAAGAACGTATTTGATATTTCTTAGCAACTTTAATAATGTTGAGGGGTAGAAAGGGAGGGTTGATGTTTATCCTTTCCTAAAAAATGCAATGTATGGCATAAACTAGTACGCTTTTATTATGGACGTTACTTCACTGTTGTTCCAACCGTTATCTCTTTTATAATATACAGTGGCTTAATTTAGATTTAAGGTTTTTAGAAATGTCTGATGCTTTTTTAAGATTTGTGTTAGTAACGAGATAAACATTTGCTCGTAATTTAGACAGCTTTTTAAGGTATATCCGCATGTATTTTTGCATTAATAGTTGTAACTTTCAGTTTATTTGCCTAGAATAATATTGCATCAATAACGAATTATTTGTTTCAGTTACCAAGAAACGACATATTTATTATAAAATGCTACAATTTTACAAACTTAACACGATTTAAATAGAACTGCATTGATGCGGGCAATTTTCTAACACACGTTGCAATATCTATAAAGACATGATGATGCAGACCGCTGAAATCTGACGCGTCAAGGTAATTGAAACTAAACGACAAATTTGACAGTCTTTCCCATCTAGTATGGTTTTATCTGGGACTCGGGTTTAAAGAATTTTTACGAGACATCGTTCTTGAAAAAGACGATATCATAGCAAGCCTAGATGTCAAATCGTTATACCCAGTATTCCCATCGACGAAGCATTGGACAAGATTGCTATGAACGAGGATTTCCAGGCACATATAATGCAACTTTCGGGGCATTGCTTTAAAAATACTCATTTTTCATTCAACGGGCAAATGTATAAACAATGGATGGTGCTCTAATGGGTTCCTCGCTATCACCAGTAGTCGCGAATTTAGTTATGATATACTTCGAGAAAGAAGCTCTTGAGAATGCAAGTTTAAAGCCCTAATTATGGATTCGTTATGTGGATGATATATTTATTATATGGCAACATGGTAATGCAGAGCTCGAAAAATTTCGGACTCACGTAAATTCAATCCACCCCAGAATACAAGTTACTCTAGAGTTAGAGGAAAACAATAACTACCATTTTTAGATGATCTCGTCACAAAACTGCATAACGGACATTTCGAATATACCGAGTACAGAAAACCAACACATAAAGACAGATATTTAAATGCCAGATCACATAACCACCCAGCACAAATTCAAGCTGTTGCCAATACCCTAATATCCAGATCCGTGCGATTAACTGAAACACAGACGAGACAAAACGAACTTAAGGTAATATCTAGTGCTTTAAACAAAAATGGCTACACAAATCGCACCATAGAGAAAGCTATTAATCCACAGGGTTCCCCAGCAACAAACAACAAAAATTATGAACCGGGAAAGCAACAAGTAGTGTTACCATATGTAAAAGGCACAACAGAGAGAATCGGAAGAATTCTTAGGAAACACAACATACAAACAATACCCAAGCCACAAACAACTATAGGTAAACTACTTGGAAACCCAAAAGATAAAATCAAACTGGAAAACCACGGAGCATACAGCATTCCGTGCCAGGACTGTGAAAAGATGTACGTGGGGCAAACTAACAGGCGAATATCAGCAAGAGTGGAAGAGCATAAACTCAGCATCAGAAACAAACAAACAAACAGGCTCAGCTTTATTCCTACATCATCAGGAAACCGGCCATAAAATAAATTTCGAAGGATGTAGGGAGATTGCCAATATAGAACATTATAAGACCAGAATAATCTGAGAAGCCACAGACATTGAAAAACAAGATGATTTGAATAAAAGGGACGAATCATTAAAACTACCAACAGTATGGAAGACAATAATCGACAAATCGCAAAAACTCAAGCGCAATTAACGCAACAACAACAGCACCATCTAGAAAACATAAATAACGACCAATGTGTGTTGTTAAACTTTAGCAACAAATGTACTTATATGAACCAGAGAACGTTTTGAATTTTTCTGTTTTTACTTCTCTCGATAAAAAGAAGTATTGTAATCGTGAAAAAATCACCCCTTAAGGTTATTCCAAAAAAACATTTTTTTCTCAGTTCCGTCAACGATCGAGGGTCGTAAAGGGATTATTATATTCGTAAAAATCCAAAATGGCGGCCTAGTGAAATGTTAAAAAAAATTACTAAACATCTACTTGTCCAATTTACCTGGAATTTTGTACAAAAATGAAGTATTACGTATAACTAAAAAACTAGTTATCTGATTTACCTGAAATTGTGCAAAAAAATCAAATACTAAGTTGGTAAAACTGGTAAAATCTTGCTACGAATCCAAAAGTGCGAAACAAAATGGCGGCCTAATAAAATATTAGATTGATTTCAAATTTTGTGCAAGAATTAAGTGTGATATAAAGTTCAACTGGTAAAATTGTGGTACGAATTCAAAATGGCAGAAAAAAAATCCCCCTTCAAAAATTTACATAAAGTTTTAGAATTTCTAGATACCCAAAAACATGTTTTTTCAATTACGTCAGTCTGTTTGTCGCTCTGCCTGTCTGTCAATTTGGGGCATAGCTAAAAAACAATTGACCCGATTGACTTTTGTTTTTTTGGATAATCTATTACTGGACTTGTTTTTGATAAGGAGATTTCAATTAATTTAAGAGTTACGTGAAGTTTTTAAGCTAAAAATAAAGAGAAAGCATTTATTGTAATATTTTGTTATCCTGATTTAAATTCGTTCCGATATCCTTTTAAGAATACATTCAATTTGTATTAAATTGAAAGACTGACCAGAATATAAATGGAGTCAGTAATCGTTGTTTTAGCAACGAAAAACAATTAAAGAAAAAAGTTATATAAAGTTTGTCCAAAACTCTTAATTGGGCAAAACATTTTGATTGAACAAATCATAATCAGAGAAGATTAGTTAAACTTTTAAACAGAATAAGAATTCACTCCAGTTTTGGAACACTTTTAGATGAACCATTAGCAACTTAAATTAATCATCTCTCTAGCCGGCTAACTTTCAGAAGAGGGTAGAATATAAAAGAAAACTAATCATAAATCATTTTTAGTCTAGAGCAAGAATTTACTGTAGGCGAAAGAAAATAGAATATTCATATTTATCTCATTTATTATAAACTCAAGATAATTTGTATTTCCCATCTATATTACCATAGAACTTACGGCAAATACACAGGTGCCTTCATATTGTTCTTTAAAAAAGTAAGCTTGAATTTTTAAGGAATTTGAATGGGGGAAGAAGCGTAAACAATTTCAAAAATATAAAAACACACATTTAGATAATTTTAGGAATTATGGGAATATACATAAAAATGTGGAGGTTTTCATTTAAAAATTCATAAATGGCGCCACTTCCGGTTAAAGCGGAAGTGAACAAAATTTCAAACCAATTTAAAAAAAACAAGGAAAAGAAAAGGAAAATACATTAGTCCATGATCATCTAATATATAAAAAAATTTTGTTAAATAAAGTTTATACTGATGTCACCTATACTGTTTAAAAAAAATATAATGCATTGAAACATGTGCCATTATGTCGAAATGAGCGTTATAAAATTTTATTTTTTGTTTTAAGCCATTTAGAAGAAAAATAATCAATAGTTTGCGAATTCTTGTTACGAAAACTATTTTTTTTATTTTCATGAGAACAATGTTTTCGGCAGAGGGTGACGCCACTTGACTAACATGTATTAATAAAATCTACTTTTTTTAGCTAATATATTTTAAATCTAATCAAGTTACTTATAAATACAGAACACTCTACACAAATTCACAATTATATTATTGTATACTTAACATATACCATAATATTTGGTCATTGTTTTGGTTCAGTAATGATGAGAGGAAAACAAACAAATAAAACCCCAAAAAGGTGTGACAACATTTTATATATGAACTTAGGCATAATAATTTTACCTAGACCGTGCACAGATCGAGTATCGTTATTAACAGATTGATATTTTAGGGAGTGTGTTAAACGTAAAGCAATTTATTACTATTTGTAATATCTCTAGGTATTTCAAAATTGCCTTTGTTTCAGTTAGTAAATTTTGAAACTAAAGGCAATACAAGTGAAAAGGGTCTGCTCTCGAGCTATCGAGGATCGCGACAGCAAAGTGGCAAAGGGAGGTTATATGATTCTCCCCACCCTCCGCAGACATGCTCCACTCTTCAACGCCGAACTAGTCGCTGCTTTGAACGAACACTCTTGGCACAATTTGCAGGTTTAGTTCGTGTATACTGAAATTTCATTTTTGTTTCGGCATATATCGAAAACTGTTTTTGTAAAGAAAAAGTTAGTGGGAATGCAGTCCCATCCTTTAACTGAAATTTTTACAAAAAACGAATCTTTTTTATATAAATAAATGAATACTGTGATATCCATAAGCAGTCATTCGGAAATTTATCTACACCATGTAAGCATTCATAAAGAGCATGTTCTTGCTCTGGATTGCTCACTGGGTCTGAACAAGGCATAAAGAATTACCCACTCCCCCACCTCGTTTACCATATGCAGAATCTTTTAAAATTTTTAGACATTGTAGACTACCCAGATAGAAAAATTTAATCTTAAGTCCCTATAATACAAAATACAGGTAATTTGAATACAAAGATTTATTAATACACGATTACCTTTTAACGACTAAGTAACACGACCTGCGTTGGCAAATTATCCTTCGTTTATATTTTGTTTGCCTACTTCCTTCCTATTTACTTTAAGGAGGCCTAAGACCATTACAAGGGTGGTAATATAGATTGCCCTCATTCATTATAATGGCACTATTATTACCTACAAATAGGCGTTTCGCGTTTCAGTTCCAGCCTAATTTATTATAAACATTAATGAGAAAATATGTTAGGAGTATAGTAAACACATCAGGTGTAATGTAGCACGCTCGCGCTGGTTGAGAAGGCGACTCTAGTAAGGCGAAACTAATTTTTTTTTATGATCAATAGTATAACTACCCTAAACTAGGTTAGATAGGTTAAATCTTAAACCTGAGTTATTTAAATAAAGGTTACTATTCGAGTTAATTATTTTTACATCCTTGGTAAAAGAGGAGTATTTTAATCGTGAAAAAATCACCCCCTAGGTTTTTACAGATCTTTGCGTTTTAGAGTCCCTAGACAAAAATAGAAAAAATCTTTCGGTCTGTCTGTCTGTTTGTCTCTCGGTCTCTCAAAGCGTGCAAAACAATTTTTGACGGGATGATTGCGTTAAGGCGTAAGATTTTCCTGCTTAATTCCCAAATATTTTTAATTACATTTAAGTTTATGCTAACTTTTGAAATTATGCTGCACTGTTGGTAGCTGTATTGTTTAATTTTTTACTTTAGAAATCAGATCTATACAAGCACTGTTTAGAAAACCAACCAGAAATATTGTAAAACTACATATTTTATAATAAAGATTTTGTTTTAAAAAAAAATTCTTGCCATTGTTCTCACTGAAGTAATAACGTAAGCAATTTTTAGAGTAGTGCGTATTACGGTACATTTAAATGTATAGCTGAACAGGTCATAAAAGAAACAGAAAATTCGATAAGCACTTTTAGTCTAATCAAATGGTAGAAAATAAGGGAAAGTTTTGGTGGAGTTTTACAATTTTGTATATGTATATATTTTTTGGGCTGCTTTACACGAATATTAAGTTTTCCAACACGAATTTTGACCGGAAATGGATTTTCTTTTTTTATTAAACAACTAAAAACCTCTCCACGTTTGGTAAATATTGATTATATATAAGATGAGAGTATAACATTTCCTGCAGTTTATTTCATTTGAGTTTTTTCTAGGATCTGTGCAATTAGAAATTATGAACCGCGCCTTCAAGTAGAGGGGTTGATCCAAAGTTACCATACATTTGCTTTACATTTATCTGCAGCTTCCAATAAAGCCGTAAATATTGTACCATAATCTGTCTGAGGGACATTTATAAAAGGAAGAAAAGCAGCAAATGTTTTTTTCAAAAACGAGGTCTGTCGTAGCTTACTCCATAAACAATTTCCAACTTGGTACGGCGGAAAAGCCTTTAAACTTGCTATAAAGCGAAAGTATGTCAGATGTATATGGAAAGACCTTTTCGGAAGTTGAAAAATTATTACCAAGGTCTTGAATCTTAACTTCGTTTAATCCTTCAACACGCTCTGCAGATCCAAAATGTTTTAGGCTCAAAACCCCAAAATTGCCAACAACCGAACTTTTTGGTATATTTCTAAATAAATCTCACCCATTACATTGAAAGTGTTGCATCCATTGATTGTATGAGTATCAAAATCGGCGTTGTCATAAACGAACTGACAAAACTCGCCTAGATTAATTTTTTTATCTGGTTTCATGGTATATTGTGAGCAAGTACATAGCATTTATTAGTCAATTTCTGAATGTTCCAGCGTTTCCTCTTTAAAATCAGAGTATCCAAAGAACATTAAAGTGCTTCAGGAACAGCGGCTTGACTCTCTTCAAGGGCAATATTTATAGTTTATACCTGTGTTCTGATATCTCCGCTAGTAATCTTTGCTGCGGCTTCAACAACATGAACATGCATTTAATATGCTTGCTATGGGCTCACTCCGGTAACATTCTGAATATCCTCTGGAAATTTCATAAAAAATTATATAGAATTGAGTTGATAACCTTCTTTTTGAAATCAGATTAAAAAAACCTTACCACAGTTGGGAAAAAGCCAGCCTCTTGTTTAAACTTACATGTTTTCTGATACCACATGAAAACATACAACTGTCTTTTCCTTTTCAATGCTCGCAAAGAGAGTGTTTAGGTTGATAATTTCCTTTAATCTGTTCTATCAACATACTGCAGTTTTATTTTATCTATTTCCACGGCATGTGGCCCACGTCTTTTTTCATTGACCTTTGGTCGACCATAAAGATCTTTATAACAGTTGCTTTGATATCGGGCATCTGCTGCCATGAAATTCGCCACTGGCTTGATGCCCTGAATTATACCCATAATGCTGTTGTCGCTGTATCCTTCACACTGTCGACTCGAACAGTATTGCGCTGGCTTGGCGGTTCCCTCGATTGAATAGTGATGAATTCTTCAGTAATGCGTTTTCCACGCAAAAACAAAGACTTCTAAAATTAAACTCAGGTGTTGATGTCCATGTAGGAGTAAATGTAGTACTTCTCCCTTTCTTAGCACTATTACCGAAAGCAGAAATCATTCTGTCATTCACATATACCTTTCTATGCATTACCTCGACTTTCAACAGTTGATAGTAGAGCTCCTTCTTCCTGGGAAGCATCACAAATAAAACGCATTGTATGGTAAACATTCACGGTAAAGGGCTCTCACTAAACTTCGCACTCACGAAGAATAATCGGGCACGCCGGCGCTTGATGTTTACTTACTAACAGAGACAGTCTCTGGAACTAACTAGAAATTTCGCACTTTGCACTGCAGTGTTGACAGATTTTTGTTGCTAAGCAAATTTCGCCAGCGCCAATTTGATTTCGCGATGCATTTGCTTCTGAATCGTCAATCGGACAGCAAAACCTCAATGATATAAAACAAATGGGATACTTTAAGCTCTTTTTTAGAGTTTTATTTAAAGAATAAAAAAAATCTTTTTTTTATAGTTTCCGGTGATATATCGTGTTGGCAAATATAAAATTCTTGTAGATCTGCCTAAAAAATATATAGGAACCAAATATCAAAACTCCACCAAAACTCTCCCCTATTTGGCCTTTTTAAGTACCATTTATAATATTTGTTTTAACTCATAATACCAGTAAGATATTCTCTTATAATATAAATCAAAGATGAAAAATAATCAGTAAACCAAAAAAAAATTGTGGTTTTGTAAGGAAAATACTAAATCAACAACTATTTTATTTCTTCTCCGGAAAATTTTACTCTCTGAAGTCGGCGCTAAAATTTTCTTAATTTAGCTCCGTTATATAATATGTAACACGATTGTATAATAACATGTCTTATTATACATTGGTTACATACATTTTTCTTCCTGACAGAATGGTAAATGCATATATTGTTCAATGTAACATCGAGGAAATAGTTAAAAATGGCATCATTCCGCCATTTTTAGTATTTAACATAACATAACATTCTGAATATCCCCTGGATATTTCCTAAAAAATTATATAGAATTGAGTAGATAACCTTCTTCTTTTTGAAGTCGGATTAAAAAAACCTTACCAGAGTTGGGAAATAGTCAGCCTACGAACTCTTTTAGGAATGAAAATTATGATAGATAATAAAGAAAGGAAAAAGTTTAAGGTTAGAGTGATCTATTATTTGGCGTTAGGATCCAGTAAAAAAAAACAAGTCTCTCGTATAAATTGTCGACGTTTCGCAACTGTATTGTTGCATCTTCAAGGTACTAAAATGCCAGAAAAGAAAAACATATTAATGGGTTAAAACATCAGCTATAACTAAACAATTAAACGAGAAACGCCTGGGATTACTTTAAGCGAGGGAGGGAGTGGCTAGCTAGCTATAGCTACGCTTCTAATTTGTACAATTTCGCTAAAACAAAAGTGAATAACTAACTTTGTCAAATGCTATACTTAAGTCGAATATATAACATGGACTTCAGCGCCAGCAATTATTACACCCAAAATGTAAATTACAGTATTATAATATAAATAATGTTGTATTGGTTTTCGACTGATATCTTGTGTGAAACTATATTATCAATACCTATATTTCTCCTAGTTTAAATCATTTATTTGACATCAAAAGTGACGCTTAATTTGTCCTGAGAATGCAACAATAAAGTGTCAATTAATAAAAATGGCTATTGTTTTTTGTTCTAGATCCTAGATCCTAACCCCCAATAATACATCACTGTAATATAATAAAAACAAACATTGATCAAGCCTGAAACATCATTCACTTAACTATTATATAGGAAAAAAACACCACACCGTTAAGACTGATTTATTGGAAGTAATTGCTTGTGAAAATTACCTTACGTATCACGTCCAAAGCCAAAATAAAAACTCGAAGCTAAAATAAAAACGATTCACTTTAATCCCGTCAAGTTACCGAGAACATACAATTTATTACAACCCTAAAATGCCAGAGTGACCCACACCATTAGGTATTAAATTTTAATTAGGAAGTTTCAACGATCGTGTTCGTACGAGTCGAAAATAGCAAAATCATTAATCAACATGTCCAATTGAGGATCCGTTGAGAAGAAAATAATTTCGCTAAAACATTTTGGCAAAAGTCAGTAAGCCACTCAAACAATATTAAAAGTAATTTAGTTAGATGACACTGTTACAGAAAGGGGACGTAAACAATGTTTGTTTTTTTTTTAAGCTAAAGAGGTTCCGTTGGTTCAAGTAGTTCTGCAGCACTTTTATATTGAGCATTTCACTATAGATATACCAATAATGAACGTCAGTTTGAGTTGATTGATTTAAACCAATCAGAATAAGGGTAGAGGCATGATCAAACAGCTGTTCCATTCATGCCTAGACTAGACTAGACTAGAAGACAGCTGTTTTCAGCACTTCAGAAAATGTGATTTTCGTGTTCGTCAACGTTTGTTTTTTGTCTTTTGTTACATGTAGAGTTTTACATGTACAATAATTTGTTGACTTGTATCTTTTCTGTTTGTTTTACTGACGAGTAGCTCTGACGATCACTTGTAAGTCGAAAGGGTTCTGCTATGAACTTTTTGGATATTATACACGTTATACAGGCAGACTTTCTTGCTTTATTGTTACCTAAATAACAAAATTACCTCTTATTTTTACATAATTACAAAAACACTCATTCAACCGCATGTAAAAATTTCACTAAAAAATTCAAAGAAATCTGAAAAATTTCACGAAATATTGAAGAAACAATTTCATATACACCTCTCAAAAAAAGTATGCAATTAGAAATCTAGTATAACTTTCAATCCTCGTAATTCGGTTAGTAATTTATAGATTTTAAACAATCTTTCTTCCCCAAAATGTAGGAAAATTTTATTTTAATTTTTGACACCACCACAACAGGCACATCAATTTTTAATGTAGGGTTGATGCTTAGTAATAACATAAACGAACAATTTCACATAAAGTTTATGATAAATAAAAAATACAGGGTTTTACGCACAAACACAACTTTTTTTTTTATTTAAAGAAAATCACAATTTAAGTAATGGTTTTTGGGGTAGGACAGTGATTTGATCATATCCATGTCTTGGACATTGTAATACAATGTTGCCAAGTTTATAATATGAATGTAAATGGGTGAGATTTTAAAAATCTAAGACCTGTTAACCGTTAATAAGAAAACGTAAAGCATAACACAAAACTGAAGACTCAGTTGTTTAATTTGGTATTGGGAGCGGGCAAAAAACAGATTATAATTTTCAATAGAGTACTTTATATTTTATTTGATCATATAATGAGCTACTTTTTCCCGCAAATTTTGCAAAAAAATCAAGTGTTACATAGAATGAGATGGTGACATTTTGGTATGAATATAAGAAACAAAACAAAATGGCGGCCTAACAAAATAATTAAAAAATCGCTCTGAAAAAAATATTTATTAGATTCATTTCAAATATAGTGCAAGCATTATATGTGATATAGAAATAAACTAGTAACGTTGTGTTTCAAATTCAAGATATTATATATATATATATATATATATATATATATATATATATATATATATATATATATATATATAATGTGTTTTCATTCCGGGTGTATATCCGTTCACTACTTTCGTTCTGAAAAGAACAGTTTTGCTGACGTGATGTGGATGACATATTTATTATATGGCAACATGGTCATGCAGAGCTCAAAAATTTCTGTCTCACGTAAGTTCAATCCAACGCATAGCCCGTAAGGTGATTTTCATCATCATTTATTGTTGTTTAACTAGTCAAGTGTACCTCTACTTTACCTATATCAAATTTGTCATCATTTTACCAATTTCAGTTGTATGCTTTTAATTTCGTTCAGTAAGTGTTGAAAAACAGGCCTGAATTTATTGCCAATATTGTAGTTTAACTCGAAACGTTTTTTTTATAAATTCGTATTTACAACAATGTAAATTCCCTAAATTTAACAATATTGAATAATTGTTTTTTATGTTCCAATTAGAAGAGCATATTCAAATAAATGTATTTGTTTATAAAAATATTTGTTTGCGATCTGAAACTATGAGAGTTTATCGTTTACAAAAATAAATAACGTAGATATAGAGAAACACGAAATTATATACAAACAATATCGTACATATCTGGAAAGATACAAACAAATAAAACAGAATACCTTTCTGCTACACAACTAGAAGAAACTAGTACGTGAACACCGAGGGGAAATGGAATGAAAATTGATATTTCCTCAAATAGAAATGTCTATAGCCTGAAAGATATGAATAACGGTTGCAATACTTGAAGAATAGGTGTAATATGTAAAACGTTTACAAGCTTTATTTAAATAATTTAAAAAACATAAAAGATTTTTTTATCTACCGGCAGACAACGAAGGCCGAATGCCTAAGTACTGGGTACCGCGGTTGCTTTAAGAGAAGACAGGGATATTTTACTGATGCCGGATTTATTGATAGATTATACAGAGCACAGTCCTGCTGGAAGCGCTTCTAGAAGTACTTTTGTACAGAAGCTATGTCCTGCTGGCAAGACGTATACCCGCAATGACGTAGTCCTTCCTGCAGTACTTATTTCTGTACTGCCAGTAGCTACATGCCGCCGTGAATTATTTTCATAGAGCTTTTTTTAATCTGTATGACCTGCTATGCAGCTATCTTACCGTTGATCAAAAAACTACTGGTGATAATTATTAAACATATACATATTTCGTAAAAAATTATTTTGCAAAAGGCTTTTTAATATTACTTAAAACTAAATTACAATAATGAAAATACAAAAACTAGATATTCTAAGCACAACATTATAGGAACGTTTGTAAAGATATGTAAAATACTCAAAACAAGCTAGCAACTAATTTTTGAATACAAAAATACATTATACATCAGCTGAATTTTTGAACGCTACTATACATACAATGGTCCCAAGATATTTAGCACTAGCCCAATTTTGCCCCAAAATGAGAAAAAAACTCCACCGGTTGTCGTCCTTTGGGTCAAAATAGTGGGCCGAGGTGGCTACGCGCGCTCCCGTTTCCGTCTTGTTGACGACTAACAAGTTCAAACATTGAAACACTAATATCTTCCGTATATGAAGTAGCTCAAGGTCGAGAAAACAATGCTTGAAAAGACTATAATTTTCTCTATAACCCTATGTAAAAATAAGTCCTGCTAGAACAACGTAAAGTACTTAAAATTCGTGTTTAAAAACCTCCTATCTATCTTTAAAGACTTGCAGATTAGGGAATGGGAATAAAGGGGGAATAAAGTGGAAACGCGGAATGGATGCATGTGAGTCGATGTCCGTGTTTCTCTGGCAGGAATTACAAAGGAAGGTATAATGGGTGATAATTCATCAAATAAGAATTTATGGTAGCATCTTTAAAACAGAGTTAGATCTACTCAAGGCTGAGTCTAGTTTGCGAAGTGTAAAGGGTATACAAATGGCAAAAGAAAAGTGTTGTGTCGAGCTAGGAAAAGAAAACTCAATTTCTTCGCGGCTGTTGTGGCAACTGAGGTGATATGATCATGCCAGCGAAGATCTTTCTGAAAGGTGATACCAACTAGGTGGAAAAAATCTTTGGCTTCAAGCATTAGTAGGTACTTACTAGTTAAATGTGATAGGTACTGGGAGAAAATTCATGAGATAGTAAACATGATAGTACATTCCTTAGTGGCGTTCTTTGCTCCTCATTCTAAGATTTTAATGTTTAGGGATAAAGTGCTATCAACAATTTTAGTCTTTGAGACAGGTTGGGGAAATTGTATATTGGAGCGAAGTGTACTATCGTCAGCATAGCTGTGAATAAGATTGCATGTAGGAAGAAAGTAGATTATTGATCTACAGGAGGAATCGGGTGCAGTTGTGGGTTACGGTAAGGTAAGAAGATCTGCTGTGAATCTTTGGTAGAGGATAACTGAATAGGAGATATGGGTGTGTATTTTTTGCCTTCCTTTTTGGGAACAATCTGTACACGAGCAGATTTCCAGCTTTAAAGAAAAATGCCATTCTCATAGGACATTTGGAATAGCCTGGTAAGGATAGGGGCCTAGTTTCGATGATTTAATGATCAGAGATATGACTTGAAAGAGCAGAGTCTACCTGTTAGAAGTGAAAAAAGTAAATGGTTGAGTCAACCACTTTGCAACATTAAATATGGCGTACCTTCTGTGTTATTTATGTTAACATGTAGAGTTAAGATAAAGGCGATACAATATAAAAATATGGGTATATGGTATTTCCTCGGGTATTATATACAAAGCAGGCTAAAATTAAACATAACATTTTAAAAACGTATAGAGGTTTCATTCGAAATTACGTCGTAACCGCAACCGGCATTTACCACAGGTTACAGATTTACATTTTTAGAGATAATTATATCTGTTCGACTTTAGTACCTCTCTTAATATGTCCCACATATAGCCAAGCTCCCCTAGTTGGTGCGGGGAAGGAAGTACGATTATCTTTTTGATTATTTATTATATTTTCTCAAATTATCTTTGTTTTCCCTTTTTCGTTATGGTTATATTGCGACCCACTAAGTTTAAAAATATTTTCTACATTGATAACATCGCAAATCCGATGTGTTTTTATTTTAGATTCTATGTATTTTTTAGTATTTCATTTAGCCAGAGGACAAAATTATTATTTTCGATTTAAGGTTAGTATTCACTGTTTGTTGTTGTTCACTATTCGCATCAAAAAGGGGCACTTCTCACTTTTTATATATTTTGTCACTTCACTCAACTCTCTCCTATCAGGAGAATATTTTTATAAATTATTGAGCAACTTTGAGTAAATCAGCTTTTTTAATTTACTGAAGTCTGTTTTAAGAACTATACTCGTTTTTCATTTGCATCTCATGACGGCGAGGAGGTAACGGGCAACATATTTTGGTTTTTCTTTGTCTGCCCTCTACCTTCTAACCTAATGGTCTATGAAGATTTAAAAGTTTGATCTGCGCAATAAATAACTTTATTTATGTATACGGACTACCAAAATTAAATAATAACAACGTGCCACTTAGACCCATAATCAACTAGCAAACTTTCGAAATATCTATTCCAGGTCATACAACCCTTACAATCAAGTTCAGTTGGTTGAAATCAAACTATTTATTTTTTTTAATTCACTGAAGTTTTGGATAAGGCCATACCTACCGATTTGTAAGCTTTGATGCGGGAAGCCCATGTACAAATGTGATGTTGAAAGCTTAGGAACCTAGTTGTACTTACTTCCAAGTAGAAGGCAAGTTCTTACTCTTTCTCTAGCGGTAGCCAGTATAGAGTGACCAGCACAAAAAACGGTCGTTTGGGACCTTATTTTCTACGAGGCCGATTTTTATGATTGATGATGATAAATTGTTTAGCTTTTTAACCCATATTTGAGTTAAAGTGAAAATCTCACATACGTCATATTATTTTATTTATTTTTTAATGCCCTGTGGATTAGTTTGACAAAGTAGGAAGTTTAAAAAATTACTTATCGTAAAGGCACGACCTTTTTTAATACATTGTTATTAGGTGATAATTTTTATTTGCACTGTTTATTGTATTCAAAAAAATGTTCAAAATGCCCTATTTAAATTAACAAACAGACAACAAAACAGAATTGCTGCAACCCACAAGCTTGAATAACCGAACGTATCTTTCTGGGCATATTCCCCACTAAATGACTTGTATCCTCCTAGTAGCTGCCTATTGTTCTAAAAGGGTCCTACTACGATGTTCCAATGTTGCAACAGCAGGAATAACGCTTCTAAGTCTTTTGCCGAACATATCCCAAAAGTGCTTTACGGGTTTAAAGTCTATGCTATGTGGTGGCCATTCCATCTGAGGAATTTTAGCATTATGCAGGTATTTTCTGACTATTCGAAAGTTTTCACACATTATAAGTAATTCATCTCCAATTATCTGTGTATATGGGAAGATAAGGAGAAGGCAGATGAGCTTGTTAGACTCGGAGCCGCCTGTCCATAAGCAAAAAAGACTTCACTTTCCGAATGGGCGCAGGCAAAGACCTCATTACGAAGCCAGATGAGAACTGAACAAAGTGTTTCTTAACGTGGTACAACAAAACCCTAAATTCCATCGTAGGAACCGCAACGGGGCACTTTCGATTGAGGTGACACCTCTCTATTTTAGTTATTGAGGAGGACTCTATCGGCACAGAGTGTCACGAGGAAGAGATAACTCCTTTCCACATCCTGTGCAGATCTGAGCCATGAGCAAGACTACGTCGAGATATTTTCTGCACAACAGTGTTGCATAGGGATGTAGTTCAGGATTCGAGGTTTATATTCAAAGAACAGGTAGATTCAAGGATGAAAATCTGGGGGCAGATGGTGGTTGAGGGAGGGAGAATCTGGGGTAAAATGAACCTTATAGGCCTACCAGTCAGGTCTTTGACCCCCCCCCCCAACTACTGCTACTACTACTATGTGTGTAAATGCAACAACATAATCGCCCAATATTTCACTTACGCATTGATGGTTCATGGGAGCAAAATATAACTCAGTTGATGATTCCGAAGAAATTCCTGCCCACACCATAAAATAACAAGGTCTTACACAACACTCTGTCTTTCAAATTTGTTGAAAGGAGTTTTTACGACATCTAGCTAAAAAAGCCGAAAACGCAACTCAATATTTTAATTCTTATTAAAATTGTGGAAACCTGACTTTGTTCAAGAAAATTCATGTACTAGTTCATTTGTCCTGAGGTTTACATCATATCAAAAATTCAGCCAATTAGGCAGAAAGCTATTTTCCATAAGAACCGTTGCGGGCGTCATTTATGTGTATTTGTACTATTACTTCTGATAAATTGTGAAGATAAATAACTGTATGTGTAATTTATTCATGTTTTTAGGGATTATTCTCAAGGCACGTATTTTAAAATTTATGGTGGCCAACATTCACATTCGAACTTGTGAATATTTCATATTTCATGAACACCTTTCTCTTTTACTTTCTCTTGAGCCCTTCAGTGGATAAAGTTGATTAATGATATCGGCGTTTTTCCCATCTATTTTATAGGACGCAGTATTAAAGCCTTACTTTTTGTTGGGTAATATAGCACCACCTTGACTTTCCACATCATGGGAAGTGAAATATAAATGTTATAAATAACTTTATAGCATTTTTAAAAATTGAAAATAATACCCGTACGAAAGCACTTATGTTGTACATTTTTTAAATGTTATTCGATATTAATATTTGTCTATATTAGAAACTAAATAAAAATATTTAATATATTAATTTTTAATTAAATGTGCATGAATGGAAAGATATGATCAAAGCTAAAAAATTGGAAATTTCCTTTACACGGAAAATATCTCTCTTTGTTAATCTTTCTAGAAAAGTAATAGATAAAACAACTATGTACTAACTAAAAGTTCTAGTTTTTACACATAAAGCAAAAACAAAGTAAACAAGACACTTAAATGTTTTACCAAATATTTAGTTTATTCTCAACTCAAATATAATTTATAAAACAAAGTTGACAATTTTTTTTGTAGAAATTTATAGGCTATTATGTTGAATAACACATACAAATAATTTTTGTACTAATATTATTATTAAGTTCTTCAAACAGACACGTGTTATTTACTATGTTGTTACCTATCGAGACCATTACATTGTGCTACTAAATTTAGAGGGAACTTCTCGTACTTTAAAAAATAAAAGTATGGTAAAATAAAAGTATAACATAGAACGAAAGCTTACTTTAGTCAATTAGGAAATCATGGCTCTTGGGATTAGACTGTGACAAATCGGAATTCTCGTATGTTGTTTTTCTAATCTTTCGTTTATAAAATTCTGGAACCGACTCCAGAACCTTGGGTTCTGTTACTTTACTTTACTATAATATGGCCAGTGGTATGCTGGGGTTTAGCTATAGCAGATTGAACACTTTGTTTCTTTTTAATATATCGTTCATGTTCCACAAGTCTAATAGATATTGAGCATCCTGTTTCACTCCACAGAAGGAAGACATTTTTTTTACTCCTTCTGTTTGAAAAGTTGCAATTTTTTCGGAGAGCGCAAGCATTGTCCAATCTTTTTACGTCATTTGAAGTTTGTATGTTTGTTGGACTGCAGAAGCAATCGTCCTATTTTGTCTATAGTGCAATGTATGTAGAGAAGAACAACACTACCTAACAGTGTCTCCTTATTATTATCCTTTCGCGGAGTTAGATCATTATCTCTTTTATTGGACACCTAATATCTTCAGAGGCTTTGAGAGGGAATGGTCATTGCACTGAGAGTATTACGCGCTCAATTAAAAGATATAGTAATCCAACTCAGCGAAAAGTTAATGATAAGGAGCCATTATTAGATAGCGTTGTTTTCCCTACATACATGGCACTACAGACAAAATAGGGTGATTACTTCGGCGGTATAACATACGTACAAATCTTCAATACACATTAGAAGACTGGACAATGCTTGCGATCCCCGAAAGAATTTGTACCTCTTCAAACAGACGAAATAAACAAAATTCCTTGCTCCTGTAGAGAAGTGTATGTGGGTGAAACAGGACGCCCAATATCCAATAGATTTAAGGAATATGAACGATAAGTATATTAAAAAAAAACAAATTGTTCAATCTGCTGTAGCTGAACACCAGCATATCTCTGGCCATATTATAAATATAAAAGAAACCGAGATTCTAGCGTCGGTTCCAGGATTTTATAAACGAAAGATTAGAAAGATTTTCAAACATATAAGAAACTCCAACAGAGACACGGGTTACATTCTACATCACTCGTGGAAACCGACCTTAAGGATGAACATACGCCTGAAATTTCACACGATTTTGGTAGATTTTCTGGAATAAATTATGGCCGCACATGTTTTAAAGAAACGTCAAAATTTCATAAAAATGTGAAGTTTTAATCCATTTCTTTTAATACTTAGATGACTAATATTTAATTATAAATATACCACACGTCAATAATCAACATTTTTCTAGGTGATTTCCAAAACCATTTCCTAATCGGTTTAAAAATAAACTCAGGATTTCTTCTACAAAATGATCCTATAAGTGAAATAATTCCATCTTATTTTCTGAACAGCCAATAACGCATCTCCGCATTGGGAGTACACAGAATTTGTGTTAAAACATTTGCGAGCGGGGGTGAATTCAAAGATTTGGTGACGTTTTGCAGGTCAAATAGTAGTTCTTTTGTTTTCAACTTTTAGAGGTTATATAGTTACAGTACTTGGTTTTAAAAATTAATTAATATTTTAAATACAGGAAAATATAATATTTTTTACTTCCCTCGTAAATGGGAATTATTGTAATCGTGAAAAAATCACTCTCCGAGATTCTTTCAGATCTTTACATTTCAGGGTCCCTAGATGACGAAAAACGGACCGACGGAATGTTTTCTCAATTCCGTCTGTCTGTCTGTCTGTCTGTCTGTCTGTCTGTCTGTCTGTTCGCGGCGTAGCTAAAAAACTATTTACCCGATTGACTTTAAATTTCGGTACAAAATTAAGGGTCATATGGGGATGACCTGGTAACATTTTGGTAAAAATCCAATATAGAAAAACAAAATGGCGGCCTAGTGAAATGTTAATTATTATTAGAAAACTACTTATCCAATTTATCTCAAATTTTGTAAAATCCTCAAGTATTAGGTTGGAATCAACTGGTAACATTTTGGTACGAATCCAAGATGGCGGAACAAAATGGCGGCTTAATAAAATATTTAAAAATTCAGCCTGAACAAACTGTTTAATCGTTTGATTTCAAAGGGTGTTCCATAACTAATGTGGTATAGGGATCAAATAGTAAAATAGTGGTACTAATTCAAGATGGCCGATCAAAATGGGGGCCAAATAAAATGTTTGTGATCGTGAAAAAATCACCCTCTTAAGTTTTACACTTCCTTATGCTTTAGGGTCTCTAGATGCCAAAAAAATATGTGTTATCAACTCCATCATTCCGTCTGTTGGTCTGTCTGTCAGTCTGCCATTTCACCGCATAACTTAAACACTACTTACCCGAATAACTTCAAATTTTGGTCAAATATTAAGGGTCATATGGGGATGACCTGGTAATATTTTGATAAAAATCCAATATGGGGAAACAAAACGTCGGCCTTGTGATGTTAAAAAAATATTATTAAAAAACTTCTTATCCAGTTTATCTCAAATTTGGCAAAAAGTCAAGTATAATGTTGGAATCAACAAGTAACATTTTGGTACGAATCCAAGATGGGCAAACGAAATGGCGGCTTAATAAAATATTTAATAATTCAGCCTGAATAAAATGGTTGCAATCGTGAAAAAATCAGTCTCTCAGGTTTAACACATCTTTATGTTTTAGCTTCCCTAGATGCCAGAAATAATGTTACCAGTTGGTTCCAACATAATATTGATGTTTTCTGCAAAATTTGAGATAAATTGGTTGAGTAGTTTTTTAATTTTTTTTTAACATTTCACTAGGCCGACCGACGTTTTGTTTCGCCATATTAGATTTTACCAAAATGTTACCAGGTCATTCCCATATGACCCTTAATTTTTGACCAAAATTTGAAGGTCAATAGGGTAAATAGTCTTTATGCTATTCCGCGAAATGTTAGACAGCCAAACAGACAGACAGACAGACCGACAGACGGATCGGCGAAATTGATAAAACATATTTTTTTGCATGTAGCGACGCTAAAACGTAAAGATGTATGAACCCTGAGAGAGTGAACGGGGGTGATTTATCACAATTACAAACATTTTATTTGGCCGCAATTTTGTTCGGCCATCTTGAATTTGGACCACACAATTTGAAATCAAACCATTAAGCAGTTTTTCAGGCTGAATTTTTAAATAATTTATTAAGCCGCCATTTTATTCGGCCATCTTGGATTCGTACCAAAATGTTACCAGTTGATTCCAACATAGTATTAGATGTTTTTGCAAAATTTGAGATAAATTGGATGAGTAGTTTTTTAATAATAAATGTTTTAACATTTTATTAGGCCGCCATTTTGTTTCGCCATATTGGACTTTTACCAAAATGTTACCAGGTCATCCCCATATGACCTGGTAACATTTTGACATTAATTGACTAAAATTTTAACTCAAACGGGTACGAAGTTTTTTAGCTACGCTAACAGAACGGAATTGAGAAAACATGTTTTTCGTCATCTAGGGCCCATGAAACGTGAAGATCTGAAAAGATCTCGGAGAGTGATATTTTCACGATGGCAATACTTCCCTTTTACGAGCTAAGTAAAAAGGTAACTATGTCAATGAATTCTATAAAAATATCCTTAACCCCAACCCCGTATATTTGCTAATAATGTCAACGAAAACTAGGCATCCTGTAGAATGTAATTATTATAAAACTTTGTAGCCCTGTTTACCAGGTAATATAATACATGTGTGGCAAACATATTTCAAAATTGGCTATTAAATACCTAACCTAATTTATTTTGAAAATATTTAATTTTGGATTTTGATTAAAAATTTGCATGGTCCACTTAAAATCTGAGTTTTGACAATTCAGATATAAAAAACAAAAAAATTGTCATAATAGAAGATTTGTACTCAACAATGAAAGTCCTGTTTAGCTGCTTCGAAATAAAAGAAATTACATTGCGTTTAGGCGTTTAGCAGCAGCCGTATGTCTGGGTCGGTCGGTACTTTTAGCCAGATAAGGACAGCTGTAGTTTACTGACGTGAATAGGGAACAGAAGATCACAGTAGTAAATCGTTGCAGACGTAATCTGACGTCATACAAAGCTAAATAAAATTCTCTAGATTATTTATATTTTCTGCTACAGTTGTTCATTCTTAATACAGCGTCGAGAACAAGTCGGGCATAAAAGCCCACCTGAATCTCACCGAGCTCATTCAGTACTCAGATCTCTTGGAGTAAAGACCCTTGAACATGCCTCGTGCAATCTAAGGCGAAACATCGGATAGTAATTCAAAGTTGACACGGTCTAATACCAAAAATCATGATTTCTTAAATAAAAGTATAGTAAAGAAATCCTTCTGATTACTTTCATCGGGACCACTATATCAGTCTATAATAGAAAATTAGGAAGAACCTATTATAACAGTGGAGCTTTATAAACAAACTGAAATGAAGCGTTACACTTGAGATTTCAAAATGATTATGAAATAATTTTTTATTGACTGTGCTTTACCATAAACTTCTCATCAAAAAAAATTTCGTAAAAATATAGAACATATTAAAGCGCAAAACATATTTTTTAATGAAACTTCAATTTTACCTTAGACCAAATTAAGTTGTTTGTGATATGATGAGCTGTAATATGATTTAGGCTGTTTGTTTATTACAATAACTTAACACACGTATAATTTAAATTAATTTAGGTATACTCAAACTTACGCTATGTCCTAGGTGAACACGGGTTCTGCGGTGCGTGCGGTGCGATGCGAGCGTTGCGAGAAACGTTCGAGAAAAAACAACGCGAATCAAATGAATTAGTCCAACGTAAATACGTCGGGCACTAAATTGGCCCGCAATTGGATCAACGCAACGCACGCATTGTTTTTAAATTAAAACGTGTTTTATTTTCACCGGCGCGGCGCCGGCGTCGCGTCAGTTCTTGTTCGATTTTCGCAATGGAAAGATTGATTTCTGAAGTCGAAAGGCGCAATATTTTGTGGAATAAGAAAAATCCACGCTACAAGGATCGATTATTTGTGGACAAGGAATGGGATAATGTAGCTCACAGTACGGGATTTTCAAGTAAGTACATAACCTACACAAAAAATAATAGAAAACTAATTAATAGAGAGTTTTTATTTATTTTTGAAAAGAAATATTATTCCGAATGTTTCTCAAATGGAGGAAGAATACTCTGTATCCCGTGCAATTTTTTTATTAATAATATAGTTTTCTGCTAATTTCTATGATGTGATGTGTTTAACAATATTTTTATTGATTTTATTGCGAAAATATTACATCCAGTATACATTTAAATTTTGTTTACCCAAAAGTATTGACAAAAGATATCTCTTAAATTTTCGGCTTCTCTCGACGGACGGTTGTGAGCTCGTGAAATACGTAAATTATTATTAATATTATTACTAAGATTGCTGGCTGTATATTCTTGCAAGTCGTTCAAAAATGAGTCTTTTTCCATGTCTATTATAGCATTGTGCAAAACACAAATTGCCTTTACAATGTGAACCGCATTTTCTACATTAGTCTCTATAGATTTTAACAAAATTCTAAATTTAGCAGAACATATACCAAAGGCACATTCCACACTCATTCTGGCACGTGATAAACGGTAATTGTAATAAGAGGCAGGTTCATTATTTTGCAGTTGCCTTCTAGGAAATGGTCGTAATAGATAAGTTCTTAATGGGAACGCTTCATCTCCTATAAACACAAAAGGAACGATTTGTTCAGAGTTAGGTAATTGTTGATCTTTTGGTAAAAGTAAAGTCCCATTTTCAATGTTTTGATAAATTGGTGAATTAGAAAATACTCCAGCATCGCTGTCTTTTCCATAGGCACCCACATCGATCATTAAAAATTGGTAATTAGCATCGACAACCGCCATTAATATTATTGAAAAAAAATGTTTATAATTATAAAACATGCTTCCCGATTTTGCAGGACATTTAACTCTTATATGTTTTCCATCGATACTGCCTAAACAGTTAGGAAAGTTCCATTTTTTGAAATACTGTGCTGCAACATTTTCATAATCTCTGACGGTAGGCAAAGGCATATGCAGTCTCTGAAGTGTATCCCAAAGGGCTTTGCAAACCTCCATGACTATAGACGCGACTGATGACTTTGATATTCGAAATGTAAAGGCAATTTGCCGAAACGCGATTCCAGTAGATAGGTACCTAAAACAAAATAAATCATAGTTATTTATACAGGATTTCCTTTTCAGAGGAAGAAGCTCAAAAAAAATGGCGAAATTTACGCGATCAATTTGCAAAAGAATTAAAAAAAGTTCGTAAACCTCGTTCAGGCGACGCCGTAGAGGAAGATGGACAGTATACAGGAAAATGGCAATATTTTGACAGTTTGCAGTTTCTGAAAAGTATAGTAGCTCCAAGAACTACGGAAGGAAATGTATCTCATGTTGAAGCTTCGCAAGAATCGCAGACTTCTTTGTTTAACAACGACGATATTGAAAATGAACAGGCTTCAGACGAAAATCCTGCTAATGTGGATTTTTCATCACAAGTGAGTGTGACTGCCGATGTTTGACAAGAGATCGTAAGTGCCGATTTTTCACAAGTAGGCGCTAAGGATGGTGTTTCACAAGTCAATACCAACTCTGTTGGTTTACGAATAAATAAAAGACAAATGGAGCTTGTATCTGAAACAAAAAACACGTCAACTCCGCATAAAGCGATACCTCGTTTAAAAAGAAAATCACCACGCGAAGAGAATACAGCTGTAGAACAACAATTATTAAATATCGAGGAAAAAAAACTGGCTCTGCTTCAAACACCGGAAGACGAGAATTCTTTATTCCTGAGATCTCTCTTGCCATATTTCCAAAAAATGGATCCCTTGCAGCAACTACGAGTAAGAAACAAATTTCAAGAAACATTAATCAACGAAATGTCATCGGCCTATTCTAATGTTTCTTCACCTCCGTCTACCAGTTTTCAAGCCGCCGATAATCAGTACCCTGATCGTCCATCAACTGCATCCTCAGTGCATTCATCGGCTTATTCGAATGTTTGTTCACCTCCGACTACCAGTTTTCAAGCAGGCAATACTCATTATGCCCTGGATTGCCCATTAACTATTGTCCCGTCAACTGCACAAGCTTATGCAAGTAATTTTAACAATATGTACCAACAATAAGCATAAATTAATAATAAAGACCTTCAAAAATTAATATGCTGGTTTACATTACTTACCTTAAGGTTAACAAAAGCCTCTCTTCGACAGAAATTGGTCTCTGAAAGTTAGTTGTGCAATGATAACAAACATCACGTATATTTTCCACAATATAATCAAAAGTTATTATTGTCATTCTACTGTATTGGCGAAAGGCACTTTCATCTGCTCGTAACTCCAGGTACAGATGATGAAATTCCCCGTAAACTAACCTATTTCTATAAATCGAATGAGTGGTTTTTCTAATTTGACATCTCTTTTTAAGTTTTTGTTATAATCTTAGTCTAAGTACACTATTTTCCATAAGTAAAATGGAACGTGTTGACGTCGCAGCCATCGTTGTTGAACTAATCAGCCCGTAGTGTAATTTGCCGCCTATGTTTAAAAACGCACGCACCGCAATACGTTCGATGCGTGCGTTTTATCGCAACGCAACACTCCTATTCACCTAGGACATAGCGTTACCTGGATTGAAGGGTCAAAAAAAATTCTTTTCTAAATGTAATAATATTATGCTACTAATTTTTCTGCTTCCATGAATCGAACGAAGTGTAATAAAACTGAATCAAATTTTATTTATATTTAACTGATTAACTTAACCCAAAACTAATTTACTACCCCAACTATCTAAATCAAAATAAGACAAATGGAAGTATTTTCTCAGGTATTAGAAATTGTATGTATTCTTTAAGTCTGGGTTAGGTTTAATTTAAATGTATCTAATCTATTCTAATATATACTGACCTTATCTAATTTACCATAATCTAACATATTTGTAATCCAACGACGTGGGAAGCTGAGTTTTTTCCGTTGTCAGATGACAAATAGACGACACACAGACGGGCAAAATTTCAAAAAGCTGGCCAGAACCCCAATTCGGGAAGATTGCCATTTCACACTTTTACGCGTCTAGGGGCTTTAATAGATCATTGGGCTTTTTAAAATTAGAAATTCCGTAGATGGCGCTCTTCGTTGAATACGGTGACAATAGTTGAATGTTAAATGTTGTTCGCGTAAGTGTTTTTGCGAAAAAATATTGGCTGTTTTTGTGTACATATTGTAGACATTATAGTGCTCAAAGTAAAATGGATTGTACTCCTGGTGGTAAGTAGTACCTTTAGCTATACTATTTATATAAAATAATAATATTTTTTAATTATGTGTATTTTATACAGAAATAATTTTCTGGAGTAGTGCAAAATTATAGTTTTAATTTTATTGTTAATATTTTAGTAAACTTCCGGGATCTTCCGGGCTTAACTTTCTGGAAAGTTGTGTAGCTGAATACTTTAAATAGTAAATGGAGAAAAAATATTTTCCGCTTTTGTCTGCCTTTTTGAGATAACTTAATCAACTTTGTTTTGTGTCACTTAGAATTTTCCCCAATTTATCGCTTTCAAATCGTTTAGGGCTAATTATTTTTATTTAATTCAGGATCAAGTGACGTAGATCCGGATGAAAATGTTGTTTTAAGTATGAGAACGCTTTCTGAAGTAATACTGACATGCAATTCAACAAAAATTGAAGCTAATTGCGAATATTTGCATTCGTATGTAAAAGATCTAACTAATTGCCCTGAAGTATTATCTAATGTAATTAAACAAAAGCTTTCACATTTTCTTTCTGATTTTAAATTAAAATATAAGACTGCCCAATACAAGAAAGATATTTTGCCCAAAACAAAACTTGGTTGGAAACAAATTTAAAATTTCATTTTTTTGTGCAATCACCTACAGCGAGTTTAGGTGGTCGCCCTGCTGTTAATTTCCAGACTAGTAGCGAACGAACAAAACGAACACAAACCGAATATGTTGGATCAACAATGAGTTTCTCAGAGCCTGTGTATGCTGCTCAAATGAGTCTGCGCGCTGAAGGAAGTATAGATGCTGCAGCTGTTATAAAAGATGTACAATTTTCAACCCCAAAAAGGGCCCAGAACTATAGAAAGGCATATAAAGAGAGAGCTGAAAAAGTTGATCAGCTATCTGGTGATAAAGCATTGTCAGTATTTGTTAAAGCAAATAGACACCAATATCAGATCATAAGGAGTGAAGATAAAAAACGTTTTCCATCGTATAAGAAGATTCAGGAGGCCAAGGGGCGCTGTTATCCAAATCGGGATGCAGTTACAATCACGGGGCAAAAAGCTGAAGTAAAATTACAAGCCTTACTAAACCATACTGCCCATCGTATAGTGGAGGTGCAAAAAGATGTATTGGAAACATTAACAGAACCTCAACTTGCTTGTTTGACACTTAGGTATAGCCAATACAAGCAAAATTTTGACAGCGATGAACGTTCGGATGCCAGTATATTTTTAACATCCTTTGTGCCACTTCTATTAACATGCGACGATCCAAATAAATCTACAAACAAAATAGTTTGGCAAAATCCACGTACAGGCTCACCCCGCTTTTCGTCCAATCAGAATTCAATTTATACATGAGACCACTGATTTAACACTTCAAGAAATAAATACCATGCAGAATGAAATAGAAAACCTTACACCTACTTCCATTAGTGTAGGCACAAGGACATTGAACACAACTTACTTTTTACAATGGTAGATGGCAAAATGTGCAATGCTGCTTCATCTACGACATCCACGAAAAAGTGTTATATATGTGGGGCTTCTTCCAAGACTTTCAACAACATAGATGTTAAGTAGAAGTATTTTAATCAGTTTGTTAAACTGTGAAAATAGTGATTTTTTTTAGAAAAATATGATCAGTAGCAAAAGTTATGGTACGAGCGGGAATCGAACCCGCACCTCTGCGTGTCTAGCGCATCGCCCTAACCAATTGAGCTATCATACCACTGATAATAATAATATTTTTGCAAACTATATCTAGTGGATACCGTATAAATATACAAAAATTTAAAGATTATGCTTTAACAACAGCTAGGATACTTGTACAAAAATATTCTTGATACAACATGCCTAATACGGTCCACAAAATTTTAATTAACTCGTCAGATATTATTGAATCTTTTTTATTGCCTATAGGACAATTATCTGACGAGGCCCAGGAGGCATTAAATAAAGACATTAAGAAGTATAGAGAAGGATTTTTCCGAAAGTGTTCAAGGCAACAAAACTTGGAGACTGCTTATATCGTCTGATCCAGTCATATTAAGCATGCGAAAACTTCCAAGGCGAAAGTCCAAGTCATTCGAAAAAGAAGTCTTAGATTTTTTATTAGCCCCCGTCCAGAGGGATCTGCCACTAATACTACTAATGAAGACTCAGAAATTAATAGCTCAAGTGACTCAGACTCCGGGTCCGGGGATTAAAAACAATAATTAGTTATGCGACATTATTTCTGAGAATAAATGATGCTGTTATTAGTTTATTAATTATTAATTTTACGCCGTTGATGACTTTAAATAATATAAAAACAGTAAAATGTAGGCAGTATTTTTTAAAACAATTTAAATTCGGTTTTATACACATAATTATGTTTTTGTCAAGTATTTATTTATTATATTATTAAATTTTCCACCAGATTAGTAGCCAATTGACAAATATGTTAATTAGTTTTTACAATATTATTTCTCATAAACACATTAAGCAAATTTTATTACTATATATCATCGTTTAAGTTTTGGCAAGGTTTTTTCAATTTTGCCCGTCTGTGGACAGTGAAAAACTTAAATATCAAATGCTTATTGAGCAGAACTACCCGTTACTTGATGGAAAGTCATTTCAATTAACATAGAAGATCTCACGGATGGAGTTAATTAAGAAACCATGGTTCTTGGTTTTAGGTAAAGTGTATATAGGAGAAACTGGACGGTCTGTGTATTTTAGTAGTAGGAGAAAACAAATTATTCAATACGCTCTCGCTAAACACCATCACTCATCAGGACACAGGTAAAAGATACCAAGGTTCTTGCATCAGTCTGGGGTTATTATGAACGACAAATTTAAGAATCTATTGCTCCTGGAAAATTTCAATGCGTGGAAACCAATTATCACAGTGAGTTATGCGTCACGCGTCGGTGGGCACAGTTCGGGTATAAATACCTGAAGTCTTCTAATCAAAGCTCATTGAGTATTTTGATCTCGTGCAGTGAAGATCACTGAAGATGTCTTGTGCAATCGCAGGTGAAACTTCGGAAAGTAACTCCATTTTGACATGACCCAAGAACCATGGTTTTTTAATCCATTTCAACTAAGTAAACGGAAACACAAGTTTCCACTTGATTTAATTTACGAAACCAAACACATGAGAATTGTTTCGCCAACACTGTGGCTTCGTCAGATTTTAGATATTAAATAAACGTGTAACATAAAGTGTAAGCATCCATTAAATACCTGAACCTGTTTTTACAATTGTGGATATTTTACAGGCAAAATGTTTGTGATTTCCCCTTATAGCCTAATAAAGATTTAACAATGTAGAACAATTTAGCTCCAATTGATCTTTTATTAATGTATTATTTTTATATTTGTTTATTTTTATACTTTATAGTAAATTAAGTTTTTACTTTTTCGTTCTGAAGTAATGTCTTCTTAAATTAATCATTTAGAGTGATTGGGATTATCTTTTTACTTTCTGTAACTAAATTTCTGTTCAGTGTTGAACAGATTCCACAATTTAAGTTATAAACACCGGATTTATTATGTCTTTTTTTTGTTTTCGTCTTATTGTTTTTAAGATATCTACCAAGGCTGTTGTTAATCTTAAAAGCAACAGTTGCCCCTTATTTCTAAAAAAAAATCATAACATTTCATTTATTTTTCCTGCATGTGTGAAAATATGAAATTGATTATTTTTATTGAACTTATTAATAGGATAAAATAACAGTATGTTTTTTTATATTTTTTCTTTTTCACTATGTCGCCTATTAGTATTTCATGATAACCATTATTAACTGTTGTTTGTTTTATTATATTTAACTCTTTAGTATAACTTTCATTGCATAGATGTACGTCGATCAATATACGAACAAAGCTGATATTTTATGTGAAAAAGGATGATTAGAGGTATTATGTATTGTAATGTCTGTATGAAATGGCTTATAGAAAAAAACCTTATCAACCTGCTTTGATTAAAATTATTTTGAATTTAATGCTACTATGTATATAAGTAAGGAAGATTTAATAATGCTAAATATAGAAACTAAAATTCATGAGTATTCTGACGCCTTAGTAAATTTAACCCAAGATAAGCTATTTTTGACAAAAGGGCGTTGGAAATGATCGCGTTCTACTTCGGACTACTATAGTATTTCTCTAACGTTACAAAACATATTGTTATTTAACACCTCTGAAGTTTTGGTTTTTAGAAGATTTTAATAAACAGCCAAATTTAGATGTCGATAAAGTAAATTTACTAGAAATGACACAATATGAGTTTACTAAGTAGCGAATGTAACAATTTTTATAAATATCCAATGCCTAATATGCATAAAGTGTCAAAGAGGGATTACCCGGATTTCTTTACAGATTTATTTTCATACTTCCAACGCGACAGGTTGCGTACATTACCTTGTAATATAGTTACCGTGTTCGCTATATTTCATAATAATGTCAGGTTTATATATAGCGGGCCTACCCTATATCCAATAATGTTCGTCCCACATTATTCTATTTTATAAAAGGCATTTAAATGTAAATGCGGCAGATGTGCAGTATAAACACGGTATTGGATCGCTTTAATTTCATATACCGTATTTAAATAAGCAAAGCCCTCAAATGTATAGTGTTTCCCGCAAATTTAATTTGGATATATTATAAGTATTGTATACTAAAAATAATTGAAACAGTTTAAATTATTGTAGAGATAAAACTAATATTTTTTAAATGGGCATAGAAAATCTAGAATGTTTGGTGCTGCATTATTTCTGTCATGTTTTAAATACATAAAAAAGGTAATATGTTATCAATTCACCCTTTTATATGTTTTTATATACATCATATGGATATGTCTGATTTACATGCACAATTTGGATTTTTTGTACAGGGTGTCCCATTTTGGGAACTTTTGCGAGGTATCTCCGTTATTTTTATGGAAAGAAAGTTGAGGTTTTCCCGACATTATGCTATTTTTTGTAAAACTAAGATAAAAAGATGCCATTAACAAAATTATCATAGACCTTTTAGTTTTTAAGATACAGGGCTAAATTCAAAAAATGTTGCATTTTCAGGCACCCTACGTATCTCAACTATCAGATAACTTATCGAAAATGTGAAAACTGTTTCTTATATAACTTTTCCCGTAGAACTCTATTCCGCCTTCGGAATTAGTATACAAGGTCAGGTCAAAAAGTTATCTGACCCTACTTTATTTTTTTAAATAGGATATTTATAGACTATAAAATTTGTCTCTTTTTACATTTTCAAAAATATATAATGTATATTTATAAATGACAATTTTCTGAAATTAAATGCTTTTTTGGTATTTTTATAAAGCAGTTTATAAACGTTGGTATTTTTATTTAATTGGTATTTATCAATTTCTTCGAATAATGGCAGCGTATGAAAATTATGAGAAATATGGTATGCTGGTATATTTTATACAGAGTAATGAAAATTCTGAAGAAGCATCGGAATTATATTTCCTTATATTTATATTATATATATATAAGGTAAGTAGGCTATTATGGCTATGAAAATCTGTATTATCATTATAAGTTTTTGCTCGTTTAAAAGCAAATTTATTTAAGCACGGATCATTTGTTCACCCGCGTCCTAAAACATACAACAAAGAGAAGAATGAAAGAAAAGAGATAGATGTTTTGGGATATATAGAAGCAATACCTTCGTCCTTATGTAGAAAAATTGAGAAAGAAATTGGTGTGCCAAAAACTGACGGTCAGAAGATCTTGAAGAAATGTAAGTATTATCCATACAAATTTAATATAGTGCGCCGCGCCGGGCACTGTTTTGCCAGTGGTATTTGCAACAAATCGATGCTAATGATTTATTTGGCAGGCTTGTCACCTGGTCAGACGAATGCTTTTTTTCAAGTGCGGGAATTTTTAATCGTCACAATACCAGGAACTGGCATAGTGAAAAATCAGCATTTAATGTTTGAAAGGGCACAACAAGGACGCTTTGGAGTTGGGGTGTTGTATTATTTTGGGCCGACATATAGTTTATAGGATTTTTTACAGCAGGTAGATACCCAAAAATCCTTGAGGAAGTTATTCCAGAACTGCTGGGTGCGTAAAAAATAATGCAACTAAGTATAAAACAGTTACCGTTATCGGAATTGACTGAGATTTGGTATGCATACATAAATACGATGATAATACAATAATATGGTGTCAAATCGCGAACGTCTGCAAAATACAAAATATAATAAATGCAAAACAATATAAAAAAAACTTTTATTTAGAAACTATTGAACTGAAAAGCAAAAAAATAATTTAATTTACATAAACACACAACTAAACACACAACTAAAATATAATCTAAAAATATTCAAATTTTTAAAAAAGTTCTGTGTTTTTATAAGTTAAAATCTTTTTTACTTTTAAGTTCAATAATTAATAAATTGAAGTCTTTTTTAAAAAACATATTTTTACATTTATTTTATTATAATTTGAAGTAGAGAAAAAGGGACTGTACTCAAAAGAAAATTTTATTATAAATTAATTTTTAAATTATATTTTGTTAACGAAAAGAATTATTATTAGTTATTTAAATAGGAAAGAAAATTTATTTAATTTAAAAATTAAATTAAATTATTTAATTCCTTTTGTAAATAAGCTTGTTTGTAGTTGTTTGGTATTGCTTTTGTGTATTACCGCTTTCTACAATTATTTATAAAAATTAATATTTAAAACATAAAATACCAAAGTTCGCAATTAAACTCCATTTTGAAAAAAAAATAAAACATTTAAAAAAATTAAATAATCAATTTGGTTGAATTGCACAAAGCTACAGTTCAATTTTCAATCTGCATTGCAGTGTTTTACGGTTTTATTCGATACAAAAACTTAAATTTTAGTATGCATATTGGTGACCCCAGAAGCACTTTTTCAAAAAATTTTTATCATAATTTATTCTTTCTTTATATCATGTAGTTTTTGTTTTGTAGGTTAAGTGTTTAGCATAGATGTTTGAAACTAACACAGTTTTGTAGAAAATTTGAAAAGGAGGCCTTTTTTATTTCGATCGGATCCATCGAGAGATTCATGGAAGATGCTATATTAAAAAAGTGTCAAGACAGACGTTCAAGTTCAAAATTTAAAAAACTAGCTTCGGTTGTTGCTCAAGGTAAAAACTGGGGATTCCCTTCCACTGTAATTCTACCATGTTTATACAAAAAAATCCGAGGGCGGAAGCAGTTCTTTTTTCACAAAAATTTCCTTTACACTTTACACTAATGAAAAAAAAATATGTTTTTAATTTGTGTATCTCAGTATGCTAATTTTAAATGTGTTTAGAAAACACTTTCCAAAATAAGTACACTAATATTTATGGCCGACCTAGATGTTCCGCTCTGTAAATGTACAAATATTATTGTACTAAAGTTCTTCTGCTATATATATATATATATATATATATATATATATATATATATATATATATATACGTATATATACATATATATACAAAAACGGTTTTAATAAAAAAAATAATAAAAATATGCAAAGCTGCTTTTTAAATTTACAATCAATACAAATTAATACGCATAAAAGGATTGGGGCAATGCTTAAGGCTGCACAAAGATATTTTTGCCATAAAATGATATAATATACAGGGTGTCCCGAATTGCAGTGTCCAAACTTTAACAGCGCATTCTGCATTCATAACAACCCCTAATTTTCTATAGAAACATATATCGGCAAATGCTTCGTTATCGAAATACAGGGTGTTAAAGTTTTAAGAAAAAAATTGTTATTTAGTCATAACTTTTTTAGTACTTGAGATATTGTTATTAAATTTGGTAAACAGCATTTGAGTAACAAAAGGCATTTTTTGATTTGAAATATTTTTTAATTCTTTATCAGTGGCGTCCGTACAGGATTTTTTATTGAATATTCTTGAAGAAAAAATGGTACGCTACTGCTTTTTCTGAAAACAAAAATCATTCCTAAAATCCCCACTCAGTTTGGAGCAAATTTGATCCATTGGATTTCGAGTTAAAAACTAAAAACTATTTTTATGTATGGCGTAGTTAAAATTTCCATTATTGTTAATTATTTCAGTGGCAAAACCTTTAACATCTTGTTATGCCATGATTGCATTTTTGTGACAATTGAATAATTGCTAGTTTCGTCTTTAAAGTGTGACATTTGAGTTTTTAGAGTAAATAAATGTCAGGTACATTACAGTTTATACAAAAAGGTAATTATCAGTCTAACTAGCGATTTCAAAATGGTGTTATTCAGTAACTTTGAGTATGGTGATATTCATTTCGTTTATGGTTTCTGTAATGGAAATGCAAATGCAGCAGTACGGGAATACCAACGAAGATTTCCAAATAGAAGATTACCTTGTAAACAAGTTTTCATTAAAACGCATTTAATGTTTAGGAATTTTGGACTCAAAAAGAATCCGAGAAACGAAGGTAGGAGAAATGAACAATATCGAAACGTAATTTTAAATAAGTTTGACAACAATAGGACATTAAGCCTACGAAGAGCAGCTCATAATTTACAAGGCAACGCAGTTTTTGTTTCTAAAAATAAGGTTCTTCGCGTTTTGAGGAAAGATCACAAGAAGCCATTTCAGATGCAGCCAGTTCAAAACTTACAACCTGGTGATGCCGAAAAACGTGTCAGTTTTTGCAATTGGTTTTTGCGCCAAATAGAGGAAGACGAGAACTTCTTTAAAAAAATTTTATGGACTGATGAAGCCACATTTACCCGAAACGGCTCAATAAATTTCCATAATTTACGAATCTGGAGCCATAACAATCCACTTGTTGTACGAACTAGAGCATTTCAGCAAGATTTTTCTGTTAATGTTTGGTGTGGTGTAATAAATGAAATTTTTTGCGGGCCCCATATTCTACCACCACGCCTAGATGGACAGTTATTTAATGATTTTCTGCAAAATGAGTTATTTCAATATCTAGAAGATATTCCTCTAAATCTTAGAAACGAATTCTGGATTCAAATGGACGGGGCTCCCGCGCATTTTGCACTTGTAAATCGCGAGTGGTTAAATAATAATTATCCAGAACGGTGGATTGGACGATTAGGAGCTACAGCCTGGCCACCACGTTCCCCTGACTTCACACCTGTTTATTCCAGACCAGTTCATACAAGAGAAGAACTGATTCTAAGGATAGAGCAAGCCTGTGAAACTTTGCGAGCCAATACGAATTTTATACGCCATGCCACTGACACAGTTAAGAGCAGATGCCGAAAATGTGTCGAAGTTAGAGGAGCTCATTTTGAGCAATTATTGTGAATTTTAAGGCCCACATTAATCCTTAATGCTATTTAAAGTGCTCTATACATTTTTTTCACGATTTAAGTTAATAAAAGTTATGAATTCTAGTTTTTGTAAAATTAATTACGAACTTAGTTAATAAAGAGTAGTTTCTGTAAAATGAAGTATCATCTTCAAAATTGAATTAATTCTAATTACTGTTTTAAAAAATGAATCCACGATTTTAGAATTATAAACTCATCTGTCATACTTTAAAGACGAACCTAGCAATTGTTCAATTATCACAAAAATGCAATCATGGCATACCAAGAGTCGACAATGAAGGAATGATGGTAAGTACCAAGGACATTAGATTTTAATAGGTTGCCTGCTAACTTCTGCGATGTCACCCTGATAACCCAAACATAATGCAAATCTCCATTACAACGGGTCGATGACGTCATCTCTCCTTAGTTGTCAGACAAGCTTTTATTTTAGAAACCCTACATACGTTGTTCAGAAATTATGAACTCACCCGGAATGCATGAAATAAATATCGGAAACCAAATAATTTTAAAAACTTGCTGTTACAATCCCACCTTAAAGGTTTTTGCTACTGAAATTAACAATAATGGAAATTTTAACTATGCCATACATAAAAATGGTTTTTAGTTTTTTACTCGAAATCCTTACACCGCACGAAAAAAAGACAAGGGATCAAATTTGCTCCAAACTGAGTGGGGATTTTAGGAATGATTTTTGTTTTCAGAAAAAGCAGTAGAGTACCATTTTTTCTTCAAGAATATTCAATAAAAAATCCCGTACGGACGCCACTGATGAAAAATTAAAAAATATTTCAAATCAAAAAATGTCAAGTAATAAAAAAGTTATGACTAAAAAACAATTTTTTTCTTAAAACTTTAACACCCTGTATTTCGAAAACGAAGCATTTGCCGATATATGTTTATATAGAAAATTAGGGCTTATTTTGAATGCAGAATGCGCTGTTAAAGTTTGGATACTGCAATTCGGGACACCCTGTATAATATATAAGTAAAAAACAAATTATTCAATCCGCTGTCACTGGACACCAGCATTCAACATTATTTATGTACAGTATAGCAAGATTCTTGCACCAGTCTCGGGATATTATAACAGAAATAGCCTATTGAGATCACGAACACCCTGAAAAGAGACGTGGGCTGAAGATACCTCGTGCAATTACAGACGAAACGTCGGAAAGTTTACACGAGCTAAACCCAAGAATCATAATTTTTTAAGATGACTATAACTGATCTTTTGATTTGAAACAAAAATCAGTGCTCCAGAAAAGTTAATCCCATCAAAATAATGAATTTCCGTATTAACAAATTTTAAAATGTAAAACATTTAAAAAAAATACTTTAATTTACAACTGTAACACATAAGCAGTTCTAATTAAAGAAGAAAAAACATGGGCACAGCTGCTTTTTAAATTTATCCCTCCCCATCCATAAGCACTTTGCCACTGGTGCGAGTGCAGTGATTTGTGTACACTGTATTTACCGAAATACCATTTGGAGCACGAAAAAGCGATAGTGTAATTAACTGTAAGAGCAATTAGAGCTGTACAGCGCTAGAGCTCTCAGTGAGTTATGCCCTCAAATAGATTGCCGTTTATCATGAAAGTGCTTTATAATGCCGAAATATGTTTGTTTAGGAAGCCTAGGCCGTGTATAGTTGTTAAATTGTCTGTTATCTTACGATTAATTGATAATCTTAATTGAACGGTGTACGAAGTTAATAAAGGAAACAAGTAAATAGATTTCTCATTTAGATTTTGATAATAATGTTGCAACATGACTAATTTATGAAATCTAGTATATTTTTTTATACTAGTGGATCGATTAGAAAAACATTTTAGTCTTTCAGCAAACATTAAAGAAATGGAAATTTTCTCCAAACATCCTGAACATTAATGGAAAATTTGGGACCATGCTTTTTTATGTCTTGACTCACACTGTGTGTTAGTCGAGTATTTGTATAGAAAATCTTTACACTCTATATGAAAGTCGCTTCTTCTGTGAGCATTTTGTTTTCGACATCATAGATTTATCTCTCAAATTGTCCGAATTACAGATTTTTTGTTGAAACTTTACAGAACAAATAAACAAACAGAAGTAGGCTTTATCGTCGGAGGAAAATTGTTTTAATTTTATGGACAAAGCGAAATTTACCTTAAAACAAAAAAAAAAACAAAAACAATGAAAAAACGAAATATTGATCGAAAAAAAATTATTTTTCGATAGGTAAATCCAAATACATAAATTGTAAATATAACATTCGTTATATTCGTAACATTGCCGTAAAGCGGTTAAAGAATCCAGTTGACCTAGCAAAAGGAAATAAACAATACATATGAGAGGTGAATAATTTCCATGACATTGAAATTAAAATTACGCGACCTTAAGCTATCAGACAGTACATTCCTCATAAAATATTTTCAAATGACTTGCAGCAACATGATTTAAGTAAACAAACAAATAAAGTGCAAACATAGGGATTGTTTTTAAATGTTCTGGAAGATGATTGTAAAGTTTTATGGCGTTGTAAATAATTGATTTTTCATTAATTCTGTGGGAATGGGAAAGTATATGCCATGCCTAGAGTTTTTGGTAGGATATACGTGTTGTGGCCTTTCCGGGAATGTGCTTATATGTTTTCTTATCAAACAGCCGGTTTCTAAAATAAATAATGCAGGAAGTGTTAATATTTCATGTTTTTGAAATAGTATTGGCAGTGCGCTCTATTATTTAGACTAAACAAATAGCGGATTGCTCTCTTTTGAAGCCTAAAAATACTAAGAAATTGGTGGTACAGCAGCCCCAAAAGGGAAGGCCATAACGGAGATGGGATTCGAATAGAGGGAAATAAGTAAGTCTGGCAAAAGACACGTCCAGTTCTTTTGAAACTGATCGAATGGCAAAGCAGGCGGTAGAAAGTTTTTTAGTTAAGGTGTCAATATGCTTCGACCATTTTAGGTTGTCATTTGTATTCAAACACAGGAATTTAACCGACTTAACGTATTTAATATTGCTGTTGAGTATATGAAGTGGTTGTAAAGTCCCCTTATAAGTTAACGCCACCGTTTTACCAACATTGAAGCAAAGCAGATTGGAATCGGACCAAGCCTTAATCATAACAAGGTCGTTAGAAATATTAGAATGTAAAGACGTATCAAAATCACTCCATGTTATGCTTATGTCGTCAGCAAACAGAGAGATTTTTCCATTAGTTTTGAGGTTGGTGATATCATTAATGTATAACAAAAAAAAATAGGTCCCAAAACCGAACCTTGAGGGACTCCACTTGTAAACAATTTACAATCAGAATCAGAATCATTTGTTCTGACAAATTGTTGCGTATTCCCGAGATAAAATTTAAACCAATTTAAAGAAATACCACGGATTCACAGTCAAAGGCTTTTGCATAGTCACAAAATACTGAGGCGGTGGGGTGGTTGTTATTGAGGGATAAGTAGACGTCGCTAACAACGACAACATGGCGTCACTGGTGCACTTGTTGGGTAAAAATCCAAACTGATCCGGGGATATTATCTGATGTTTAAGGAGAAATGGCATAAGACGATTCTTTAGTAAACTTTCAGTGATTTTTGATAGCATTGGTAGTACAGCAATTGGGCCATAATTGCAAGAGTTAGTTTTTTCACCCCCTTTATGAAGAGGAATAATTATAGCTGTTTTAAGGTATTCAGGGAATATACCTTGTATAAGGAATTCATTTATTAGTGTTGTAAGGGCCTCTATGACTGGGAGCGACAGGTTCAGGTATATTTTAATTGATAGGCCATCAGTGCTACACGTAGATTTACTTGTGATGTTATTCATTTCTTTCAATAGTTCCATGCGGCTAACAGGGCTTAATAAAAGGCTATCAAGGACATTTTTCGATGGAGGGAGAAAGAAATAGGGTCCAAACTTGGCGAGATACCAGAGGTAAAATTTTTGCTTACATTAACAAAATAATCATTTATGTCATTTGGCCTTGGCAAGATCTGAGTCACAGGGTGGGTTTGATTTGTTTCTGAGGTCATTGATAATCGACCAGGTTTCCTTTGAAACGTTTTTAGACTTTGTTAGACGTTTTTGAAAGTATATTTTTTTGCTGACTTGATTAGTTTAATATAGATCCTCTTATAACTAGAGATATAGTCCAAAATAAGAATGGAGTCAGTGATTTTTTTTTTATATATAAGAGGGAACGCATATTTTCAGCAGAAATGCGTAGTCCTTTCGTGGTCCACGGTTTATGACGGTTAGCTTTGATAGTATTGAGCGGGAAGGCCTTATTAAAGGCACTTACGTTTATTCTTTGTGTTTATTACGATACACAAACAACGTATGCCAGTCCGGTCGCTCATGTTTAACCACGAGCGCGCATTGCCTCACCCGGGTAACAGCGCGTTCAGCTAACTTGATTGCTTCAGTTATTTTTGAATAAGTGTTTTTGAATATTCAAAAATAGTTTTAGTTATCTTTTAAACTTTTTCTAGTTATCTATTAAACTATGCAAAAATAAAAATGCCTGCGTGTGCTATTGCTGGTTGCTTAAACTATAGACGGAAAACCAAAGGTACAAATATAAAGCATTATTTTTTTCACTCAAATAAAGACTTGGCAAAACAATAGATGGTTGCTTGAGAGGAAATTATAAAATTATTCCACCTTGAAAATTTTACTCCGTGAAGTCGAGTTTTATAGTAAAAATCAGGTATAACAAATGATCCACTACATAATATTTAATAATAATATAATGGTGAATGCGTATAATCGAAACGCGAGAATAGACTACTACAAAACTTCTTGTAATATATCTTGGCACATCCTGAATGTCCCTTGAAAATTTTATCCAAATTGGTGAAACCATCGCGGAGTATAAACATAAAAAAGCAACAAAATAGTCGCCACTCAACCATTTTAATTTTTTTTAATATTCTTGCTATGAAACCACTGTGGCAATATCCTGCATCTCCCCTGAAAATTTCATCCAAATTGGTCAAACTGTAGCGGAGTAATCGATGCACAAACATAAAAAAAGTACATAGGGTCAAACTGATAACCTCCTCTTTTCAATACGTTTTACTCATAACGAATGTTCATTTTTCGAAAATGTCAAGTAAAATTCTAGATTTTGAGGTGGCATATTTTTCTGGTCACTCTATATACATAAAATTACATAAGGGGATAGCAAAAGAGATACCTTTTAGCAAATGGAGTTGTATGTCTATTGCACACTTCAATGCTTCAGTTTGAAAGGGGTATTTATAGAAATTTAAATTTAATTACACAGCTCGCTGCCTTTATCGCTCTTATATATGTTTTTTTTATATTATTGTTATTAAAAACGGGAGAACGGATTTCAAATCAAAATATATGGGACTACCAGAGAAACATCCTATACCGTTTGACTCATCAAAATCGTGCAAACCGTTTAGACAATATGCGCAAATATAAAAAAAATACATACAGGTCAAATTGAGAACCTCCTCCTTTTTTGAAGTCGGTTAATCAGTATAAAAGAAATTAAGGACAATATCTTTTGATAATGCGTACCTTTTAATAACCATTACTTTATTTACTCGTGGATAGATCAAATTTTTAAAATATAATTAAGGCAAGGTTACAAATTAAGTGCTTATAACATCTGCCGCATGTATTGCTTCTTTATAAATAGTGGACTCGTTAGCCAGAGAAAAATTTTTATAATTCAGAAATCATAATTTTTCCACAACAACTTTGGAACGGTTTGAGATTTATTTTTTAAATTTTGAGCTTTAGGGTAAGGCGGTAAATGAGCAGTATTAATTATATTTAATCAAATATTTCCTTTTTTTACTTCCATCGTAAAAAGAACGCATAGTAATTGTATAAAATCCAGGTTTTTAAAGATCTTCACGTTTTAGGGTCCCTTGATGCCAAGAACCATGTTTTCTCAAGTCCATTGCTCTGTCGGTCTGCCTATTTGCGGCATTGCTAAAAAACTACGTATACGATTGACTTCAAATTTTGGTCAAAAATAAAGGATCATATGGGGATGACAGGGCAAGATAACCGAACAAAAATGAACTTTTGCCTCAGTAATTATATTCGATTGAGGAATTTAAACAAGAAATCAGTATTAAAAATTCTCAGAGAAAACTAACTAGGAAAAACTAGGAAAATTACAAAATTTGAGGCTAAAAAAAATAAACTTTAAAATGTCTGCATCGATGTAAGTAGGACAGATGTTTGCTATATATGCATTATTTCTTTAATATGAAAATAAAACAGATTTCGTTGATTGTACTTTTTGATCTAAACATATTTACCCTGTGGGCGAAACTTCAAAAACCTATAATGATACCATCAGATGACCTTCTAGAAAATTTGATTTAAGTTTGAGACAATTTCATTAAAAACAACGTATTTTAGCCATGACACGCTTTGCCCTTATCGCTGTATACACGCATTTTTGTCACACATTACCTATTTCGTGATTTTTCTGTCTCTTATATAGTGTCTCATTTTAATTAAGAACAACATAATTTAGATGTAACAAGATTTTTCCGTATCACTCTGAATACATACATTTAGTGCGAAAAGTTGAGCGATAAAAAATAAAGAGATATATAGTATTTTTCCGAAAATTGATTCAATGCTTATAATATAGTTCATATCTATTTCAACATTTTTCAAAAACGATCGTTTCCAAGTTACAGTTATAGAACACCCAGTACCATATATTATTTATACATCAAGATAATTAATTAATTTGAAAGTTTTTTTTAAAGCAATGCATTTTTAATTACTTGTAAGAAACTGCTTTGTTTGAAACATGAGATTATTATGTATAATTATTGTACTATAAGCCCGTGTACATATTAGACGTTCTTTTTTGAATTTAGTAGGATTTTATAACTCAGACAAACAATAAGCCTATTTTTATTAATGAAAATGAGGAAAGAGGAACGTAAAAGTCCAATCAGCCTTCTTGTGGTAAAATTTTTATTTATCTAATTCCTACGCGTTTCGATCCTAGCGGATCATCATCAGGGGACAACTGATTGTCTGCAAGTACAAAATAATTCGAAATAGTGTGGAAAAATTCTACTTAAGTAGAAGTGGAATGAATTAGGGACAAGGGTGCGTTCTCGCGAAAAGCCTCGGGAAAGCCTAATAGAATATTGTGCATAATTAGAAGAATAGGATCGTACACCAATGAAAATAGTAAGAAACTTAATTTAGTATACCGCGCAGATTAGAAGCTCTTATAGGTGCTCGATGATACAACACTCGGTACTAAGCACATTTTTAAATTAATATTTAGTTATCCAAGTTTATTATTTCGTGTATATTAAACCTGTTTTATAAAATTTGTAGCACTTTTTTTTCACTAGAACATTGTTTCTCGAAAATTATTCAGAAAATTAGCCAAAAAAAAAATTAGGAATAAACTCATGAAGAAAAAACAAAATGTTCGTAGAAGAAGCCTCTATTGTATTCAGAGTATAAACATTTTCTATACAAATACTCGACTAATACACAGTCAAAAATAAAAAAAAAAACACGGTACCAATTTTTCTATTAACATCCATGAAGTTTGGAAAAAAATTTCATTTCCTCAATTTTTTCTTGAAAAACAAGGGCATTACCTGCCTACAATTTTTTCTAAATCGGTTCACTGGTGTAAAAAATATAAGATATATATATAGACTTAAGTCAGAAATCAAGTGCGTCACTTTTTTTGGAACTGAGTGTATTTAGTCTAGCAAGCGAGCTGCATGTTCAGTCAAATACAAAATGGCAGTTGAACTTGAAAATGCGTCGTCGTTTAGTAAAAAAACGTATTTTTTTCAAATCAGTTAAAATAACTTTTCTTTAATTCTATATCAGAATTTCGAAAAGTCTACAGAAAAATTACTAACTTTTCGATAATTCTAAAGAAAATCAAGATACTTTCACTGAGGATATATGTTTGTTCGTCGGATAAGACGCTGAAAAGTCGATACATTTTAGAGTTCCTCAGATATCCTCTTTGAGCTTTATGAGATTGTTCATGGTGTGTTTAGGAAGCCCTCATCCTCGAACATAGAATTAAAAATTTCTACAACCCTGCACATAAACCTAATTAAAAAGAACTTTTAACTCCTAAGAGTAAAATAGCTCGCACATTTTAAAGGAATTAGCAATATCCTATAAGATTAATATTCAATCAATTCCGTATCATAAATTGATACACTCATAAAATCGACAACCTCGCTTTGCATAATGGTCTACGTGATATAGCTGAGAAAGATTGGCTCCACAAAGGAATATTTATTTTTACTCTAGAGCAGAAAATGTAAAATTCCCTGGAATTGAAGCGGGCTTGTTTAGCTGTTGTCGATGTTCTATTTTTCTATGTTACTCATTTTTGTACTTCCTTTTTTCTTTTAGTTTTGTATGGTTCTTTTGTTAAAATTGTTTTTCCTTGTTTGGGAACCGTAGACCGCCGTGTGTAGTTGCTAAATTGTCTGTTACCCTAATTAATTAATTGATAAATCTTAATTGTTAATTGAAGTTAATAAACGACACAAATAAATATATTTGTCATTTAGATATTGTTATAAATAATGTGAGCTGTATGGAATTATGTTAATGTTCCAAATTTTGAAGACTTGAGAACAATCTCAATATCACCTTTGCCGAATATATTATCTCATTGGATGATTTTAATATATATTAAAAAAACTAAAAATATTAACATAACGAAGTAGGTTTCGTTTTACTTGCAATGTAATTACATTGTAAGAATCGCTGAAAGTTCAACTTCATTTTAAAAGAAATTAAAACCTTATTTTACGAAATACAATTATTCCATTACAGCACACAGGCCGTTGCAGTGCCACGGAGAGCTCCCATAAATATTAAAGATTTGCTGTAATGTGCCCAATTAATTTTTATTTGCTCGTTAGGTTTCCCTAAATTAGAAAAAATAAATCTCATTTTAAAGAAATTTTTAAAAATCCCGGTATACACTTTCTAGATAATTTTTGGTCCTTAAAACTGTTATAGCATGAACTTTCAGTATAACAAAACAAGGAGGAGTGATATACCCTTTTATGCCTCCAATGAAATATATACGTCCATGACGTAGATTGGTTTTAGAAGAAACAGTTTTTATTGATTATTAAATTATTTCCTTTAATCCTTGGATGAACGGCAATACAACCAAGCTCCCTTAACTTTTCAAATGTTAGCCTAAATGTTTTAAATATTTAAATTATCACTATACAGGGTGTACAAAATTGTATGGCAACTCAAAGTTTCATTGTTTAAACATATTCTTGGATTATACGCCTAAGGGGGTTCCAATTATAGTCAATCACCTTGCACATTGTAAAGGTGGGCAACTAAGAAAAGGGCAACTAAAAGAGAAAAATAATCTTGCCTCACAAGCTCATCTGTGGTATATCGTATAGAAAGTATTTTAAATATTATTTTTAAGAAGAACGCCACCCATCTCCTATAAACTCGCCATTTCTTTAACCGTTATAATCGTTCTTTATTGGACCAAAAAAAAAATCAACGTTGGTAATTAATAAATATATACAGGGTTATTCACGCAACCCATTCTTTAAAAGTTTTTGATGATGCCATTTAGATAAAAGTTTCAAGTTTTGTGATTAAGGTAAGGTCAAGGGGTACTTCTTTTTTGAAATATTTTTAACTTCCTGTCACTTCCGGTTTAACCGGAAGTTGGTATCAACTTGCTTATTTTAAATGGAACACCCTGTATTTTATGATATTTTTGGATTCTACGGAGAATTTTAATGCTATTTTATGTAGCATATCCTAATCCTAACCTAACCTAACCTAGGTTCAAGCGTTCTTAAGATATTTGACCTTGAACCGAAAATGAGCCTTCGGGGTACCAAATTTTAAAATCTCATATTTTTGTTTTGAAGATATAATCTTCATATTTTGCAGACGATCGGTAAATAATCTTTTTTGATTTTTATTGAATTTGTCTATTTTTATACAGGGTGTCCTAAATTCAGCGGCAAACATTCACATTTTTAAAGCCGCTAAAGTCCGTTTTTTTAAATGGGACACCCTATAACTTTATGCACTATTAAATGTAGAATTTAATTTTCTATCGAACTGTATTAAGGTTCCCTTTACCTATTCGTAACTATTTTCGAAATAACCAGGTTTTTATTAAACTATCATATGTATTTGCTAAATGCTTACACCTTCCCGTAGTAAGCCATGGAAAATCAATTGTTGTGCTTTTCTATTCAACTTGACAGCTGATTTGAAACTTTTAAATTAAAATAAAATAACACTCAAAAGCTGATATTTTCAATTTATTTTATATTCGCTGAGAATGTTACAAAATATTGGAGAGAACGTGCAATGTTTTTAATGAAAAACATCCTCATTTATCGCCAATGAACAAGAGAAAATTGAAAAGGATTGAAACGAAATTTTTTCGTTTCGGAAAAGTTAAAGTTATAAAAAATGTAATAAATTGTTTACATTATTTTTAACCATATCTACTAAGTTCGAGACTGTTCTAAACTTGTTTTAGTGAACCTAAAAATTATAGCAATCTAACAATCAACAATAAATAAATAAAATAATAAAATTGAATTATAACAAATGTTCTATATGCTGTCCGTTCATTTGAAGACACATTTCAATTCTTCTTTGTACAGTTGCTGTGGCCCGTTGAATTTGTCCGTTTTCTAATTCGGCAAAAGCTGTTCGTATCCTGTCCAGTAATTCTTGTTAGTTATTTACTGGGGAAGCATAGACTTTACCTTTGATAAATCTCCATAAAAAAAAGTCTAGGGGTGTTAAATCAGGCGATCGCCGGGGCCATCTCCAAGGGCCATTGGGACCAATCCAGCGATCTTCAAAAATTCGAGATAATTGGAGATAAACTGCAGCGGAATTATGTGCTGGTGCCACATCTAATTGATACCAATAATTTTGCAGCTCACCAATAGGAATTTCTTCTATAAATTCAGAAACCGTCCCTCGTAGAATTTCCAAATACTTATCACTGTTTAAATTGTCTTCATAAATACAGTACCGCACCTGATCATTTAATACTATACCGAAAACATTGAAGCTAAACCTCTCTTGAGAACGCGTTTCCCGTAAAGCGTGCGGATTTTCTGCTGCCCAGAAATGTTCGTTTCTTCTGTTTGTTATTCCTTCTCTAGAAAATTTCGCTTCATCGGTCCAAAATATTTTTGAAAGGAATTTTCAAAAACATGTATTCGCAGAATTATACTCGTTCTGCACGTTCTGCTCGTTTTGGAAGGAATAAGGGTGCATATGATGTTCGCTCAAGATTCCTTGGGCAGATGAAAAAGAAATTTCCAAATCGTTTTCTGCAGACGGTATTGAACTTTGCGGGTTTGCGTGGAAATAAGCTAATGTGTTTATTACGTTATCCTCGGCATTTGTCACTGGTTCTCTCCAAAATTTTATACCATTCTCAATAAATATAAAATAGATTGAGAATATCAGCGTTTGAGTATTCTTCCATTTCGATTTAGAAGATTTAGTTTATCATTGACAGCTTTCGATAAATAACGCATACTAATCGTATGTCATATTGAATATTGGATCTCAATTGTTTTTCCATGGCTCACCATTGGAACATGTAAACATTTAAGCAAATACATACGATATTTTTATAAAACCCAATTATTTCGAAAATGGTTACGAATAGGTATAGGGAACCTTAATACAGTTCGATAGAAAATGAAATTCTACATTTGATAGTGCATAAAGTTATAGGGGATCCCATTTAAAAAAACGGACTTTAGCGGCTTTGAAAATGTGAATGTTTGCCGCTGAATTTAGGACACCCTGTATAAAAATAGACAAATTCAATAAAAAAAAATATAAACCTAAGATTATGACCGATCGTCTGCAAAATATGAAGATTATATCTTCAAAACTTACAAAAATATGAGATTTTAAAATTTGGTACCCCGAAGGCTCATTTTCGGTTCAAGGTCAAATATCTTAAGAACGCTTAAACCTAGATATAGGACATGCTACATAAAATAGCGTTAAAATTCGCCGTAGAATCCAAAAACACAGGGTGTTCCATTTAAAATAAGCAAGTTGATACTAACTTCCGGTTTAACCGGAAATGACAGGAAGTTGAAAATATTTCAAAAAAGAAGTACCCCTTGACCTTACCTTAATCCCAAAATTTGAAATTTTTATCTAAATTGCATCATCAAAAACTTTTATTGAACGGGTTGCGTGATTAACCCTGTATATATATATATATATATATATATATATATATATATGTCCTATATATATATATATATATATATATTCCTAAATATATATTTCAGCCTATTTTTTTCAGCATTAATAACCTTATCCAAACTTATCTTAAAATTAAACCCCCTAGAGTCTGCAGTTAACAAACAGATTTTCTAATTTATCAGTTGTAAATTTGCCCGGCAGTATTTTTTTTTTCAAAGAATAATCAGTTAGTTCCAACAATATAGTTGTGCTCCGTCGAAGTGCATTATAACTAGCATTCGTTAACCGGCCATCAAGGTGGCTTTTAGAATTTCATCTTTTGGGAAAGTAAAAGCACAAGACCTAGTTTTAAGTACTATTATTATTAGGGACACAACACACTCTAGGCATTTTAATACAAATATTATAATTTGGTATTAACCTAGATACCTCTTAATACAACTCTATTTTTTGTTGGCTTATAATATTCGTTTGAAGTACTTTACTCGAGCCTTTATCACCTTTCTATTAGATCACGACCAGCACAAAATAAACCACCCGTTATCAAAACAATATAACAATAATATAAATACGCAAGACAAAAGTGTCGCACGTTAAATATAGTTTAAAAAGAAATGTTTCATATAAATATTATCCCTAACACTTAGAACAGTCCTTGTACCGACAATTGGCACAATTTTTTTTTGTACAGAACGAAAATATATCTACAAAAAAAACTTAATTTGTTTTTGCTGCGTGTGCTTTAAACAAACAATCGCAAAACCGCCATTTTCATACTGCTGTGCTGGATTCGGCCGTAACCGCAAGCATCGCTGTCGGTTTCACTACTTGATGGCCTATAGGCGGATTCCCATTTTATATTTGATATCGAATCAGTCGATTTTACACATTTTTGCAATTCCTGTTGGCGTGAATATCAACTCGCACCGAGGAAAACGATAACGCTCCTCTCGCTACTTCCTTAAGTGCCGATTTACTCATTTTGGCATATTTGGATGCTAATAGGCAATTAGATATGTTGGTATTTTGATGAGTTTTGATTTTTTTTCTGCAAGAAATTCATCAATTTTTAAGAAAAAATGTAATATATATGTTAGTAATCTATTAGATCTATTAGACATGTGTTCCGACGTGTAGCTAAGGCTTTGCTAAAACTCATTTGAATCAAATTTCAATACTTTCACAAACCTTGGAACTGAATTTTTATAAGTACCCTCTGATCAGTATGGGTGTAATGTATCGTTCTTCCGGAAGCATAAATGGATTCTACTGGTCTTAAAGAAAACGTATTTTACATACTTTACATAAATTCTGTACAAAAATAATACAAAATGTGTTTATTTCACAATAAAGAAATGGAAAAGGACCGTGAAATTCCTATCATTATTTATAGCGATTATTCGTTGGAAGCATTCAGCATTGCTCCGTTTAAGTTATATTTATGTACAATCTAATTTTTAAAAGTGCTCTTTTTATATAATGTGCGTTAATAGCACTTAATATTATTACTGCACATTCGATTAAATGCGCACAGATGTTACCCTGTCAGCACCCTATAACGTATGAACGCATAACCGAATTAGCGTTCGGATCATATCATACGCAATAAATGGGGGTACCGAACTGGATTTGCAGAGAAGGGTAATTTTCGAGAGTTATTAACGAATTTGGCGATGCACGGTAATTTCCTAGAAATTATGTATTAATCCTTCCATTGGGTTTATAACGAACAACTGGATTGATAATTTAAAACAGATTAGTTTTCGAATATTACCAAGCATTTATTATTTCATTCTTATGTTTTTATGATTTCCTACGATCACTTATGACATTCATAAAAAAACGCATTGTTAACTTGACTAGAAAGTGATATCCCACGCGTGTTGAAAATATTTTCTGCGCGTGTGTTGAAACAGTTATTTTCCTTTGACTGTTGATAGGATAAAAAAATAATTTCCGCTATTCTTTAAGTGCTAGTCAGAAATTCATTTTTTTTTGTATCTCTCACTTTGCTTATTTATTCGAAACATTTTAGTGAGGATTAATCTATATTTTTAAAATACAAACCAATTTTTTCTCTGCTAGCAGATCCCACTTGACCAGTTTGGCAGAAAATTTTTAAAATTAAGATCTACCAATAGACATGCTATCTTTACTTAGTATATAATAAAAATTGCAAGTAGAGAAACAAAGATAAAATAATTTATTTAAAGAAAGAGCCCATTTTTAGTATTGAAAATACTATTGGGATCATTATTAAGGAAACTTAACATAGCCTGTCACAAATTCGACACCTAAACTGCGATAAGGTGTTCAATAAAATAACACGTATAGATTAGGAGTGCCGGCGCATTAAATGAATGAATAAGATAACATTATAATATGAGGTAATCGGATTGCCCATGTATGGACTTCGTTAGATATATAATAACTGTGGTATAGATGAACAGATTTTATATAAAAATAAAATTGTTTGTGTGTATATTGTGTGTAACTAATTTTAATATTGAAAATATTATTGGAATCACTTTTATGCAAACTTAACACTGCATGTCGTAACCTTGATAAGGCAAAATCCCGATTCCGAAACTGCGATAACCGGTTCAGTAAAATAATACGTATAGATTACGGGCGTACGCACTAAAGGATTAAATAAGATAGCATTATAATGAGGTCATCGGATTGCCCAGGTATAGATGAATATTTTTTATGTAGAAAATATAGAATACTTTATATACAAATAAAATAGTCCATTGTTTTGTGTATGTATCTGGGTAACGAAATTCTGAGTCTTATATTAAAATAAGGTAAATACGGATTGTTAACCAGGCAAATATAAGAAATTGCCCTACATTCAAGGTCTTACAAATAATATTACTAACCACCTTAAATGTTGTGTATAAATTCCTTGTAAACAATGCAATCAGTGTTACATAGGACAAACTTCCCAACATATTAAAAATCGTTCGACACAACACAAAAGCGACCGCCGTATTGGGAAAAACTCATGTGCTTTGGTTGATCATTTTCAGAAAGAGGATCAGAATTTTGATTACGAAAACATACAAATTCTGGAATATGAAAATAATTACAGAAGAAGGCTATTTCTTGAAATGGTACATATCAACAACGAAAATAATTCAGTTAATTCTAGATCTGACATCCAACAGCTGCGCACCATTTATTGCAATCTGTTGAACAAATGAATTCTTTGCCTTGTTCAACAAAAAACAAATAACTTAAATACCATAAAATAAATATTCCACGAACTTCAATATGTACGTAAAACTGTTTATCAATGTTTCTTTTGCCACAAAAAAATAAAATAGTTATTATTCAAAAAAAAAAAGAAATAAATGTATATATAAATGTCTTGCTAGTTGTTAAGTTCTACCTGTTATCAACATTTCAATATTCATGTGGTTGTATTCGTCCTAATTTAACGTTCTATTGTGTGTTGAAATGCATATAGCCATGTTTTTTGTAACTTCACTTGTAAGTAAGTAACTGTATTTTTTTAGTTTGTTATCATTTTAATCTGTGGTGTATTTTAGCGTTTCCTCCTGATGAAGTCATAAATAAATGACGAAATATAGAGGATGTCACAAGTAAATTAGTTATTTATTTGACCTACAGACCGCATCCCCGATATTAGATTCCTTATTTATCTTAGTACGGTCGTGAGCATCTAAAATATATACATATATATATATATATATATATATATATATATATATATATATATATATTGATTTTTTAAAATATTACTATAAGATTTATGAATATTACTAAAAAAAATCGGTAAATTCTCTCTTTCTTCCTCCCTCATAATGAATCTTTCCTTTTATTAGCAATAGTGAAGTGTAACTCAATTTAGTTCAGTATATAGTCATTTAGTAATTTTATTTGGTTGCCATTTTATTTCAGCATGTTAAATTCATACGACCACTTTACCAGTTAACCCCTATATCACAACGTTTGCATAAACTTTCAAATTAATCTAGAAAGTAGTTTTTTCAGGCTGTTTTTTATATATTTTATTAGGCTGCCATTTTGTTTTGCTATATTATATGCATACCAAAATATTACCAGTTCATTTCTATGTAACACTTGGAGATAAATTGGATAATTAGTTTTTTTAGTAATATTTTTTAACAGTTTCACTATTATCCCCATAAGACCCTTAATTTTTGACTAAAATTTGAAGTCAATCAGATAAATAGCTGCTATGCCACGAACTGACAGACAAACCGACAAGTGGACTGACGGAATTAACAAAATATATTTTTTAAACATCTAGGGACGCTAAAATGTGGAGGAAAACCTGAGACGGTGATTTTCTTCACGATTAAAAACATTTTATTTGGCCGCCATTTTGTTCCGCCATCTTGAATCAGTACCACAAATTTACTAGTTCATCTCTATACCACAATTAATTATGGAATATAATTTGAAATCAGGACGTTAAGTAGTTTTTCAGACTGAATTTTTAATATTTTATCAAGCCGCCACTTGATTCGTCATCTTGGATTCCTACCAAAATTTTACCAGTTGTTTCCTATATAATACTTTATTTTTGTGCAAAATTTAAGAGGATGTTTACCAAAATATTCCCAGGTCATTCCCATACAGTTCTTAATTTTTGACGAAAACTTGAAGTAAGTAATTTTTTAGCTATGCCGCGAAGAGACAGATGGTTTTGAAGAAACATGTTTTTCGGCATCTAGAGACCTTGAAACGTAAAGATCTGAAGAAATCTCGGGGAATGATGTTTTCACAATTAAATTGTGGGACACGAAAGAAAACCGGGCGGTCCTTAAAATAAAATTTCAAAGTCTTAAGCAAGCGGAAAAGTGAAATTTGTGTACGCAAATAAATTTTATGATATTTTATTTGTTGTAAAAGTTTGCCGCTTCACCTATAAAGTGCGCCAGCTAAGCGGTACGGAAAATTAATTGAGGATTTAGTAAATTTCGCACTGGTCCACCTGTAACTGGGATGTGCCTAGAGTCTCCATGCACTTGCCGCTAGAAGTTTTTAGCTATTTCCAGTGGCGTGTATACATTTCGAGCCTTGGTTTTCATTTCTATATAAATGCGTTGCGTTGAATTTGAATTATTATTTCAAAGTAACGATGGCGAGCAAAAGAGGAAAAACAATTCGAAGCGGTGCACGTGAAGTTATTGCGAGCGTTATAGAGGCCTGTACTAGAGAAGCTGAAAATAATAGTTTGACTATTCCAATTCAAAATCGAACAGAACGCGCTGCATTTTACACTGGTGTTTCGGAAAATAGTGTAAGAAAAATTCAAAGAGAACATAATGATCGCTCCTGTTCTACTTCACCTTTAAAATCTTTACAAAATATTACCAGGTCCTGGTAAAAAAAGACCCCGACCATCATACAAAGATAAAATTGACCATGGTGATTTTCAAGTAATTAAATAATGGTTTTGATGGCGCAAGTGCCAAAATAAATGAAAATTGCACATTGAGAGACCAAATATTTTTCACTGGCGGGTGAAATATCTATCAACTGTAAGGTAATATAGGCAAGAAGGACGCAATATTGTGTATCTAGACGAAACCTGGGTAGATAATGATATGACAGTGAACAAACGCTGGCAAAGTGAAAGTGCTACATGTGTTGTTCAGGGAATCCGCTCTTGTAGTCGCATTATTATAGTTCATGCTGGTTCAGAAGCCGGATTTGTTCCAGGTGCTGCTTTAGTTTTTTGCTCGGGACTAACAACTGGAGAGAGACTATAATGGACAGATGAATAGAAATAACTTTGAAAAGTGGTTGCTCGAGAAGCTTCTACCTAACATTCCTCCCAAATCAGTCGTGGTAATGGATAACGCGTCTTATCATTCTCACGTAGAAGATAAAGTGCCAACTAAATACTCATATGAAATCGAACAATCTTGTATGTAATCCAACATGGAGAAAATATCAATTATATGAAGTAATATCAGCCAACAAGCCTAGAGAAAAAAAGTATAGAATTGACGGTTTTTTACGTAACCTCGGTCATACACCTTTAAGGCTGCCTCCATAAATGTGCGACCTAAACCCTATTGAACTTGCAAGGGCAGGATTAAAAAATATATTCCAGAGCGCAACACCCATGAACTTTTGATTAAAGATTTAAATAAAATAACATTAGAAGCGATTGACTCAATATCGGCTGAAAATTGGAAATCGTATGTTAAAAATGTTATTTCTATTAAAGATAAATACTGGGAAGTAGATGGCAAAATTGAAACGGTTATTGATGATTTAGTTATCACACTGGGATCTTCAAGTAGTGACGACGAAACCTCATCATTTTCAGAGGAAGACAACGATTTAGAAGTAAACGAACCATTAGAATCACAACCGTCAACCTCAAAAATGGCTTAGTTTTTTTTCATATATTTTGTAAAATTGTTCATAAAGTAGCTGTCAATAAACTGGTTTAAAATAATTAATTTTCTGTTCAATACCGGGTGTCAAAAAATATCTAATATTGCAATTAATATTTGAAAAACTACAGAACTCATATTTTTCCAAAATTAACACATCAATGTAGTTATAGTAGTGCAGCCAGCACTGATTCCAGTAAACAAGATTTATCAAAATTTTAACTTATGCAGTTCGACTTTGGGCTATTCGGGTATGCCAAAAGTGACCGTTTGTCTCCGTCTGTCATATTACTTTGTACAGGGGGTGTCATTGTGAAGTACTATACAGGGCGTTTCCTAATTGCGTGCTAATGTTAAAGGGGGTGATTCTTGGATCTTTTTAAGAAAAAAGTTTAATATGAACCTAAAAGTTTTAACTTTGGAGATACAGGGTTTTAAAAAAACATTTTTTTAAATCCTAATTTTGATGCTATTATAGATTAATAATTGTGTGAAATTTGATACGCGTCTTTTATGCATAAAAGAGAATTTTTTATTAACAATCAATTTTTGAAATTTCTACCAATGGCGTGCATATGTAAATAACCCTGGTAAATCCGTATGCTCCTTAATACATAAAAGACGTGTATCAAATTTCATGCAGTTATCTACAATAGCATCAGAATTGGGATGAAAAAAAATGTTTTCTTTTTAAACTTTACCCTGTATCTCACAAGTTAAGACTTTTAGGACATAAAAACACTCCCTTTAACATCAGCACGCAATTAGAAAACGTCCTGTATAGTACTTCACAATGACGGTCCCTGTATAAAGTAATACGACAAACGGAGAGAGACGGGCACTTTTGGCATACCCGAGTAGCCCAAAGTCGAACTGCATAAATTAAAATTTTGATAAATCTCGTTCACTGGATCTGATGCTGACTGCCCTAGTAAAATCTGGACTTGTAAATCGTGTATCACTATACTGGGTGACAGAACTCAAGAAAAAATATGTTTATAGGTAAATCGATCAAGAAAAATCAAAATTAAATCATTCTTATTCAAATTCGAAAGTTCGCCGTTTTTGCAACACAACAGAGATATAGAAGTGCGGTACACGAAAGAAAACAGACAAATATAGATAAGGGTTCATTAAGCATAGTTACATTTTTTAATTATCTGAAGTGCGTATAGTCAAAAAGGAGTGCCATATTATTTAAAGAATCTACGGGAAACCACAGGTTTAGAGATTTCTTGGCCGACCTTCCCAAACCGATTGACTCCGCCCGGTTTTCTTTCGTGTCCCGCACTTTACAATACTTCCCTTTTACGAGGGAAGTATAAAATTGATATTAGTAATTCTTGAAGAAAGCATGAATTTATTACTAAAAAACTAATTTAGCTCAAATTCTAAACAAAAATCAAGTATTATGTAAAAATCAAGTGGTAACATTCTTGAACTAATTCAAAATGGCGGGTTAATAAAATATTTAAAAATTCAGCCTGAAATAAATGCTTAATCAACTGATTTGTGGTACTAATTCAAGACAAGGCAACAAAATGGCGGCCAAATACAATATTTGTAATCGTGAAAAAAATCAGCTTCTCAGGATTTACTTATTTTCAGGTTCTAACGCCCCTAGATGCCAAAAAAATATGTTTTATCAATTCCTGCGTACCCAATTTATCTCAAATTACACAAAAATCAAATAATATGTAGCAATCAACTGGTAAAATTTTGGTACGAATCCAAGATGCAGGAACAAAATGGCGGATTACTAAAATATTTAAAAATTCCGCCGGAAAAAAATAATTAATGGAATGCTTTTAAATTACTTAAAATACAGATCAACTAGTAAAACTGTAGTACTAATTCAAAATAGCGGTCAAATAAAATATTTTGTAATCATGAAAAAATCACCCCCTCATGTTTACATATTTTCAGGGTTTAGCAACGCTAGATGGTAAAAATGTTTTTATCAATTCCATCGACCCGTCTGTCTGTCTGTCTGTTAGTTCGCGGCGTAACTTAAAAACTACTCATTAGAGTGACTTAAGTGAAACGTTAAAAAAATATCACTAAAAGCCAATTATCCAATTTCTTCAAGTTTTAATAAGACTGGTTAAATCTTATTATCTTGATTCAAGGAAATGTTGACCTGTATAATACTCCTTATAAGATACTGAATGCCGCCAAAAAAGCTACTCTAAATTTGTTGCCAGAAAAATCAAAAAGGTAATACGAAAATCTTTACAAGAAATTTAAGAAATGATAAACAATTTTTTTTGTCATTCTAAACGCCACAAATAATCTGGACGGACACGTTTAAAAAAGTTTGAGAAATATTTTCAACGAAATACGGTAAATTATATATCAGAAAATACTATGATTGCCTATTTTAACAAAAAGTAGAAAGTTATAAAACCTTCATGTTTGTGGTCAGAGTACGCTATGATAAAAGAAAATTTACAAAACCAATAGCATTTCTAAAACAAAAATCCGTTGGATATCGTCCAAAAAAATCCTAAATATTTAAGTTTTTAGAAGAACCAACCAACCAATAAAAATACTTATTTTTGAAAGTTGTCAATGCAAATGACCACTTACGAAGTTTAAAATGCCGAAAATGTTTTGGTAGTTAACATTCCACATGCAAAAAATAACAGAGAGCGTTGTTTCGCCGTATCCAACAGAAAATCCAAAAAATTCAACTTGTAAATATTTGCCAAAAATATGTGCGCGTTCGTCCAGTAGCTGTTCCTCATGATCGCTTCTTTGTTAACTATCGCAATGAGAAATGTATAAGCCAGGTTGTGGGAGATAATACTTTCAGATAAACACCATCCGAAATATCCTCATTTAGAGACTCCATATTTATACATCCCCCATTGTTTCAGAAGGTCATCTGCGACGCTCCTAGCTGACACTGGTGCCGATTTTTTAATCCTGAAGCGTTATGGTGGTTGGCGGTTACCCACGGTTACTGAAGGCCATGTAGAAGATTCCATTCAAAACAAAACAGACGTTGTTTATCACGTTCTAGAACAAGAAAATGATAGTGGCCGCCCTGGGAATGTGCAAAATGTGGATAAAAATCTTACAGCGCATCAATTTGAAAACAGCTACATCCAGTACAGTCTCAATAACAATTGATGTTCAGAAATGTTCTAATTACCAAGTTCACTTCAGCTTTCATAAAAAAAAAATAAATATCCACTATTATTGTTTTTCTTTAAGTTAATTTCTTCCTTGATCAAAACACAAGAGTTCTAACCACACTACACCACAACTTGTTAGTTCTGGACGCACGTTTCGCTAACCAAGTTAGCATCATCGGCAGATGATATAAACTAAAGTAACTTATCCTCACCGAGACTGTTTATAGGTAAATGTGGTCTGACTACAGGGAATAGGCCCTGCGGGCTTTTCTCAATTAAATCGTAAGGACTAGTTTGAATCAAATTGTCTACTCTTTCAAAATAATCTGTCTTGTCTAGTATAACAACCTTATTTCTTTTGTCAGCTTTTAAATAAAAGCATTCTTTTTTTCTTAGTCCCTGGATAACTTCAGTATTTTTACGAGAAACATATTTTAACTTGTTGTTAGCAACGTTTTTTGAGATTTGATATCTGCAAGCTTCTCTAATGAATCCCTTAATTGACTCTGGTACGTATTCAATGAAACTTTCGATATTCGCTATAATAGTTGGTAAACTATGTTTAATTGGAGGCTCTGCAAAATTCAAACCTTTATTCAAAAGGGCGATTTCTCTATTCTCTCATGGGCGCGTTCGTCCAGAGAAAAAGAAGAGAAGTCCAGAAAGAAATGGCGATATACGACGAATTTAGGTTTTTTTACGCTTGGCTATTAATTTAATTTTATTTTGCGATCGAGCTTAGAGGCTTCCGTATTGAAAATGAAAAGCAAAGCAGTTTTGTGTATATATTATACGAGGTTTCAACTAGAATCGAATTTATTTCGATTATTAATAAGAATAATAATAATACCAAAAAATTATAATTTTTGTTGAAAAGCAATTTTCAACACCGTTCGTTGCAAATTTGTTTATGAGTAGATTAGAAATTCAATTAAAAAGAGAACTCAAGTATTTCCCAAGGGTGTGGTATAGATACGTAGACGATATATTTGCTGAAAATTTGGACACTTTCTTAGAAACATTAAACAGTAAATACCCTTCTATTAATTTTACGTACGAAAAGGAGAACAATGGGCAATTACCTTTTTTCGACACGTTAGTTATTAGAAATAACAATAAATTCCAATTTGATATTTATAGGAAATTTACTAATACTGATAGGTATATAACATCCGACTCATTTCATTGCCGTCAACACAAAATGGCAGCATTCCATTTCTTAACTCACAGGTTAGTCAATTTTCCATTAAGTAAAGAACGTTTTAACAACGAAATGAATCGGATTAAAAATATAGCTAAGAGCAATGGATATAATGACAATTTTGTACATAAATTAGTAAACAGACATAAGCATAAGAAAATGTTAAAAGATGCCACTACTCTTCAAGCACCTGAGGCTCCCAATAAGTTCATAGTAATACCATATGATCCCAGATATACAAGAGGTCTAGAAAAAGTATTTAAAAACGTAGGTTTTAGAATAGCCTAGAAAACGGAGAACAGTTTGAAAAATCTCCTTGGAAACCCTAAAGACAAAGTCGACTTGAAGGAGAGGAGTTGCATTTATATTATTATTTATATATTAGCTGTAATGACTGCGATCCAAAATATGTTGGACAAACTAAACGCTCCATAATCATTCGTTTTAAAGAATACATGGCAAATTTAAGATACGGAAGAACAGAAAAGTCAAGCGTTGACCAACACACGTTGGAAAACAATCACCAAATAGGAATAAATAATCTTAAGTTAATTAAAAATGTGTCTAATAACAGATTATTGGACGCATTTGAGAGTATAGAAATAGTTAAATGTGGTAAGAGAGCACTAAATAAAGACAGAGGGCCTATTCCCTATAGTCCCCTCTATTGCTTACTCGACAAGATGTAACCAATCTATCTATCTATCTATCGTCCCCCACAGGTTACAGTGTTAGGACTTGATTTTTTCCTGATAATTAAATTATGAATGCAAATTACAAAATGTGCGTTTTTTTACATGTTTATAAACGTAGAAGTAGGATAAATCGTCACTTTTGATATCAATAATAGTTTAATTTAATTTAATTTTTAATTATAAGTCATTTTTAGCACGATGGTGGAAAAAATACATGAACATATAAAAATGCTCAATTAACATCAGCTAGCCGAGTCGAACATGCAAAATTTATAACAGGTTCTTTGGTAAATGTCAACAAAATCGCTTAGCAACAAATTTTTAAATAGATCAAACAACCTCTTATACAGTTTTATAGTTATAATTTTAAAACTATGTATGGTTGCCGTCGAATTTTGACGAGGTCTCACCTCGTATTCTTTTCTTGCAAGCCACAAACTCAAATTCAAAGTCCTCACTGCTCTATCCCCCTCGTATTTACCGCTTTTGGATATAAATTGTAGCATTTTAATAAATAAACAAGTCATTACGGAACTCGGTTGAAAATTTTAATTCCGGAGCTAGATTCTCTAATTAGTTCAATATTTATAGGCAACTGCTGAAAAATTAACAGAATTAGTTTACTGAGAATTTCAGCAGATTTCGTTATGTAAGCGAAAAATTGAAAAACTAACTTTCGTAATTAAAACCGTAGAAGTTAGAAAGTTTTTTTTGTTTAAAGAGATAAAAAGTAATAGATATTTTTAAATGCGATGAAGGTAATTCGTTTCCTTTGAACTACTATTTACTTGCTAGAGAAAATACTGCGACTCAGTTGGGTAAAGTCCAAATTCGTCTTTGTGTAAGTTGTTTAACATATCATTGAAGTCCGAAGTCTTCCCCGATTTTTGAAAAATAGTTGATTCCGTTATTTTCAGGCGCCTATTACCAAAACATAACACAAAAAAACAACAAACACAGCATAACGTAAAGGATTTTAAATTTTGCTCTTAATTTTAGTTGGTTTTAATGGATTTTAATAAAGCTTGTAAAAATATATTTCTAGTTACCACTAACAAACTTACCGAATTTTAAGGATTTGCGTCTAATAAAACGATTAAACCTGCATTTCAATTTTAAAATATAATCGCCTGTTGTTGTGCAAAGAGGCCAAATTAAATGCTTTAATTTTTTAAACGCATTTTTTTATTCTCTTCAAAATGGCTCTGGACATTATTTATAAAAAAAGAAATTCCGAATAATAATTGTACAATTCTATTTTTAAATAAAAAAAGATCGACCCTGAAAGTTCCGAACAGAACTGAATTTCATGTTTATTGTAAAAAATTAAAATGAATGCACTAAAAGCAGTGAGTGCTTGATATTATAGCTAAAAAATGTTTATTTACTTGTCTGGTTGACTAGTCAAAAATAGTGGTGCTGGTGCAATCGTCGAACGATAGAATTCAAGTATTTTGTAATTTTGTGATTGAAATGTTAGAGATTCTGTATATAATTGTTGTTACTTTTTTTTTCAGAGTTTTTAAGAGAACTGGATTTTGAGGTTTACTGTAGTAAATTAAAAGAATGCACAGCAGTGCTCTGCAGACTTGGATTTTATAAACATTTTATAAAAGCTGTTTATGTCTATACTGACATAAACGGTTTATTATTGCCTACCCTGGTTTAGAACATATTGAACGCCACTGCCACGAAGCGCAGCGGTTTTAAGCGTTCACCGCTTTATCAAGGCCACAAAAGAATTATGGCAATGGTGTGAAGAGACTGGAAGAGTTAACCACTCTATACAAGGAGCTTCTCCTGGTAGTAGGGAAGTTATTCGGTGGTCTCTTTTAAGAAAAGGTGTACCAGAACCTGTAATCAATGTAATAATATCTTCCCCAGCAAAAAGAATCCTGAAACAGTATTCGGTTTACCTTAAAAAATTCTGGCACTTTCGTATATGTCAGCAAGTAAATTCTCATGAATACAATTTGCAAACATACCTTATTTTTTTAATGGAAATTCTTTCTCAGTATTAAATTCCTGTAGATCAACTTTGAATTTGATATTTACTTCCATAGACCCTAGTGACGTAAAAATAATAAATAGATTTTTTTAAAGGTATTTCCAATATTCGTCCACCAAACCCTAAATATGCATTCGCATGGAATCCCGATCCAATTTTAAGACATTTAGAAAAATGGTATACCATAGAGACGTTAAGTATAGAGAATTTATCATATAAGCTTGTTACTCTTACGACGTTAACATCTACCAGTAGAGTGCAGCCTCTTTCTCTCATAAAAATTGAGAATATTAGAATATATTAAGATAAAATTGAAATTAAAGTTCCTAACAGATTAAGAATATCTGGATCCAGAAGAATACAACCTATACTCATTTTTCCTTCATTTAAAGTAAGGCCTGAGTTACGTGTGGCATCCACTATAGAGAATTACTTTAAAAAAATCCGAGGCTTTTTGTCATCACGGAAAAAAATCTTACTTTTAAAAAGCCAATCCACGCTGCCTCTTTACAGATTATTAACCGCTGGATCAAGAAAACATTATCTTTTGGAGGCATAAACACATCCATATTCTTATCTCGTAACGTGAACCACGCATCAACTTCTGCAGCTTACAGAGCATGAGTAAGTGTAAACAAATAAAGAATACAGCAGGTTGGACACCCACCTCTAATACATTTTTTAAATTTAAAGCGACCCGTAAAAGATCCAAACGACATATTTGCTAGCTATACTTAGATTGTTTTTCAGTATTAGTTCGTTAACTAGGTCTAGTATTAGTTCGTTAACTAGGTCTAGTAACTACAGTCTAAGTAACTTGTTCGAGTTCCTTGATTATATTAACAGAGAAGTTATTAGGAAAATGGCTTTTTACTCTCAACATTTACACTGTAATAAGACTGGCTGACAAGATTTTTCTAACACAAGCCAGCTCATTATTTTCAGAATGGAAATACCCTCCCAATAATAAAAAAAATATTCGGAAAGTCCTAATACGTTCCATGTTTTAATAGCCTAATTAAAAACTTTTTAATTGGCAGGTAAGCAATTTTATTGTGGGGCGGCTAAAATGGGTCCATTTTACAACGGAAAAATTACCTAGACTGGGTTGTTTACAACATTAGACATAAAATAAACGTTAAACATCACTCTTCTGTTGAGTTTCCAACTGAGTGGTTCTCTGTGTATCGATAAAAAAGTGTACGTGAAGACGAGAATGTCGAGTCAAATGCGCCGAAGTTGCAAAATTTCTCCTGAGAAATTTTGTTATATTTGTGGAGAATTTGTGGTAAAATCACAAGCCAGCCCATTTTACGAAAATATAAAAAAAGCCTACTTTAAATATTTTGGTACGTTAATTGTGGATCAAGATAAGCGGTGGGTTTCCCATGTGTGCTGTGTGAGTTGTAGTGTATCATTGGTGCAGTGGATGAATTGAAAGAGAAAAAGTATGCGTTTCGCAGTTCCAATGGTATGGCGAGAATCCACCAATCATTCTGACGATTGTTATTTTTGCCTGACAAAGACTGAAGGTTATTCCAAAAAGACAAAATACAATATAGAATATCCAAATTTGCAATCTGCCATTCGGCCTGTTCCTCATAATGCAAATTTGCCAGTGCCGATTGCGCCTTTAAATTGGCAGGCTATTGATTTGGGAGATAATGGAGATAACGCATTATCAGGCAGCTCAGAAGAACAGTGCACCGATCCCACTTTTACCACAGGTCCCAGTTCCGGAGAGCCACATTTGATTGTTCAAAGTGAATTAAATGATTTTGTACGTGATTTGGGGTTATCCAAGTAACAGTCAGAAGTTCTGGGTTCTCGTCTTAAAGAATGGAACCTATTGGCCAAAGAAACAAAAATTACGAATTTCAGAAAAAGAAATGCTATGTTTTCTGAATTCTACAGTATGGAAAATTCGTTGTGTGCATGTACTGATATAGATAGTTTAATGCAGGAACTTGATATTGAACATTCTTCCCCTGAGGGGCGCTTATTCACAGACTCATCTAAATATAGCTTAAAAGCTGTGTTATTGCATAATGGAAATTTAAAACTCTCTATACCAGTTGCCCAGTCAGTTGCAATGAAAGAAAATTATGAAAATATGCGCTACAACAGGTATAAATGGCAGATATGTAGGGACTTAAAAAGTTATGGCGATTTCAGTGGAACTTCAAGGGGGATTTACAAAATACCGTAAAGCGGGGTTACTTTGCACAAAATTTTTGGTTTTTATTAAATATCTATGGTTCTGCTTGGAATTATACAGCTGGCTTTAACTATATAAAAATTTGATCCTTTGGCTGTATAATTTCCAAATTAGAAGGCATAAATTTAACAAGAACCATGTTTTTTAAATATTAAAAAAGTTGGCAAAGTTACCTTGGTTTTGGGGTTACTTTGCCGAGTAGCTTATTTTCACGTTTTCGAACCGTACAGGCAAAGTTAAGAGTCCCGAGGGGTTACTTTGCCTCTCTTAAATGTGTTTTAAAAAATATTTTATTAAACATAATAAAACAGGTATACATTTTAACATTAAAAACGCATATTTTTAAGAAAAGTGAGGAACATTTACCTACTTGCAAATCAACACACAACGTTTTTTACACAATAATACTTAGGTAACTCTTAGATAACAAAAATGGTTAAAACATACTTTACGAAACAAAGAACTAAAACATGTTATATTTGGTAAAATCAAAATTTTCGAATGTAAATATTTCTCTTGATGTTGATGTAAGTTTTGGCGATTCTAAAATAGTCACAATATCGTGTTCGAGAATAATACCTGTATCATCGATATTAGGAAAATAAAATCTATTTTGTGATTTTAGTCTTAAAAACTTTACATTACAACAGTCCTTTTCTTTTTCAATTACACGTGCAACGAAATGCTTGTATTGTTTTTTACCTAAAAGTGCTACAAGTAGGAAATCGGAATTTTTAACTCTAACTAATTTTGATTCATCTTCAGTCTTTTTAGTTACAATATCACGGGAACAATGGGCTTTAGGCTCGTTATTGCGGTTATCAGTCTTACTGGTGACAGTATCACGGGAGCAATGTGCCTGAGGTTCATTATTGTGGTTATCAGTCTTTTGGGAAACCTCGACGTCATCTAATTCAAAATGGTCTTCAAATTCACTTTCAATGGTCAAGTCATATTCTTCAGATCTTCTATTTTTTTTTTGCACGTTGCTTTTCTTCGGGAACACGAGAAGTTAAATCCTCACTTGCAACAGATTTTCCAGGTTCTATTTTGACCATCTTCTTTCTTTTGGGGGTGCTTGCTTCTGAAGGAGCTCTACTTTCTTTAAGGAAATTCAACAAGGTGTCGCTAATCTCACTGTTGGTTTTCTCAAATCTTTTATTAGGCATTCTATTAAGAACCTCCTCTCTGTTACAAGGGTAAATGCCTGTTGCTCGAAATCCGTTTTGAATAATTTGTTCGTCTTTTAATTTTATTTCTTCAATAAGTTTTTTTAATAAATGGGGGAAAGTGCTTTTGTTGACAGTACTATCTCGTGGATTTTTTATTTTGTAGGTTGTTATTATTCGGCGCCAAACTACCTTCAAAGGTTTAAAAAAACTTACATCCAACGGTTGTGTCAAATGTGTAGAATTGGAAGGTAAGAAGATAAATCTAATATTGTTTTTCTGGCACTCTCTAATTTATCTCTATGTTATATTTAAATGGCTTGATAGATTATCCCCAATTAGCACCTTTGGTCCATTAATTTTCTTGGCCCACGGTAAAACCATCTGTGTAAACCAGTCCTCAAACGCGTACTGATCAAACCACCCGGATTTAGTTCTATTATATATATATATATATATATTCGGGTACCGTGGGGTCCCCCGATACACCAGGCGTCATATAATCTCTCCGCCTTATACACAACATACGGGGCTAATAAAGTCCCATCTGCAGCGGCAGCGAACATCACAGATATTGAGGACTTCGCCGAGTTCATAATGCGTTCAGGGTATTTGATCCCTTTTCTAAAAATAAATTTTGACGATCCAGGATCGTCCGTGAGATTCGTCTCGTCGTAGTTAAGGATCGAACTGGGTGGAATTCCTTCCACGTTTCTTTCTAAATTATCGAAATAATTGTTAATTTCTTCATCGGTTTTTTCAGCTCTTGCTTTCTTAATGTTTTGGCAATGTATGTTGGATAATAGATGTTTGTGTCTTGCAATAAAATTTTTGCACCAGTCTACACCGGGTAAATTATCTTTAAACTTCTTTAGACGGACACCTTCTTTGTCTAAATGACTCTTCAACACTATTCGCAATTCTGTCAGGGTTAAAGGGCAGCCATATTCGGAACTGGCTATTATAACGTCGACAACAGACCGTTCAATCTCCGGGGAGATTAGCTGGGGTGCTCCTATAGGACCTATATGTATTTTTTTAACCTTATTTATTAAGGTTCTTCTAGGAATATTGAAGGTTTTGGATGCCTCAGTGTATTTCATTTGATTAGTTTTAATCAGTAGAACAGCTCTCTGCAATTGCTCTTCGGAATAGTCTTTATAACGCCGCGCACCCATTTGTCTCTTATATGTTCGAACCATTTTCTGAAAAAAAAATCTGATAAATATCTGGGGTAACTTTGCCAACCGCCAAAGCTATATGAAATTTGGCATCTAGAAAAATGTTAATAGCATAAATAGAACTCATATATGCATAGGTATAGGTGACGTTAAAATCAGAATTCAAGTTTCAATTGTTTTTATTTGACAAACCTTAGCATAGCAACATGATTTTACGACGTTAAAATAAAACTTTTACTTACATGACTAGCACATATTACACACCGCTTCGCCAAGATCCAGACTTGCACTGTATAATACTTGTTGGTCGCGTAGTGTTCTACCGCTAACAGTATTAAAGCAGCGTTGCCAGATTTAAAAATAATTATTTTTTTGTTTGTTAAGTGGCGGTCAGGCAAAGTTGCCCCGGTTGGCAAAATAACCCCAGTTTACGGTATTGCTGTTTTCTTTGTTTATGAGACAGTCGTGCAATAAATCAGCATTATGTAACAAAAATTTGGCCAGAAAGAAGCGAATTTCAACCGGGAAAAACTTTGTGAAGGCTTTGAATAAATATGGTGATGGATTTAAATACCTAAGACAAGTGTTTCCCCAGTTAAGTGATGCCAAATTAAAAGAGGGCATTTTTATTGGGCCACAAATCAGAAAATTGCTGGAAGATGTCAGTTTTACGGAAAAGCTTACCAGGCAGGAACTCAAAGCATGGAATTCATTTGTTAATGTAGTAAGAGGATTTTTAGGCGACAATATGGATGAAAATTATGAACAATTAGTTAATGAACTCTAAGATGCCTATAAAACGTTTGGTGCCAGAATGTCATTAAAAATTCACTTCCTCCATTCCTATCTGTCATTTTTTCCTAAAAATTTGGGAGCTGTTAGTGACGAGCAGGGTGAAAGGTTTCACCAAGATATCAAAACATTGGAAATTCGGTACCAAGGACGATGGGATCCAGCCATGATGGGTGACTACTGTTGGTTTTTGAAGAGAGAAGATAGGACACCTCATAAACTGAAAAAATAAAGTTTAATTAGTGTTTTAAGTTAATATTTTTCTCGTTTGCTTTTCTCTTAGATGTATAGTATGTTTAATAGGCGAAAACTGTAAACAAGTCAATAAACAGGGTTAAGAATTTTCCGAAATAATTTTTTCTGTAGATATTAAATATCGTAACATTCGATACGGTTCTACAACTCTAACAAGAAAACCCTACGTGCTACAACTTTCTATTTGTCATTTTCGTATTTGGACAGGTGCATTCTATTAGATTATGCTATTCTGATTTGTGTTACAACAAAAAAACATTTTTTTGTTGGCCAGTGAATTATATCAAAGACAAGCGACGAAAAATTTAAAGATTAATCGATTTATCTGTAAGGATGATTAATCGTAATTTTTATAGCTTGTCCGTAGATATAATTATTACCCAACCCACCCTGATATAGGTATCTTATTGGACAAGCGATTTTCTGTCGTCGCACTTCAACGGAATGACGCAGGAGATCGCCGGTTGGGAGTATCAGGCGGGAAGCTGAATCATTGTGATTGTAAATTTTAAAAAGATTTGTGCTGATGGGTAGATTTTCGGAAACAACACTGTAATAATTACACCTACGACAAGTCGATGAATTATATATGTACATATATATACATATATATATATATATATATATATATATATATATATATATATATATATATATATATATATATATATATATATATATATATATATATATATATATATATATATATATATATATATATATAACCTATTTTTGGGATACCCTATATAAAAAAATTCAAGGAGTAATAGACAAAAAATTCTACCACTTTTCTAGTGAACATTTTTTTCTAAACTCACAAATAAAAAAGTTAAGGGAGGCAGCACTTATAATGGATAAATAAATTATAGAAATAACTTGAAAAGTTTAAACGATTTAATAGACTGAAGGAAAAAATACGTTGTTTATATTCTTTGTACGAATTTTCTGGACTATAATCCATACGAAATTGTTACATTTTGTGAAGACAAAAAAATGTTTTAGATATCTGGTCACTTACTAACTAAATTCAAATAAATCATCTACAATTATTTGCGAAACACTCAAAGACTAAGGGCACTTGCAACATTTTTTTGTAGGACATAAAGTAAACGACCAGTCAGGTTTAAAATAAAAAATCGTCCCGTTGACATTACTTACGAATAAGTGAAAATCTTGTTAAACCGACTTTTTATTTAAACTTTTTAATTCCTTACCGCCTGAAATCAAGTCAGCCACCACCCCTGAATAATTTGGAAAGCGACTAAAGTCCGCCATACGAAATGCCTACTAATAAAAGGCATGTTTATTTATTTTATTTTATTTATTAAAGAATTAAAGAATATTAATAAAAGGCATGTTTATTTATTTTATTTATTAAAGAATAATTAATGTTTAGATAATTGTGGTTTATTATTGATAACCACGTTTTAAAAGGCCACTGCTTCCATGTAAATTTTAATTTATTTTGCTAGCATATTTACCAGGTTGCCGGAAACTATTGAGACGTGTTTGGCTCTAAAATATTGATAATCCGACCACCACATCCGCACTTATTAGAGTTTGAAGTGCCATAAAAGTATTATAGCCTCTTTTTATTGATAATATCACTCTTCGTACGATATATAGACGGTGCAATAACGCTTGATTACTCTATGCAACGAGATATCTCCCTCCTAGTGCGTCAAAGTTGTCAAGTATGAGGGATGGAGGTTAACAAACTCAGTAATGGCACACTTTTATTATCCCGTCTTATTTTATGCCTGATTTTATTGCCATTTTCGTACTGCAATCAAAGTATGCCAATAAAAGTATCATTACTTTCGGGGGATTAAGAACTTTTAACTTTGATTGCAATTGAGATTATAGTGTTTAATGCATACATCGAATTGCTTTAATTGAGTAACTACGAGTACTTAATTTGAACGGCTGTCAAGTTTCCTAGATACCATAAAATTAATGACTGTGAGATAGTGTTATTTATTTTTTGTTATTTGAATTAATACTATTACTTCTCTCCTAAAATAGAATTATTGTAATCGTGAAAAAAATCACCCTCCCAGGATTCTACAGATCTTCATGTTTTAGGGTCCCAGGATTCTACAGATCTTCATGTTTTAGGGTCCCCAGATGTCAAAAAACATGATTCCTCAATTTCACCAGTTTGTCGATCCGTTTATCTACCTAACCGTTTGACTTCAAATTTTAGCCCTTGGTAAAAATTCCAATATGGAGAAACAATCTGGCGGTCTAGTATGAATAAACTGGTAAAATTTATCTAATATAGGGAAAAATAAATCTAATATAGCGAAACAAAATGGTGGCATAATAAAATATTTCAAAAGTCAGCCCGAAAAAACTATTTATTAAATTGATTTCAAATTTTGTTTAAGAATTAAGTCTCCCAATAAAATGTTTGTAATCGTGAAAAAAAAATCACCACCCAGGATTTACAAATCTTTACGTTTTAGCGTTCCTAGATGCCAAAAAACATGTTTTCTCAATTCCGTGGGCCGGTCTGTCCGTTAGCGGCATAGCTGAAAAACTATTAATTTCAAATTTTGATCAAAAATTAAGGGTCATTTTATGGGGAAGAGCTGGTGATACATTGGTGACAATCTAATATGGCGAAACTAATTTAAGTTTGTAAGCTTGGCTCGTTTAGTACCATAGTAACCACTGTAAAAATGTCAATTTGACTTTTTATTTGTTGATGGTAGCGAAGCTTGTGGTTATACAAGAGTCTTACTTTGTTAATTTTTCAAATAGTTATATTTTTCAGAAAAAAATCATTTGCATTTGCTGGCAGTAGTACATAAACTTCGGTGAAAAGGTTTCATTCCTGTCCAGGGAAAAGGCTGAACAATTTGTCGTGATCATCTTTTAGAGTTTATCTTTCTTTTCCCAGCAGCGTTTCTTAGTATATTTACGTATCCACGATTTTTGCCTTTCTTTTTAAAGTTATGGTATAATTTCTGTAAAATGGAACAGCTGGTTGTCAATAAGTCAGGTGTCTTTGAAAATATCTTATCATTTGACAAGTAGCTAAGAACATTTGTTTACTTAACTTTACGCTAAATACTTTAGGTCCGGTTTTTCGCCAAATCTTTCACAGTTTATTTGTATTTCTAATTGTCCTTGCTTAAACGTCGAAAAAACTATAAAATGTTAGCTTTTTGTTTTCATACTGTCACGAACTTAGGGTATGTCTACAGTTGTAAGTACTGTCATAAATAACATTTGCAATAGAAAATTACCGTATTTGCTTGTAAAATTTTCTTGTGTGGATCTGTGGAAAATATTAAAAAAACTAATTAAATTGTGAGTTTGTCAAGAAAAATCAGGTTTCAGCTATATATTTGAAAATAATTGACTGTCACCAAAGAACTATTAAGGAAATTCGGAGTGAATCTAGATTCTCAATTCCTCTTACTGCACATAAATGACATGATATGTGCAACGTGAAAGGGCGACGTGGATCACTGACAGAAACCTCATTAGACTAGAACGAGTAGGAAGTTTAGCCTAATACAAAATATGGCGGTTGATTTTGAAAATCATATCGTTGTTTAGTAAAAAAACCGACACAGTATTTTCCGAAAGTCCAGAAATGTTGACATTTTTGATAACATTATTTAAAGAAAAAGTCAATACTTCCTAGTCATTGCCTGCCAACAAAAAACAACTTTTAGAAAATATTTATTTTTGTACTGTAAAGAATAGTATTTTACATATCTAGGTGGAAAGTGTTTCATTGGAAAATACTATTTGAAAAAAAATCAGTAAATTTTCTTTACCCAGAACCCTGGGTCCTTTAACTTTTTTCCTTATATACTGCGGATTTTCATAATTTCTTTAAACATTGCCACTCTCACCAGTACGCAGACGACACGCAGGTATACTTTTCTATATATGCGGATATAATGCTATATTAAAATATTCTGATATAGAACAAATACCCGCAGTCTCGAGATCTCATGAGTTAATACTTAACGAGGTTAAGACCCAAATGATAGTTTTTGGTAGGGGTAGAGACAGGGTACTAACAAACGCACTTTTTAAAATTTTAATTAATAACGTAGATTTAGTTGCCACCGATACTGTAAAGAACCTGGACTTTCTTTTGACTCCGACTTACGTTTTGCCTCTCATGTTACATCTCTTATACAAAAAACCTTTGGTAAACTCAGACTGTTATATATGCATGGGGATATTTTTGATAGGAATGCGAGACTGAGACTGACAGATTCTCTTATTTTATCCCATTTAACCTATTGTGATATAGTATACTGGCCTGCACTGCTTCAGAGGGACAGAGAAAGTCTCCAGAAACTTCAGAATGCATGTCTTAAATTTACTTTTGGTTTGCGCAAATACGATCATGTTACCCCCTCCCTTGGTGAATCAGGATGGCTCACAGTCAAGGAAAGGTTTCAGGTTCATTTAGGATTACTTGTTTATAAAATTCGCCAACACCAATTCCCTACATATCTCTTTAATAAGTTAATCAGAGGCTCTGATGTTCACGATCTACACACCCGTCATCGTAAACTTTATAATGTTCCCAGACATTCCACAGTTAGTTACAGTGCTGTTATGCTGTACAATAGTCTGCCAAACGACGTCAGACGGGCTCCTAATGCCTTCGTATTTAAAAAACGGTTTAAGAAATGGCTTTTTGACAATCGTGTTAGAATATTGTGATCTTTTCTTTTCTTTTTGTTTTATTTTATTTTTTTGTTCTTCCCTGCGTGCACAAGGATCTAACTTAAACAGTGTATTGTTATTATGTATATATGTGTATTTGTTTCTATATATGTATAAATTAAATAAATTGACATTGTAATACACACTTAAACTTATGTATAATTAATATTCTTTTGTGAATTACTATTTAAAATTAATATGTGCCAATAATGTACTAATTTTTATTAAATTTATTTTCTTAGTGACTTAGTTAGAGTGGTTGTATTAGAGCAGCTTTAGTTGGACACCGCCACCCACATCGGATTTCTATTTTTGTAATTTACTTCGTAATATAAAGGCATTATTTATTTATTTATTTACCTTCCCTCGTCATGAATATTTTCTTTTATTAGGAATAGTGAAAAGTGGTCCGATTTAGTTGAGCAAATAGTAATTTAGTAACACATACACACACAGACATTATATATATATATATATATATATATATATATATATATATATATATATATATATATATATATATATATATATATATACATATATATATATATATATATATATATATATATATATATATATATATATACTCTCTGTTCAAACATTTTTATTGGGTGCTGTTATGTTCCATATACTGAATTCGTAAGAATATTTTAATAGCCACAGTTGGTTTTTAGACATAATTTAAAATAAAATGAATAAGTAATTTTTATACCGACGTTTTTTAAGTCAATAAAATAAGAAGACTTATTTACATTGATTTTTTAAACATTTTATTTGGCCGTCATTTTATTTCGTCATCTTAAATTCATAACACAATTTTACTATTTTATATCTAAACCACACTTAATACTTGCACACAATTTGAAATGAGTCGCTTTTTCAGGCTAGTTTTTTAAACGTTATTAAGGCGCCATCTTGGATTCGTACCACAATGTTACTTGTTCATTTATAGGTAAAACTTGATTTTCGTGCTAAATTTGAGGCAAACTCGATAATTACTTTTTAAATTACTTTCTTTAACCTTTCACGAGGCCATGATTTTGTTTCGCTGTATTGGATTTCTATCAAAATATTACCAGGTCATCTCTGTATGACTCGTAAGTTTTGATCAAAATATGAGGTCTATTATGTTAGTCTGACAGACCAACAGACCGATCGAATTAACAAAACCGTATTTTGGCATCTAGGGACGTTAAAATATATTTAAAATCTGTAAGGGTAATTCTTCCACGATTACATACGTTTTATTTGGTAGCCATAACTTTACCAGTTCATCTCCATTTCGTACTTAATTCTTGCACAAAACTTTAAATCAATTAAATGGTTAATTAAGAAATCATGGTTCTTGGTATTAGACCGTGTCAAATTGGAATTACTATCCGACGTTTCACCTGCGATTGCACGAGGCATCTTCAGGGATCTTTAGTCCACGAGATCTGAACACTGAATGAGCTCGAAGAGATTCAGGCGGGCTTTTATACCCGACTTGTGGTCGCCGAACCGTGACCCTGTGTTAAGGTCGGTTTCCACGTGTGATGTAAACTGTAACCCGTGTCTCTATTGAAATTTTTTTTTATGTTTAAATATTTCAGTAGATTCTCTAACTTTTCGTTTATAAAAACCTGGAACCGATGCTAGAACCTTAGTTTCCTTTACATTTATGAAATGGCCAGTGTTATGGTGGTGTTCAGCTACAGAAGATTAAACAATTTGTTTCTTTTTAATACATCGTTCATGTTCCGTATATTGAGCGTCCTGGTTCTCCCACATACACTTCTCCACAGGAGCAAGGAATTTTATATACTCCTTCTGTTTGGAAAGGTACAAGATCTTTCGGGGATCGCAAGCATTGTCCAATCTTCTTATGTGTATTGAAGATTGTACGTATGTTGGACCGCCGAACTAATCGTCCTATTTTGTCTGTAGTGCCATGTATGTAGGGAAGAACAACCCTACCTAATGGTGGCTCTTTATCATTCTCCTTTGGCGGAGTTGGTTTGCTATATATTTTAATTGAAAGTGTAATATCTTCAGTGCAATAGCCATTCCCTCTGAGAGCTTCGATCAATTTCGATGTTTCCGATGTTAAAGAATCTTGATCAGAAATCGAAATAGCTCTGAATACTAGTGAGTTAATAACCACTTTCTTTTGTGCTGGATTATGATGAGAATTTGCATTTAAGTATCTATTTGTATGCGTCGGTTTCCTTTGAACACATACATCTGGAAAGACTAGACTCGCCCACATACAAACTAGGTAAATATCTTTCAAATGCTCTTAATCCATTTACTGGAAAAACAGATTCTTTTATTAAAAACTCTGCACATTTCGTGGAAAAACTTAAGACAATCCAGTTGGATCCCGAAGATATTTTGGAGAGTTTCGATGTAGAATCCACTTTACACAAATGTTCCTGTCAACGACTCAATTTCCATTATATCAGACATACTGGATAATAATAATCTTGATAAGAACTTAATAGACCTGGTTGAAGCTTGTCTTACATCTACTTATTTCATTTTTCATGGAACTTTTTATGAATAAACTTCAGAGGCAGCTATGGGATCTCCTCTATCAACTGTGGTAGCGAATATCTTTATGGAAGCCTTTGAGGATATTGCTCTAAAATCCGCTCCACTAAAACCGAAGCACTGGTTTAGATATGTAGATGATACTTTTGTTGTTTGGCCTCCTGGACAGGATAATCTCCTCATATTTCTGAACCACCTTAATCAGCAACATTATAATATCAAGTTCACGATGGAAATTGAATCTAAGGGAACAATTCCCTTTCTAGATGTATGTGTTCAAAGGAAGGAAAATGGTACATTAGGACATCTGTGTATAGAAAACCGACGCATACAAATAGATACTTAAATGCAAATTCTCATTACCATCCAGAACAAAAGAAATCGGTTATTAACTCACTAGTATTCAGAGCTATTTCGATTTCTGCTCAAGATTCTTTAACATCGGAAACATCGAAACTGATCGAAGCTCTCAGAGGGAATGGCTATTGCACTGAAGATATTACGCGTTCAATTAAAAAATATAGTAGTAGTAATTCTGCCAAAGGAGAATGATAAAGAGCCACCATTAGGTAGTATTGTTCTTCCCTACGTACACGGCACTACAGACAAAATAGGACAATTACTTCGGAGGTCCAACATACGTACAATCTTCAATACACATAAGAAGATTGGACAATGCTGCGATCCCCGAAAGACCTTGTACCTTTCCAAACAGAAGTATATAAAATTCCTTGCTCACGTGGAGAAGTGTATGTGGGAGAAACAGAACGCTCAATATCAACTAGACTTAAGGAACATGAACGATGTATTAAAAAGAAACAAACTGTTTAATCTGCTGTAGCTGAACACCAGCATAACACTGGCCATTTCATAAATGTAAAGGAAACCAAGGTTCTAGCATCGGTTCCAGGTTTTTATAAACGAAAAGTTACAGAATCTATTGAAATATTGAAACATACAAAAAATTTCAATAGGGACGCGGGTTACGGTCTACATCACACGTGGAAACCGATCTTAACACAGGGTCACGGTTCGGCGAGAACAAGTCGGGTATAAAAGCCCGCCTGAATCTCTTCGAGCTCATTCAGTGTTCAGATCTCGTGAAGTAAAGATCCCTAAAGATGCCTCGTGCAATCGAAGGCGAAACGTCGGATAGTAATTCCAATTTGACACGGTCTAATCCCAAGAACCATGATTTCCTAATTAATAATGAGTTTTTCAGGCTGATTTAAACATTTTATTAAGCCGTCATTCTGCTTCGCCATCTTGGATTCGTATAAAAATTTTACCAGTTATTTCTTATGTAATTCTTGATTTTTGTGCACAATTTCAGGTAAATTGGGTAAGTAGTTTTTAGTAATATTTTTTTTACAATTCCCTAGGCCGCCATTTTGTTCCGCCATATTGGATTTTTACCAAAATATTACTATTTCATCCCCATACGATCCTTAATTTTTGACCAAAATGTCTCAAAAAATCAAAAAAAGTCAATCTAGTAGTTTTTTAGCTATGCCGCGAAAAGTTCGACAGACTGACAGATAGACAGACCGACGGAATTGAGAAAACATTTTTTGGCATCAAAGGACCCTAAATCGCGAAAAGCCGTAAAAATTTGGGATTTTTTTTTTGAAAATGCCGCGTTAAAGTAAAACCTTTTCTGTCAAGGCCAAAGTAAGAACTACCAATACGTTTCAGTTAATTATCTCTTTACATTAAGACGAATAATTTCGAAGATAATATTATATATCCTGTTTAACACAGAACCTTATTTTCTGCTTGACAAATAACGCGTGTTATCATGAAATTTATTTTGAAATTACGTTACGGAATATATTTTGCTGCATGGCTTAATCTAATTACAGCTGCATTAAATAACATTTCATTTTCTTAAATTCTGTATTATACTGTACTATAGTACCCCACAGATTTTTGTTAGCATGAATTGAGAAAATTTTAATAAAAGGGATAATCTTTAAAGACCGCCCTTGGTGGCAAACCCTGGATTACCGAAAAATCCTTATTATGCTTTTTGTTCAGTTTATGTAAAGGAAAGGTTAAGCTCTTAATAAAAAAGTACAAAATTAGATATTAAGGTGCAGTATACAGGGTGGTTCTAAAGTAAATCCATTAAATTTAACAACATCGGTTGGATTGTCATAACATCCTAGACTGCCGGATTTAAATCTAATAGTGTTCTTTTTGTGGGAGACATTTACAAGCCGTAACTTACACTACTTCATCGTTGTAAAAATTTGTACTTGTTACTTTTTAATTTTTGCAGACGTGTGGGACAATATTAGAGCAGTTTCTGCTTGCAGTAGGACAGCAAAGAGACTTCCTAAATTATCAGCTGTAATTTCAGAAAAAAATGCCAAATGGGTTAGGATATACCCATGGCTCTGCTATATAGATAAAAGTGTCATAATGTGAACATGATTGCAATGCATGTCGGATGTACGGCCACCAAATATAAAGCACTTTAGAGGAGTAAAAAAAAAATAAATACTCTTAACAACTTCATGAATCTTGTTCAGGGCAATCAAGCATAATATGCGTCCCCTTACTTAATTTGTCACCACAAAAAGTATATAAACATTAGCTTAAGATATTTTGCTTACTTCTTGCACAGCAATTGGAATATTATGAAAATTTAGTGGTGTGTTCAGTAGATCTGAACACACGCTGTTATTATTTAAATAGACACCCGCATTTATATTATGTTTATGAAATCTTAGAGATATGAGATAAAAATGTATTTTCTGACAGGTTTTGATGTGCTACATATTTGGTAAAGAATGTCATAAGAGCATAACTTCTATCCTTTCAACTTACTTTTTTGCAAATTACGTCATATAGGGATGTTTAAGATGTTTAGGTCTCGAAATCAATTTGTCCATCCACTTGAATTGAGTACTCACCTATAAAAATAAAAGTATCACTTTAAAAAAATAAAACATAACATACAATTAATAAAAAATGCAAAGATAAAATCCATTTTGTATACCTTCGTCTTTGATAACTTTAGAAAACAAATGATATAATATGGGCAGTAAATAGAAATACCTGATATTTAATTAAAATATTTTTATAAAAATATAGAAATGGTTCCCTTTATATAAATTTACACTTCTTTCTGTTTTTTTTTGTCTGAACAATATAAATAAAATATCTATCTTTATACACAGCCCAGATTTTTTTTATACAAAAATTTATAAAGAATGAAAAATAATTATTTACCACTGTATTTACTATATTTAAATATTTATTATCCTATTATTATTTACTTTTCTCTAATTGTTGGAATATGAAATATTTTGTGGTCACAATATGGTTTTAAAATGTGAGTATACATTTATTTTTCGTACTTTATATAATTTAAAGATTGTTATTTAAAAATATGAAAATTTCGAATCTGGGTAAAAGTTTAATATACAGGGTGGCCCATCGAAAACGTACCAAAATGCAAACTGCCAGGTAAAGATCCTGTCGAAAAAAAACCTGAAACACGTCAAGCTTGGTTGTTAAGGGGGATAACTTTTGACGCAAAAATCATAATCTATACTTCACTCTTTTGACGGGTGTGTCATCCCCTAAAATTTTTCAAACAGAAAGTGGGAATCAATCACTGGAAAGGATTTTTGATTCCCCATACATCGACGCTTCGTTTTGAAATTTGGTCAATTCATTTAGAAGCTACGAAGCCTTAAAAGTGCATTAATACGTTTATCGAAAAATGCAAAAATTAAATCGAGTTTACGTAAAAACGTACCGTATCAACGAAGTAAATATTGACCACGAACCTCCAACCAGCATTACAGATTAAAGCGTTAAAGCTGTCTCCTACATTCCTCAACACGTGCAGTGTCACTTCGCGACATATATTCACGATTCGTCCTCTTAAAAGTCTTCCAGTGTATCTGGTGGAGGGTAATTAACTTTGTCTGTGTTTCTACAAAAAGAAATCCGAAGGACTGAAATCGGGTGACCGTGGGGGCCTCTTCATCCTAACCACCGACCAGGAAACGTTTAAATAATTAAGCAGAATCCGCAAAAAATATGGAGGTGCTCAGTCCTGTTGGCATATTATTTCCTTTTCAACATTGCAGTGTTGTACTCTATGATGTTAGTTAAAGCTGAGTGATTGGCATTTTGAAGCAAATCTAAGTACATGTCATCTGTCAAATTGTCAAGAATAAAAAAGACCAACAAGGCGGTATTCACAAAATACCAGCCCTTACAATTAATTTTTGATGGTTTTGTGTATGTACCTAGAATCGGTCAAGTAACATAGTTATGATCAACCACACCGTTTAAAAAGAGAGGCAATCCGAAAGGCCCATGTTAAATACCATTAAATAAGACATTGGCATTATTCATTGCAACGAATGTAAGCGACGATCAAAGCTGACTTCATTTGAATTTCTGATACAGTAATTAAATCTTAAGTAAGTAACATGTATTTTTTAAATATACACTGAACACTTGTACGAGTGACGTCCGTTGCAATAGCTAATTTAATTGTCTTGTACTCAGGGTATTGTTCATTGCAACTTGGCCCAACACTGCTACATCCACTGCTCCTTTTCCTATCGGATTTTTGGCTTCCTTCTTCTTATTTTGAACAAAGCCAGTTTCCCGAAATTCAAGTACTATTTTATCCGAAACATGTATATCACCATGCCGCTGATTAAATAGCACTTCGGTTCTGTTCCCACATTCATTATTTTTAAAAGAAAGTTCAAATTTCCACTCTCTCTGAAATAGTGTACACCATGACGTAACTGAAATGTTTAACTTTCAAGAACCCTAAAAACACAAGTCACCAGACTATCTAGCAACTAATGATCCTAGCTTAGTCGATTCTAATTTTTGGCGAGCAAAAACATGATTATTTTTTACTAAAAAAAACTAGGAACGAAACAAAATCACAGTCTAAGGAATAATTCCTGTGCAAGGCGGCGTGAACTCGTTTGTCAAACAAACAGATTGTAAATTTTATGCAGCATCCATAAGCGAGGCGCAAGAAAAAATGACTGATTTTCCGTAAAGATCAAAAGACTGACCCAACTTACAGTATTCTGTAAACTTTGCAAAAATAATCTGCAGGAATGTATGATCGAACAAATCAATAAGAAACGGTGAAATTTTCAGATTTTACATCGCTTTAAATAAAATCTATTTAATTTTTGCATTTTTCGACATGTATTAATGCACTTTTAAGGCTTCGTAGCTTTAAATGAATTGACTGAATTTCAAAAAAGAAGCGCCAAGGTATGGGGAATCCAAAATGCTTTGCAATGACGTTTTACTTGAACCCTTTCCTATTGAAATATTCTAGGGGATGACACCCCGCTTAGGAGGGTGAAGTTTAGGCTATGATTTTTGCGTCAGAAGTTGTCCCCCCTGACAACCAAGCTTGACATGTTTCAGGTTTTTTTTTAACAATATCTTTTCCTCTCAGTTATACCCTGTATAACCAAAAAAGAAGATATTAAAATTATAGAAGATATTATAAAAAAAACTAAAACGGATATTCTAAATATTTCAAACACTAAAAGGTTTTCTAGGTCAATTTATACTAAACAATATATTGAACAAAACAATTTATTCATGTATGTCAATGTATTCTGTTGCAGAATTTCTTCAACCCAAATATTAAAAATTCTTTTTTGTTTTAACCGATAACACCATTCGGGACCTTGTTTTTTTTAGTATTCATCAGTTATAATTACTATCCCTGATCCAATCTGTTCTTTTGGTTAAGGGTCCAACCAAGCATTGCTACAAGTGGAAGCAATGAAGTTTATGGACAGTTTAGTTGACAATCAGCCTGTGTTTGCTGAAAAAAAAAATACTGGATGTTACACACCACTTAGTAGTAAAACATGAATTGCGTGTGTCTAGAATACGTGTCGAAAATCAAATCCTATTACTTGGTGGGTAGAAATTTATTCGAAGATTAATTAAAAATATGTAGCAATTTTTATTTGTGGCTTCCTGCAAGTTTGGCAGCCACTGAAAAGATTTTTAGTTGATATGCATTTTTACATAACAAGCGAAAAAATAAGCTGACTACAGAGAGAGCTGGGAGGCAAGTTTTTGATTCTACGAACAAAAGGTTACTGACTGATACTACAGTTGTTACCGTTGCTACTTTGTGGACCTTCATCTTAGTAAATAACTAGAACGAGCTCTAGCCGACAATATTTAAAAAAGGGCCATCTCCGTGCGTCCAGTGAAACTGAAACCTTCTCTTATTTCGACGAGGATTTAAACGTTTAATTGTATTGCCTCCAAAAATAGCTTGTTGTATATCTTTCTTTATTTCGATTTAGCTTTTTAAAAATCCCTTCTGTTGTTTTTACACTACGAATTTGCAAACCCAAAATAAAAATAGATATATTCGTTAAAATCTTATAGGTTATTAGTTGACGTTTACCCTTACCTTTAATATTTCTTGATTGTATGATCTCTTTTTTATAAATATGAGTTATTGTTATAGTATTTAACATATTTAGCATGATTTCATAATAGTTTATGTTCTATTTTTTACGGCAATTAAAAAACAATAAAAAACAAGCATATCTATCAATATTACTGAATAATATCAGAATACTAAATTAAATTCGCAAATAAATCACGTAATTATAAAACATTTGTAAAACTTTTGTAAACATATTATAAGAATATAATCCAGAAAGCATATATTCTAATAAAAAAATAAGGTATTTTTTTCTAATATGTAAATATTACCAATGTTACCGAAAATTAACACAACTTCCGAAAACCGAATTCTTACAGAAAAATAAACATGTAAAAGTCAACCTAAAACATACATAATTGTACGAAGTATAAAAGAGCTCCGTTATAACTCTACGACATTCGGTTCCAATTAGTCATCCGTTATCACACACTTCAAAAGGCATCCGCACTTTAACAAGCCATTCAAGCCTGACTGATTTCTGTTCCTTTTAGACGGCACTGCTCCACCTACCCGAATGTCAAAATGTCGAACAGTTACAATGAAAATCCTTTAAACTTTTCATAGAGCGAAACCTCATGTTCTCTATGAGCGGGAAATTCTAGTTTGAAATTTTAGGTTTCATTCATTAGCAGGACTTTATTATAACATATATAACAAAATCCAAATTGCTATTGTGTTCATATCAGAAAGTTACTGGCAAGCCGTTATTTCCAGTTGAAATGTAAGCAGACAAAGGCCTTGTCATGATTACGAAACAAAACCAGAGTTAAAAGTTTTAAATTACTGATTTTTGGTAAATAATGTTTATACAAAATATTGTCCGAATAAATGGAACGAATGAGTGACATTAAAGCAGTTTAATTAACACATTTTTATTAGCTTTACTCCTGTGTTTGGTTGTTTCCAATTTACCAGTTTGGATATTTAAATTAAAGCTCTCTAGCAACAGATGTGTACGTATATTTTTTGGTCATTTATATTGCAGTTTATAAGTGTAATTTTTAAAAATATAAATTTTGTTAATTATAGACGGGGTCAAATTTGTCAATCAGCTTGGCTGTGCTATTGAAGGAAGTTGTTTATATGGTACATCGACAAAATAGCCCCGATAAAATAGCTTCTCTACAAATTAGCTCCGACAAAATAGCCACGAGAAAATAACCTATATACAGGGTATTCCATATTCGATGGTACGTTAGAAGTATCTGGAATACGAAAAGAAAAAAAATAGGAGGCTGCGCTCTAACTTTTAAAAATAGTTTCGCGTTTGAGTGTTGCCAGGTCTACTGTAACTGGCATCAATTTTAAAACTTTAAATAGGACATCCTAAAATTTATTTTACTTTTAGATTCTGCGAAATTTTTTTGTATGACATTTGTTCATTTCTCTTGTGTTCTCATGTGAATTAAAACTTCAATATTTTCATCCCCAGATGCCAAATCAATGTAAAATTTTAATATTATTTAGTCAATATGTGATACTTTGATTTTAGTAATATAGGATTGCCTACTTTTATACAGAGTGTCCTAAAAATTAACTGCAATTAACATTTTATAAATTTGATCAAATTGGAACACCCTGTATATTATTGAGGCTTTAAATAGAGTGGACAATTTTTTTCATATAAGGTGATACTTTGTATACTATTGTATGGTATACTTTGAACGGCTTTCGATTTATAAATGATTTTATGAATAATTGCTAATAATGTTCGAAAAGACAATATATCTCAAACGCCAAGTGTGCTGTGATGTAACAACTGCAATACGTAACGATGGTGGCGTAAAGTCTTACTTTTTAGTTTATGTCAGATTAAGTTAGTTAATAGTTATTCAAATGCGGATATTTTAACCGTCAAAATAAATTATTTTTGGGTTCAGAAAATCCACACTTTATATAAAAAAAGGTTACCAATAATTTTTTTTTGTTTATGGATAAGCAATTTTCAATATACATTTATGGCGAAAATTTAATTTCTGCAAAATATATTAAAATTCTAGGAACGACCGTATATGACTTTTTGGATAATCTACCGCTTTTTTGAGAAATTGTTGGTATCAACCGGATGGAGCTCCTGCCCATTGTACCCATGAAGTTTCCGCCGAACTGTATGATATGTTTGAAGGTGGATAAGTCGTGAAGGAGCATGGAGTTGGCCACCGCGATCTCCAGATTTCACTCCATTAGACTTTTTTCTGTGGAGTAGGATTAAAGAAATGATTTTTAAAACTTGATCCATTATAAATTCAAAGAGCTACTCCCTGTCAGGTGATGAACTGTATTACATATTGCTTACATGTAAATAGTAGTAGTAAATAAAATCGGTTCTTTTGAGAACCACAATTTATATTAAAAGAAAATCGTTTGGCACTGCGTAAGCTGTAATTACATTATAAAAGACTTACGGCCGGTTGCAGAAAACTCAATTAAAGTTTAGACTGTTTAACCGAATGTCAAAATTGACAGCAAGGGCCTAGATTTCTATAAGCAGCTTGTCAAATCCGAAAGTTCGGTTAAATATTCTAAACGGCCATTAAGTTTTGCGCAACCGGCTGTTGGTGTTTATGAATTAATTATTTATAAAATCGCTTATAAATCAACATCTTTAATGTTTATTTTTGGAGGCCCTGTCACCTAGCCAGTGCACTCCCCAGATCTATCACCTTTAGATTTCTTTCTTTAGGAGCATATGAAAAGTCTCGTTTATGAAACTCCAGTTGAGTCAGAAGAAGATTTGGTGACTAGAATTTCCGCTGCGGATGAAGCAATCCAAACCATGCCTGAAGTTTTTAACCGCGTCAACTTAAACATGCTGCGTAGATGTAATAAATGTTTTGAAAGTGGTGGCCGACATTTTTAGAAATTATTATTATTATATTATTAAGTTTCTTTTTGTACTAACTACCTAGCATAATATCAATTAACTTGATTTTAGCCAATTTCCGAAGAAACGGTGACATTTAGCGACTTTCACAAAAAGTACCATTTTTATGAAAAAGACATAGGAAAACCATAATCTCATGTTAAAATGGCAAGAAAAAATTGAAGTCATAAAGGAATGGAAATTTACTCAATTATCCCCTGGTTTTCACGCCCCTGGTTAAAGTTAATATTGTTCAATAGGCTCAAATAGGTAAACTTATTAACTAGTCTATGAAAGCCATATTCAGAGGGCTCTAGCTCCCTGGGGAAGCGTTTCCGAACCTATGTTCATATGAACTATTTGTTTCTTTTCGTGTGTTATGTCTACCTTAGAAGTTTGTAACATGATCACATTAACATCCTTTATAACAAAAACCAAATTGCTATTGAGGTCACGTCAGAAAATTACTGAAAAACAATTATTTTCAGTTGAAATGAGAGCAAATAAAACCTTTGCCATGATTACGAAACAAAACCACAGTTAAAATTTTTAATTACCGATTTTCCGTAAATCATATATATGAAATATTGTCCGGGTAAATGAAACGAATGATTGACATTAATGGAGTATAATTACCACAGGCTTTGCTCCCGTCCTTGTTTGATTGTATGTATGTTTGTATGGTTCAAAGCTGGTAATGGATTTTTTTAACATAACCGATTAATTTCAAATTTGGCATGTGTACACTAGAGATTATCCTCGTTTTCTCCAAATATACCGGGTGTTCAGTTAAGGGCGTACACTATCTATATCTCAAGAACCCTTGACTGCAGCCAATTGGAAAAAAAAAATTCATGACTAAAATGGCAACGAGGAATCGTCCAAAAATATTTTTAACTTTGCAAATTGGCCGTAAGGGGGCGCAACTGTCAAAATGAAAATACAAATTTAAAATTTGAGCAAAATTACTAAATTAAGATATAAGTTTTATAACGTCATTGGAAAGCTGAGTCAATTTTCTATGAATTCGCTTTAAGCCAAATTTTCATTGGGTTAATAATAAGGGTGGGGGAAACAAATGTGTGTTGTCATATTTAAATCGCTATATCTTGTACACTTCTTAACCAATTTTAATGAACAAGGTGTCATATGAAAGATAATTTTTACATCTCTTAATGGACTTCTGCAGTGATATAAATTAGTTTTAAAAAAAGAAGTCAGATGGCGCTATCCAATGTGGTTAGAGTTTTCTTGAAATTTTTCTAAAATTTCAAATGGATCGGTATGCTTTACCTTATAAATTATAAAATCTACATTTTGGCGAAAACCGCATATCGAAATCTTTATTCGTTTCGGAGTTGTTGCTAAATAACTGGTGATAAAAGAAGCAAAAACAAAAAAATCGAGTTTTATGAAGTTAGTATCTGACAAATAAATGATATTATGGAATTAATTAAAGCATGTTAAAGGTTTACTTAATAACCAGATTAAAAAATCTTAATTGAACTAATTGTAAGTAGTAATATTTTTATTTGCCTTCCATCACACTTTATCCAGGCTTTGGACTGGTCCAAACTTTAGCAGACTATTAAAATTTGGAGCGTGTTTAAAGGCCAACGGGCCATAACAAAGCAGAATAACATAACGAGTAACGTATGAAAAACCTTCGTGGCAAAAATACGAAGAAACAGGTAACGAGTAACAAGAACAAGAACAAAATTTTCAGAAAAATTAGGCATTTATGGGATATGTTCAAAATGTTTTCCATCATTCTGAATACAGCGGTACAGCCTTTGTTGTGTTGACGAGACAGCAGTTTTAATTTCCGCCACGGATATGCTGTTTATAGCCGTTCTAATTCTCTCGATCATATTTTCTCGCGTTGTTGGTCGAGGTTTGTAAACGAGATCTTTTATTCTTCCCCATAAATAAAAATCGAGACAAGTTAAGTCCGGTGACCTGGCTGGCCAAAGAAATAAACTTCCTCTTCCAATCCACCGGAAAGGGAACTGCTGGTCAAGGTAGTGACGCACTTGGTTTGAAAAATGGGCAGGACATCCATCGTGTTGAAACCACAAATTTCTTCTTGTCGCGAGGGTCACGTTTTCTAATAACTGTGGCAGCTCATTAATTAAAAATTGAAGGTATAATTCACCATTTAGAGTCCTATCAAAGATAAAAGGCCCGATAATCTTTCCTTCAACAATTCCGCACCATACATTCACTGTCCAACGATGTTGATGGTCGACTTCACGCATCCAATGAGGATTATTATCACACCAGTAATGCATGTTGTGCAAGTTTACTCTACCATTGCTGGTAAATGAGGCTTCATCTGTCCATAGTACTTTATCCAAAAAACGGCGATCTTCCCTTATCATGTTGAGAAGCCAATGACAATAATTTAAGCGATTGTCGAAATCCAAGTCTAGTAAAGCCTGGTGCAAAACAATATGATATGGATGCATGTTAAAATCCATCAAAATTTTATGAATGGAGCCAACTGAAAGTCCCAAGTCCCTAGAAATTTCGCGAATACTAGCATGTGGATCAACATTGATATAAGCTAAAACGTTTATGATATTCGTCTCATTTCTGACTCTGCGATGCCTTATTTGAGTCGAAGTTGGTTGAACTCTGCCAGTTTCTCTGAGTCGTCTTGCCAAACGAGTAAACACGTGCCTGGAATGATGCGTCCGATTAGGGTACTGCAAAGCATACTCCCTTGAAGCTCTGGCTGCATTTCGAAAGCACTCAAAATACACACCTAACATATCAAATGCCTCTTCATTTGTAAACGGCATTTTTACTTTAGTAACGGAAACAAGAAGTAAACTTTCTTTCACAAGACAATAAACAAACCAAAATGACAGTTACTGCTTTTATTGCCATGACAACGAGGCGCAATGTGTCTGTTGTTTTTCACGGCTTACTGTGACAGTACAAGGAGGCAAATAAGAAATAAGAACGCAATACCTCATGGTATGACATTGCTTACAATTAGTTCAATTAGATTTTTTAATCTGGTTATTAAGTAAACCTTTAACATGCTTTAATTAATTCCATAATATCATTTATTTGTCAGATACTAACTTCATAAAACTCGATTTTTTTGTTTTTGCTTCTTTTATCACCAGTTATTTAGCAACAACTCCGAAACGAATAAAGATTTCGATATGCGGTTTTCGCCAAAATGTAGATTTTATAATTTATAAGGTAAAGCATACCGATCCATTTGAAATTTTAGAAAAATTTCAAGAAAACTCTAACCACATTGGATAGCGCCATCTGACTTCTTTTTTTAAAACTAATTTATATCACTGCAGAAGTCCATTAAGAGATGTAAAAATTATCTTTCATATGACACCTTGTTCATTAAAATTGGTTAAGAAGTGTACAAGATATAGCGATTTAAATATGACAACACACATTTGTTTCCCCCACCCTTATTATTAACCCAATGAAAATTTGGCTTAAAGCGAATTCATAGAAAATTGACTCAGCTTTCCAATGACGTTATAAAACTTATATCTTAATTTAGTAATTTTGCTCAAATTTTAAATTTGTATTTTCATTTTGACAGTTGCGCCCCCTTACGGCCAATTTGCAAAGTTAAAAATATTTTTGGACGATTCCTCGTTGCCATTTTAGTCATGAATTTTTTTTTTCCAATTGGCTGCAGTCAAGGGTTCTTGAGATATAGATAGTGTACGCCCTTAACTGAACACCCGGTATAAAAGTTAAGCTTTCTTCTTACAACGATATTTGAAAAAAAATATTTAAATTTGCTTGCTAGTTTTGTAAAGACTTGTCTTCCCAATGTTTTATTCCCTTTCGTTTCGCGTCGAGGAGAATTCTGTTTAATATTATGTTGCATTCTTGCAATTCATATATGATAATGCGAATGCTAAATTTAATTGCATCTAGCAAATCTGTACTCTTAAGGTCATATATATATATATATATATATATATATATATATATATATATATATATATATATATACAGGGTATTAATTAATGTCGCGGACATATTTCAGGGGGTGATAGTATTCGATAAAATAGGAAAGAAATGCCAATATATACATGGTCAAAAACGCACCATTTTCGTTATAGGTATAGGTTGTCAAAGTTTCAATTTTTTTCTCGCTTTTTGCGTTTTATTTCAGTTCCTTCTGAGGCAATTAGTTCAAATTTAGAACATGTATTATTTTCAAGAACCTCTACAATAAAATATCAAAATTTTTTGGAGCCCCCTGTATGAATTCTGATATAAAATTTAAACTCTTTGTTGATTTCTTTAGCTCTTTCGTATTTTTTATTATTCTCATATCTATCACAGTTTTCGACTTATTTGCAATAATCGATGCACCGCATCGATGGCATGTAGGCAAAATTAAGAAACGGGTTTTATTTTAAACCAACCGACATGATAATGAACAATCAGATAAAATTATTACAGTTAAATTAAAAATAAAACAAAAAGAATGCAAGAATCAAGTCTTCGCCTCATGGACTGACGGACACTCTCAAATATTCCAGGAGTATTGCGAATGATGTCGCATGAAGCTATTATTCTGTTTCTCAAATCTTTTGTCTAGATTGGGGTCTGTTACATCAATGTTTTCAGGTGTCCCCAGAAAAAGAAATCCAGGCTATTCAGATCTGGAGATCTAGGGGCCACCTCTGTTCTGAAATTCGCTGGTGCACCATCGTGCATGAACCACATTTGATTTCTAAGAAGAATTGACACGTCTTCTAGCAATATCGGGAGTTCGTCTTCGAGAAAATGACGATAATATCGTCCGTTTAGCCTTGCTGGCAGGAAAAATGGACCTATCAAATAATCTCCAATAATGCCAGCACATTTACTGAAAATTGTTGCTGGAAATTATTTTCATGTATCGAAGGCGGATTCTCTTCTGCCCAAAAGTGATTGATATGAAAATTAGGTATGGCATTTCTAGAAAAATTTGCCTCATCGCTAAATAAAATCGTGTTTCCAAATAATGGATTTTGGGCTAGCATTTGTAAGAACCACTGGCAAAAATTTAAACCGAGTGGAAAGTCACGTGGGAGAAGAGCTTGAACCCTTTGGATGTGGTAAGGATACATTAAGTTGTCTAATGAAATTTTCCATATAAGCATAAATGAAATGTTAAGTGTTGCTGCAATTTTCCTCGTACTGGTAGCAGGATCATTTTCTACTGCATTCAAGACTGCTTCCTCGACTTCAGAAGTCCTAACCGTTCTATTTGCTCCTGCTAAATGAGTGGATTTCTTGAATGATCCATTTTCACATAGCCAATTATGTCGTCTGGCTTCATAACAATTGCCGTTGGCAAGTCCATCATTAAACAGCTCGAAACAACTACGGAAACGTCAAACAAAAAATATTTCTTACAAAATGTCAGATTAAAGAACAGAATTAACAAATGACCTGCCACAGCCTACAACCTTTTTTTTTCCAGTTTCATTATTTAGCCTACACTTAATTTGCATCTATGGCAATTATTGCAAATAAGTCGAAAACTGTGATAGATACGAGAATAATGCAAGATACGAAATAGCTAAAGAAATTAAAAAGAGTTTAAATTTTATATCAGAATTCATACAGGGTGCTGCAAAAAAAAGTTCCGTAAGATAAACTTGTAGGTGGTGCAAAAAAATGTAAAAACTAACGCGATTAGAACTATTATATACTAGAAAAATGAGTTTTTTGGGCAGACCGCTAAAACAATAAAATTAGGCCAACTATAGACACGTGTTTCTGACTTAAGGTCTTCATCAGTACTGTCAACTAGTTAAGAGAAAAGTACAACTAGCGCCAAAATTAATACACAAAACCACACCAGAGTCACCAACAGGAGCAAAAACGACAACAATACCAAGAGAACATCCGAAATCTTCGCCGGACTTGATACTCTATTACCACGGAGCAGCATATAGCCACCTGTGGCGAAACTCAGAACCCAAGAGTAATTAAATCGAATAGTGGAAAAAGGATTTTTTGGGAAGACCGCTAGAACAATGAAATTTGGCCAACTATAGACACACGTTTCCGACTTAAGGTCTTCATCAGTACAGTCAACTAGTTGAGAGACGTGTCTATAGTTGGGCAATTTTCATTGTTTTAGCGGTCTTCCCAAAAAATCCTTTTTCTACTATATATATATATATATATATAGTAGAAATATATATATATATATATATATATATATATATATACATAGAGAGAGAGAGAGAGAGAGAGAGAAGGAAACAGAAATATCAATTTCTGTGCGGTTCTTGGTCGTAAAAGGTTATACCCTCATCTTGAAACTGAACTCAGGATGAGGGTTTACTCCTTCACCAAGAAATTACCAAAACATGACGCTCTGTTTGTATTAGAATCAAGGAGCCATGGTATCTGCCCCGGCAAGGCTCATCAGGCACTTTGCTTGGAGGGGTATCAGTATTAAAACCGAATTACTCAAAAACTTACCCAACCACTAAAATAAACAATCTGTGATGTAGTTCGACTTGCGGGAAATAGGCAACCAGTGGCTCCATCTGCACGTACTATGGTGCACTAAATCCTTTTCGATGCGGTTCTTAGTCGTAAAAGATTATAAAAAAAGAACTCAAGAAGAGATATATATATATATATATATATATATATATATATATATATATATATATATATATATATATATATATATATATATATATATATATATATATATATATATATATATATATATATATATATATATATATATATATATATATATATATATATATATATATATATATATATATATATATATATATATATATATATATATATATATATATATATATATATATATATATATATATATATATATATATATATATATATATATATATATATAATACTTATATTGAGTTTCTGGACCAATTAAAATATATTCGTAGGAACATTTTCTTTGGTTTTTTGGTCTCAAATTTTTTTTGGAAAAACAAATAGTTTTATTTTTCGGCACTAATTTTTAGTTTGTTTCAAACAAACATTTCGGCGCATAAGCCTTCATCAGTGCTGTTTGACTGAAACCAAGAAGGTAACTTCCTATATTCAGCTAAAAAAACAAATTCATCACGTCACATTTAATAAAATTTAATTGAACGACACAAGCATGGAGAATATTTATTTTTAAAACTTCAGTGGCATGCTTTTAGACTCAAGAAAGCGTGGGATGACAATGAATTGAAGAATGCTTTGTACTTCATCTTACTATCACTTTTTGTGGTCAGCATTAAGACTGACTCTCCCAAACATGAAGTTAAATAAAAGCTTGTAAAAATAAATTATTTTAATTTTTAGAGAAAAGCACAACTTAGATGCAATAATATTTCTAACTAATTTTCAGATAACGCTACGAGTATTCATTCGCCAAATAAGCTTAATTAAAAATTCTATCACAAATTTTATCGAAGTATTATATATCATAATCGGCAATGTTTACTTTAGAACCCCTGTTTGTATAGAAAATAGTAACAATAAACTTGGCACTTAGTTGGGTAAACACGAACACATCTGCGAGCCGCAAATCCGGCAACCCCGATTCTCCCTGCTTCATCCCTCTTACTAATCAAGATCGCCACGTCCGTGACTGTAATAACGTCGGACATAGCCTGCCGAGATGATTTCAATCCGAAACTTCAACGCAACTGAGTAATTTTATTATGGTTATGACGGAAGAGGCCATAAACCTCGGCTAAACAGATGAAACTAGAAAGCGATGACTGAATGAAAGATTAGATTTTTTGATAAGATTATCCACGACACATGGGGTAATTTTAGGGAACTATTTGGGATTTGACCGTATGTCCATTTACACTTTCTAACCTTCTAGCAATATGTGTATGTTAGTATATGAGCAGTCAAGGAAGCTTTCTATTACGTGTTTATTTATGTTTGACCTATAGGGTTTTTTTGAAAGATACAATAACAAAATTTGAAACCGTTATTAGAAGAAACAACTGAAATATAGAAATTAAGAATGTGTGCATTATTTCAATTTTTCGAGCTGAAAAAAATACGGGGTGTTAGGGGTTTGACTACGAACATTTTTAACATATATGTAGTATGGATGATTTTGAACAAAAAATTCTTACGTACCATCGGTAAATTCTAAATGGTTTTCGAAATATTATAGTTTAAAAGGTTTAGTTTTGGAGATGGTTTAAATTTAGTTCGTGACAACATGGCAACGTTTCTATTCGCTTCTAAAATCTCATCAGCTGCGTTTTTTCAACAAAGAAACATAAAAAACCCCTAGATTTGAGACAGATTTAATCAATTTACTTTGTTTATTTCTTTGGAATGCATACATTAATTAATTAATAAAAAGGATGGTGGATTGTTAACATATTATCGGCGCGAATAAAAAACTAGAAAGAACTTGTCACTCAATGTAAATAATACTAACTTCTCAGAATATTTATTTGTATAATTTTACCTGCATAATCCTAACTACGTTTAATTCTATCTAATGAAAAAATAAAAACTTACCCAGGCCTTTAATTTATAGTACGAGGTAGGTAATTCACGCACTAGGAAAGATATTTGAAAAACTGAAAGTTAACTTTAAAATGCGAAATCCAACTTGTCGCAAAATTCTGCTCACAACAGGGTTGCCGATTATTGCGGCGAACGAAATACTAAGCCAGTTGGAACTAACAAAAACAAAACTGTTACGTTTTCTCTCTCTCTCTCTCTCGCTCGCTCTCGCTATCTCTTCCTCTCTCCCTCCAAATCAAATTATGGAGAAATTTGAAATTGTGACATTGAAGCCTTTAAGTTAAGTATTTTGAAGTGTCAATAAAACATTTTTAAATTGTTTTTTGAACTGAAGTACATTAAGTGTGATAAGGTTATGTTGCAAAGAGTTATATGTTTAATACGTAAAGACCTCTGAAAAATAGCTGAACGATGATGAGGCATAGTTAAATGATTGGTAAAACGAGTCTGTTATGAATATTATTACGAGGGACCAATTTATTTTTTAATAGAACAGATGCATTAGGGCTATTTAGAATATTTAACACAAAAGTAGCCTTATGATGAAGTCTGCGCTTGTCCATTTTTAACCATTCTAGTTGCTCAAATGTATGTGATATATGGTAAAACTTTCTGAGCCCAAAAATTAACCTACGACGGGAATTTTGAACCTTCTGGATCCGATTTTTATCCAAAATAGCTATACAGTTTCCATAAGTAAAATCACAGTAATTAAAGTTGGATAAAACCAAAGATTCGCGTACTTTTGCGTAAGCGACACATTTAGGATGAGTCTGTACTATACAAAGGTTTCAAAGCTAAAAAGGTTTTTACATGAGTTTTTTAACATGTTCCTTAAATCTTAAATTTGAATCGATGATAATTCGAAGATTCTTTGTTGATTCCACTATAGGCAGTGTATTACCATCCAGAACAACACTAAATCCTTCTTTTAAAGTTTTTACGTGATTCTTATTTCCGAGAAACATAACTAAAGATTTTGGAGGATTTAATGGTAAGCTTTACTCCGACGACAGTATTTTTACATTGTTCAAATCATAATTAATTAAATCTGATGCTTGTAGGGAATCTTGAATATTAAAAGAATAATAAAGCTGAGTATCAACAGAATAAGCTTGTGTTTGGCAATATTTTGTAGATTTCAGAATGTTAGCTGTATAAATAAGAAATAGTAAATAGTCCAATATTGATCCTTGAAGTACTCCAAAGAGAATCGAAATTTGTTCTGAGAATTTATTTGCAACATCTCTTTTGAAACCTGATTGGGAAATATAAATTAATAAGATTAAAGGATGCATCATTAAAGCCATAATATCATTAAAATTATGACAACCTGTATTTTGAACACCAAACTTTTGCGAATCCATATTCATATATACTTTTAACCTTATTTTTAAGTGATATATCACCACGAACTTTGGTTGTTATTAATTTTTTTTTAACCAAGTTTGGGCAACGTTTTAGGTCCGTCGGAATTTATTAAAAATTAAACTTGACTGATCTAGTGTGCCTTATAACATAGCACAAGTTAATGCAAGATCTTCTGATTGCTTTTAATATATAATGGGAATTCACATTAAATGCGTGAAAAATAACACTAAAATATTACGACTTCGCGCTCTTTCTCTTATTAAGCAGTCATTTTCATAATTTATGAGCACCACTATTTCGTCCAAGCTCTAAATTGTCCTCTGGGTAACCCCTTTTGACCGAGCATTCTCTAAGCATATCTAATTAAAGAACTTGAAACTGGCTGTAACAGATTCTCAAAGAGTGTATAACACCATAACGTTTAAAAGGATAAATGTTTTGTTGAGTGGGATGAAGGAAAGTATTAAGCGTGTTTAAACATTCATAAATGCCTGAGATAACAGAAAAAGGAAAGCCGTAATTTTATTTTTCAAAGTAAAAATTTAAATGTAAACATGCTGTTTTATATATTTCATTTAAAAAACACAAGCAAGAAATCTAGTATACAATGTATTTCATAGTAAATATATTTATCTAAGATCGTGAGATAAGAAGCCATTACCGCAATGTTAGATATTATCGCACTACTGCGGTAATGATATCTACTAATATTAAAATTAAAACAGAATTAAAGAAAATACGTTTATTTTTGGTTAAAAAACAGCATTACAAATTGTTTATGGTAAACATTAATTACACGACTATTACAGTTATTTAAAATAATAACAGATATACTTGATGACCTTGACTTAAGTTGTGATGAACTTGCATTAAATATGTTTAGTTTTTGGATACTAGTCGCTTTATTTTCCTTATTTCCACTCCGGTGTTGGCTAATAGTGATGTGGAAGACCTTCAAAGCATTGGCCGGTATACTGTTCTGGATTGGATAGTTTTAAAAACAAAGCAATCGTCTTAGGCATACCTCCAAAGAAGAAACGAAGCAACGACCATGAACAACGTGTTTAGGACGTAACTTGACGTAATTTCGGACAATTTCCACTATATCTAAACCTTGAATATCTCCTCAAAAAACTCTCGAGCTATTTTTGTCTTGTTGAATGGTATTACAAATCGAAAGTACGCACCTTCATCTTTCACATTTCCCAAGAGTAAGTTTGTCAGGTAAAAAAAAACGTCTTGCAGAAAAACACCAATATCTTCGATTTTGTAGGTCTAAATCCTTCCGACTTTCTTTTTAAAAACGCAATTTAATTCGAGTATTTATTAATATCCACATTTTTTCTAATAAATATCACACTCCGCAACTTTGAATAGTATGCCCAACGAAAGGATGGTTTTTGAATTTTGGTTAGATCATTAAAATAGGCTAACAATACCTTCTCACCAGGAATGAAAATACATTGTATTTTTCCATCCGTGAAGGACTAAGAATTAACACATATATAAACACATATATATATATATATATATATATATATATATATATATATATATACATATATACAGTGTGTCCCAGATTTGCTTCTCTATACGGGGATCTCGGCTCCTATTATACTTACAGCAAAGGATAAATGGGGAAAGTTTTAGAGGAAACTTATTGCGTTCGATATCCGGCTTCAGATTTACGATCGATCAATTGTTTTTGGAAATATCGGGGAAAAACCGAAAATGGCGGATTTCGTTTTTGGCCAGTATATCCAGAACGGTAAATTTGACAGCCTGCCAAAATGTGACATTATTCGGACATATTTTTAAGACAAATAAGATGGCGTATACGACACGTCTTCATTGTTTTTTGTTAACCCGCAACCCGCCTCAACTTTCATTTTTCTTATGGCTCCTTATTATATTTTTCGATTTTTGGAAAGAGCCTAAAATTTCCAGTCTACTGATATCTCACAAGTGACAAGACAGAAACATTTTACAAGCTATCAACGAAAACCCCAGTGCATCGGTAAGAACTGTAGAACAGGAAACGAATGTGCCAAAATTAACAGTACAGAAAGTTTTAAAAAAGAATAAGTACCTACCATCCATACAAACCCATAATAGTACAAGGACTTAAGGAAACTGATTTTCCAAGACGACTACAGTTCTGTGAGTGATATACTAGGAGTGATTACTTAGGAGAGTAATAAAAATCCTGATTTTGTAAATCATGTCTTGTGGTCCGATGAGAGCAGGTTCACGAATTGTGGAGCTTTTAATAGACACAACCGTCATCATTGGGTTGTGCAAAATCCTCACGAAGTGGCAGAGAGACGTCTACAGATCAGATTTGGAAGTAACGTTTGGTGTGGGATCATTGGTAAGTTAATCTAACCAATCTTTTTTAAATGATGGTCCAATAATAATTTTTTTTTTTTCGTTTAGTTCTTTAATAATACTAAAAGAGTATAATCTAATAAAAAAAAGTAAAACGTTCTACTCTAGTCAGTCAACTTACTTTTTTGATATTGTATTACATTTTTATTCAATCTATTTGTATTGTAGTTTCAAAGAATCTATAAAAATAGAATTGGGTTCTATAAATTTATTAACACTTTATCTAAATTTTCTGCAGATTTAGCTAATTCTCTAAAATTATTTTGATTGTGTGAATTTAATGATTTATTATTACCCGGGAAGCCTAGTTCTTGCGTTATGAAAAAAATACCATATTAATCAAATGTCGAATTATTTTTCGATTTTCATTACGATTTATAGAAAGGCGTTCAGCTGTATTTCCGAATAATTTAAATTTTAAAGTGCAAGGGGTTTGTTTTTTTGATATTTTATGTTTTATTAAGGCCCGGTGTACTTCCTTAAGATTATTATATCACTGAAATAAATTGATTTAGTATTTCCGAAATTAATATGCAATACCAACAAAATAATTTATTACGGCTATTACTTCCCACTAACCAAATATGTTTTTCTTTTTCATAATAAAGCTGAATAGGTTTCAACTGTATACAAGCTCATTCATTACGGGATGTTGCAATAATTATTTTTGAAAAGAAAATATATACTTTTTAATAAAGATAATTTTCCCTTTATAATTTATAGTTTCTAGTACCACCCGGTCGACCCTGCCGCCCTTGACTGTTGGGCACCTATTTATAAATTATTAATCATTTCAGGAAATCGACTTATTGGACCATTTTTGTTTGACTAGAACCTAAACCGGCAGAGGTACCTAGAGCTTTTGCGAAACCAGGTTGTACCAGCCTTACGAGCTATTCTAACGGAAGATGAATTAAGAAGAACTTGGTTTCAACAAGACGGATGTCCGGCTCACAATACCATTCAAGTTAGGAACTTCTTAAGAGAGCAGTTTGACGAAAGAATAATTTCTTTAAATGGTCCAATATCTTGGCCTCCTAGATCCCCTGACCTGTCGCCCTTGGATTTCTACCTCTGGGATCACACGAAGAATGAAATCTATGAATTTGATCCCCCCGTGACCATAGAAATCCTGAGACAAAGAGTTCTGGACACATTTAGAATTATTAACCGAAATGCACTTACCGGGGTTGTACGAAAAACTGTCACCATTTGTCAAAAATGTCTCGATGTTAATGGACGTCATTTTGCAGATTTGTAAATTAATGTTACCCACTTACAAAGTAGTTAAAGCTCATTTAGATTTTTTAAGTCGTTATTTACGTTCATGTTGTATTGAAAATTCAATGCGTTCAATACGTTACTTACTTATTAATGTAATCTTGTGACAAATAAATCAGGGCCTCCTTTAAAAACATTGAAACCTAATTTACAAATGATGATGACACTAAAATCTTTAATGAACTTGTGAAATATCACTAGACTGGAAATTTTAGGCTCTTTCCAAAAATCAAAAAATCCAATAATAAGAAAAATGAAAGTTGAGGCGGGTTGCGGGTTAGCAAAAAACAATGAAGACGTCGTATACGCCATCTTATTTGTCTTAAAAATGTGTTCCAATAATGTCACATTTTGACAGCTGTCAAATTTACCCTTCTGGATAAACGAAAAACGAAATCCGCCATTTTCGGTTTTTCGCCGATATTTCCCAAACTTATTGGTCGATCGTAAATCTGAAGCCAGATATCGAATGCAATAAGTTTCCTCTAAAACTTTTCCCATTTAACCTTTGCTGTAGGTATAATAGGAGCCGAGATCCCTATATAGAGAAGCGAATCTGGGACATATATATAGATATATATATATATAACAAACAAACAAAAGTATGTTTTATTGCCGCAGAAAAATTTTACAATTTTATGGACAAAGCAAAATATACCTAAAATAAGACATATCAAAGCATTAATCGAATATATAGGTCAATGCTTTTTAAAAATGTAACAATTTACCAAATCGTAAAACACACGTTAAATATAACATAACATTGTTAATGAATCCTAATAACCTTATAAAAGTAAACAAACACACATGTACGAGGTGAATAATTTCGATGACATTGAAATCAAAATTGCAACTATGCGACCTTAAACTCTATGTTATTATAGTTATACAAATAATTGTGATGTTAAACAGAAGGTATAATGAACTAGTGTAGAATGTAGTATACAAAAAATAATTAAATTTTGTTTTTAATCCAATACCTAACAAAAATAATTAAGTTTTAAGTGAATGTTCGACAGTTCTTTTCTCTATATGATAATTTTCAAAATTCTATGCTACGAGTTAGGACATGACTCACAAAAGATTTAAGTAAACATGCGAATTTAGTGACAATTTAAAGAGACTTACTCGCTGAAAAATCATTAACGCTGTAAAATGGTCTCTCAATGAGGTATGCTTTGTTGTTTTTTCGAAATTGTGCAAGCATAGGGATAGATTTTAAATGTACTGGCAGATTGTTGTAAAGTATTATGGCGTTGTAAATAATTGAATTTTTTATTAATTCTGAGGAAGGAATGGGAAGATATATATCATGCCTAGAGTTTCTGGTAGGGTATACATGTTGTGGCCTTTCTGGGAGGGTGTTTATATGTTTTCTCAGCAAACATACCGTTTCCAAAATAAATAATGCAGGAAGTGTTAATATTTCATGTTTTTTGAAATAGTATTGGCAGTGAGCTCTATTATTTAGACCAAACAAATAACGAATGGCTCTCTTTTGAAGCATAAAAATACTACGAAATTGCTCGGTGGTACAGCAGCCCCAAAAGGGAAGGCCATAGCGGAGGTGAGATTCAAATAAAGAGAAATAAGTAAGTCTGGCAGAAGGAACGTCTAGTTCTTTTGAAACTGATCGAAAGTTTTTTAGTTAAGGTGTCAATATGATTAGACCATTTTAGGTTGTTTTTTATATTTAAACCCAGGAATTTAACCGACTCTACGTATTCAATATTGCTGTTATGTACCTGAAGTGGTTGTAAAGTTCCCTTATAAGATAACGCCACCGTTTTATCGACATTAAAACAAAGCATATTGGAATCGGACCAAGCCTTAATTATAACCAAGTCTTTGGAGATACTAGAGTGTAAAGACGTTGTATCAAAATCACTCCAAGTTATGCTTGTGTCGTCAGCAAAAAGAGAAATTCTTCCATTAATTTTAAGGTTCGTGATATCATTAATGTATAACAAAAAAAGAATAGGTCCCAAGACTGAACCTTGAGGGAATCCACTTGTAATCAACTTACAATCAGAATCGGAACCATTAGCCCTTACAAGTTGTTGCCTTTTCCCAAGATAAGATTTGAACCAATTTAAAGACGTACCACGAATTCCATAAAAATTTAGTTTGTTTATCAGAATTTCATGACTAACACAATCAAAGGCTTTCGCATAGTCACAAAAAATGGAGGCAGTTGGGTGGTTGTTATTGAGAGATAATTAGACGCCTCTAAGCAACGTGAACATGGCGTCGCTGGTGCACTTGTTGGGTAGAAATCCGAACTGCTCCGGGGATATTATCTGATGTTTCAGGAGAAATGGCATAAGACGATTCTTCAGTAGCCTTTCGATGATTTTTGATAGCACTGGTAGTAGTGTAATTGGGCGATAATTGCAAGAGTTAGTTTTTTCGCCGCCTTTATGAAGTGGAATAATTATAGCTGTTTTAAGGCAATCAGGGAATACACCTTTTATAAAGGACTCATTTATTAATGTTGTAAGGGCCTCTATGACTGGGAGTGGCAAGTTCAGGAATATTCTAATTGATAGGCCATCAGTGCTACACGAAGATTTACTTTTGATATTATTTATTACCTTCAATAGTTCAGTGTTGCTAACGGGACTTAAGAAAAAGCTATCAGCTAAATTTTTTGAAGGAGGGTCCAAACTTGGCGAGATACTAGAGGTAACATTTTTGCTTACACTAATAAAATAATCATTTAGATCATTAGCCCCTGGCAAGATCTGAGTCACAGGGTTTGATTTGTCTCTGAGGTTATTAATGATGGACCAGGTTTCTTTTGAAACGTTATTTGAGTTTGTTAACATTTTTTTTTGCTGACTTAATAAGAGTAGTGTAGATCCTCATAGTTAGAGATATAGTCGAAATAAAACGAGTCGGTGAATTTTTTAATATATGAGAGCGAGCGCATATTTTTAGCAGAAATTCGTATTCCTTTCGTGGTCCACGGTTTATGCCGCTTAGGTTTGATATTCTTAAGCGGGAAGGCCTTGTTAAAAGCACTTAAAGTTTTATTTAAAAAAGTTCTGTTTGTGTTGACATTTGTTTCCAATGAAATATATTGATGATGGAAGGGCCAGGTTTCTTTTGAAACGTTATTTGAATGCACCTTTGATGGAGAAAAATTGTAATCGATGATAGAAGTTTTTTGAAATTCTAGTTGGCGAGGATACATGCATTGAAAGACCGAAAGAGTAATTTTTTTTGGATGGCACAAATAGTAACATAGTAATATTAAAGTATAGTTTTTTTACCTTTAATCGGTAGACTGTACAAATGATTGTACATCAGAGTTTAATGATCTATAAATACAAATTACATAAAGATCAAGGTTTTGATTATATACCATAGAGAATTCAAAAGAGCTATCCGCTAACCAACGATCATATTTAGATACCGACATGAAATCTCCATTTAAGGATAGAATCAGTGTTCCCCCATGAGCTGAGTTTTTTCTGTCATATCTAGCTATTGTGGTATACCTCTCAATATAAAAGGGTTCGTTTAGATTCAGCCAGTGCTCAGTAATTGCAACAAGTTGGGGGAACTCCAATTCTTCCAGAAATAGGTACAACTCGTCAGTTTTATTTCAATATTAATTAGGACCATATAAGACTAGTAACAACAGGAAGTTTTGAGGAATCTAGTTCCTCAGGGCACGTCGTGTTTCCTAAAAATTTTTTTTGGGAGAATTGCTGGTAAAATAGTTTTTATGGCATTCTCTGGTCCTCTGAAGATGGATCGTTCTCTCCGAAGATATATAGGATCCATAGGCTGCAAAATCCACTTCCACTTCTGCTGCGTTAAAGCCGTAAGCAGCATGAAAATCGAAATATATCTTATGTAGGGTTCTATAATCTATAGGAATGCCTTCAGAAGCCAAAAACAGCCTGGTGCTTGTATTTGTAAACCCTTCAAAGTGAATTGGCGTAGGTTGGTCGTGCAGGAAGGCGAGATATAACTTGAAGGCCTTTAAAATGGCTGGTTCTCTTAGTCTAGACATGAGGAAACGGTTATCAGAATTTTTTTCGGTTCGCGTAAGCTTCACTGTGGGGGGAGACATTGGATCAAAAATAGGTTCTTGGTCAATAGGAGCTTTCTTGGAAAGACTGTAGCAGTTGTCGCTCAACAAGACATTTGCTTTGCAGGCAGCAATGGCCTCTTTGTCAGAAGATATTATAGTGCCCTTTTGAGAAATTGGAGATGAGACAACCAGTGAACTGACGGAGCTCGAGTTGGTGGGCAGTTTTTTCGGTGTGAGGGAGGTGGGAGGTTCGGTGTAGATTTTTCTCAAAGTTCGGATACAGCTCAAAGTTCGGATACAGCTGACCGTTATATATATATATATATATATATATATATATATATATATATATATATATATATATATATATATATATATATATATATATATATATATATATATATATATATATATATATATATATATATATATATATATTTCAGCTATTTCATCATACAAGTTATGCTAACCTTGGTTCCCAGACTATCAGCCCTCACCCGCCAACGCAGTTATTCAAAAAGCCTAGCTTATCTCAATAACAAAGTATCACATATCAGTTAACGACGCCGACGCGACGTAGATCATCCTATTCTCATAAACAGCAGGTGTTACTTGTTTACAAAAACAAGTCTATACCAAGAAAGCTTCATCAGCAGAACCGACGTCCTGACCCAAGTGTTCAATAACGAAGTAAACAGTTCCCACTGCGTCAGCATAAGGAAACATATAAATAGTTATTTTTCTTTGTCTACAGCAGTTCAGTCTAGCTCGAATTCATTTGTTAAACGTTACTCTGTAATTTTGCAAATTCGAATGTATATATTTAAATTTGTATTTTTCAAGTAATAAAATAATTTTTTAAAAAGTGATTTAACAAACTGGCGCAGTCGGTAGGATTCTGAAAACGTATAGCAGAACACGAAGCCTTTGTGCACTCTAACTGTCGACGGAGGATCCCAATCCATTGTTCAGAAGAACCTGTGAAAAATAAGAAAAATACAAGAAGTACTGAAAACCCAAGAAAAACAGAGAAAATCACGACCCGACGTCACCAACTCGCAGTCAATCTACGGATTAGGAACATCTAGTGAAACCCCTGGTAGAATTTGCTGCAGAGAACACGACGAAGTCTGATGTTTCTACTAGTAACGTAAGTCTTGAATCATCTCGTTTATTAATTTTCTTTTTTTTTCAATTTTCCAAAAATATTGAAATTTTTATTCGAATTTAAGGAAACTGTTCGATTTTTCAATTTTGATAATTAGTTAACGAAAAACTAAATTCAAAAACTAATTTCAAAAATCCAAAAGAATATTTTAATTTCAAATTTTGATTATAAAGTTAATCAAATTTCAAGAAAAAAAACAACTTGAATTTTGTAGATTTTAGTATTGCTTTAATTTACGTTGATTTGTGTACTACTTTATGTACTGCCAATCAACCTAAATTCTTAATTTTAAGTTCGTATCCTTTTTATATAATATTGTGTGCCTGTATTATTTCATTTTGATATTGTGATATATTAAGCAACCATGACTGATAACGAAAGACAAAATGTCCCTGAGACACCCGAAATTGAACCGTATAAATTATCTGAAATATTTTCGATAATTGCTGAATACGATGGTGATCAAATTTTTCTCCAAACATTTCTTAATGCTTGTGATTGTGCTTACAATATGTGTACACGCGATCAAAAACATTTATTAGTAATCCACATAAAAAATAAATTACGTGCAAGAGCAGCGCAGCTAATAAGCTCTCGCAATCCCATTTCTTACTTAGAAATAAAACAACTTTTAAATTCTCACTTCGGAGATACGCGAGACTTGTCTTCTTTAATACAAGACTTACAACGTATCAAACAATTACCAAATGAGAGTCCTTTAACCTTCCTCAACCGACTTCAAGTGCTAAATGCAAAAATGCACGCTAATATTGTCTAGTTAGTCTAATCTCACCCCACAACAGAAACAAGCTCAAATAACCCTGATCGAATCCATGTCCCTGAGTACCCTCTTAACTGGTCTCGAACCCCGTATTGGACATATAATTCGTGCCAGTAACCCAAGAGATCTTTTTGAAGCCCAAATACGTATTCGACGTGAACTTCAATTGTCCTATTTCGAAGCTAAAAAAGTTTCAAAACCGAACCCTCCAAAGCCATTCAACCAACCTTTGAGAAAACCAAACTTTCAAACACAAAAATGTTTTAAATGTGGACGTATTGGTCATTCAGGAAATCAATGCCATGCCAATAACGGACAACCACGTCCCAATTTTTCCCAAAACTCAAATTTTCAGCGACCCCAGTTTGCCCCGCAAACAAATTCTTTTCAGTCACACAGACCAAACATACAACAACAAAGAAGCCCAAATACACAAACCCCAAATATTAAAAATAACCAATCAAATCAAAATAATTTCCAACGTCAACCGAATTTTAATTATTCTCGACCCTCAGTAATTCAGAAAAATCCCAATTTTAAAACTCACTTAGTTAGCACCGATATCAATCAAGAAAAATATTTTAATGACTATTATCAAGACTATCAACAAGACTACCAAGATCCCTCATTCTTTTCTTATGAAGACCTCTCTACTTTATTCGAAACCGAATACGACAATTCTTATGAGAATCCAGATCCCAATTTAAACTTTAACGAACCAATCGAAGCCTACCAAAATTTTCCAATCGAATTTTAATTATTCTCGACCCTCAGTAATTCAGAAAAATCCCAATTTTAAAACTCACTTAGTTAGCACCGATAACAATCAAGAAAAATATTTTAATGACTATTATCAAGACTATCAACAAGATTACCAAGATCCCTCATTCTTTTCTTATGAAGACCTCTCTACTTTATTCGAAACCGAATACGACAATTCTTATGAGAATCCAAATCTCAATTTAAACTTTAACGAACCAATCGAAGACTACCAAAATTTTCCAATCGAAATTTTCTTTTATCCCCAAATCAAAACCATCCACCCAATCAAGCCCCTATAGAAACAGATCAAATACAAGCCCAAATCGAAACTCTCACGCTAGACGATATGAATCCCTCACTCAATTTCCTCGAATAACAATTTCTTTAAATCCCTTCCCTGCCATAAATCCCAAAATTCTTTACTATATTAAAGACACAACAAATACTTTCAAACTACTCATAGATTCTGGTGCAGGTATTTCAATTTTCAAAGAAAATACAGTAAAGAACTTTCCAAATCGTTTCCCCGAAAATGCAACAATTCAAGGCATTACCGAACAAAAACTTTTAATAACTGAATCAACTTTGATAAATTTTAACAACGGTAACCCTCACAAAGTCTGTATTTACAACTTAGACATTGATTTTGACGGAATTCTAGGTCTTGACTTCCTAGAACACTACGAATGGACAATCGATTTATAGAATGAACAACTTATTACCAATTTTAAAACACTACCACTGTATAAAGTTGAGGACAATTACTCTTCAACAGAACTCGAAACATACGAGGCAAATAAAGATAAAATAACTATACAAGGTAGAACAGAACAAGTTTTTAAATTAAAATGTCATCTAATCAATACCGATGCTATTTTATCCCGAAAAGAAATAGAAAAAGTACATATCCCAAATGCCCTTGTCCATGTCAATCAAAAAGACGAATTTTTGACAACAATTATCAACGCGAATGCAATCCCAAAAACAATTGATTTTTCAAATATCGAAATAGAACCATTTTCGATACACACACTTCTTAATTTCAATTTTCCCGAATCTCCCGAATTTCAAACTTCAAATAGAATCACTAAAGCACATATCTCAATCATTGCAAAGAAATATTTTACCTTTGTTAATTCACCCTTCAAGTGTGGCTCAATATCTCGAAATCATAGAACTAAAGGCATATCAATATGATTCAAAAGTAATTTTTGTTCTCGAAATCCCATTAGTTGATCCAGAAAAATATATTCTCTTTCATTTATATCCAATACCAATTTTGGATAATCGAACCGGTCTTCACCACATTCTTTTAATAACAAATAATTTAATTGCGCGAAACGATGATTCATTATTATATATCACAATTCGCAACTTGGAATCATGTAAATCTTTGAGCAACCGAACGCTAATATGTTCCAACATCCTGCCATATCCAATAGACAGTGACGCTGTTTGTGAAGCCCAGTTACTTCGATTAATCAGTCGCCTTCCAAGAACATGCCAAGTTTCAGTTATCGTAGCCAAAGACTATTATGTGCAAGAACTTAATCAAAACTCCCGGTTAGTTGCCGTTGCAGACCCTCTACCTGTAACTATTAAATGTGGTTCCAGAGACGTTGTTACCCAAACAATCAGTACCAACGACGTAATTAAACTTCAACCAGAGTGCAATGTATTTATTGGCAGCACCAAAATTCTAGCGAAGAAATTTGTAAATATTTATGACAATGTTATCTACAGCAACGTTCCAATCCATATACGTTCCATATACCAGACTTGAAGCCTCTTAAGTTACACCACATTGACACAGAAAACTTAAATATCGCTCAACATAAATTAAATGAATATTCTGATCAGTTGGACAGACTAATCAATCAACCATTCGTAAAGAAACATATTGGTTGGTTTTCGATCCTGACCATAGCTCTGATCATCAGTCTAATTATCCTATACATATTTTGTAAATGTTATAGAAGAAAAACTAACAACCGCAGTATTGGAATTGTCAATGCCAATAGTGATGACTACCCACCTTCTCCACTAAGGTCCAGAACAAATTTTGTACAATGGAGAAGAATATTTCCAAAAAGGTGACCAAACATATGTGTTGATGAACCAACAGAAGAATCTGAAGAAATAGAACTTAACCTAAACAAACAATCAGCTTGAAAGTTGCTCACACGTACCAACTTTCATCTTGATGGGGGAGTTGTTATATCTATTCTCACCAGCTATTTCATCATACAAGTTATGCTAACCTTGGTTCCCAGACTATCAGCTGGCACCCGCCAACGCAGTTATTCAGAAAGCCAAGCTTATCTCAGTAACAAAGTATCACATATCAGTTAACGACGTAGATCATCCTATTCTCATAAACAGCAGGTGTTACTTGTTTACGAAAACAAGTCTATACCAAGAAAGCCTCATCAGCAGAACTCACGTCCTGACCCAAGTGTTCAAGAACGAAGTAAACAGTTCCCACTGAGTCAGCATAACGAAACATATAAATAGCTATTTTTCTTTGTATACAGCAGTTAAACGTTACTCTGTAATTTTGCAAATTCGAATGTATATATTTAAAGTTGTATTTTTCAAGTAATAAAATAATTTTTTAAAAAGTGATTTTGCTAGAAACTGATTTAATATATATATATATATATATATATATATATATATATATATATATATATATATATATATATATATATATATATATATATATATATATATATATATATATATATATATGTTTTTAGAACTATCATCAACTTCCGATGGCCAGTACATTTGATTTTAACAGTTTCTAAACATTTTCTTTTTTGGCTTTTCAGCGATATATCACACATTATAACTAATTTATTATTAAGATGTAGAAAGTCCGCATTGAAAATTAATAAACATTTTTTTTAAATTTTCAAATAAGAAATTAAAAACTAAAACGCTTCACAGCACGGCTTTTTATCAGAGATCATTTTCTGAAAACGTTTTTTTGCTTCACAGTGGACTTCCTGATAGATTTAAAACATTGTCTGTTGGGTCATTTAAGTCTGAATATTTTTACTAAATAGTTAGCGCGTTCATGGTGATCTCGAATTTTTGTTATTTTTTTGTTTTTATATTTTCTTGCATATCAGGTATGATTGATGGTGGTCAATACGGAATAATAATAATGTTTGAATTCTTTCTAAGAAGGTTGAACTTGGATCTTATTAAAATTGCTTTTCAACCTCCATTTTGCCTATATTTTACTATTTCTTTATATGTATCTCTGTATATATAGCTGTAATTAAGTGGCAAATAAAAAATGTTTATTATTATTTATTATTATTAAATAGCAATATTTTTTAACTCAACATTAAAGGGTATTTTTTTTTAGCTTTTCAGCGATTTATCACACTTGACAATTATGTTATTATTAAGATAGAAAAAGTGCGTAATTTGAAATTTTAAACGTTTTTATTTAATTATACAAATAAGAAATAAAAAATTAATTGGGTTAAATAGCAAATATAAGAATATTTCAAATAAAAATTCGATTTCATCTTCAAGAAGAAGCGAAACGGAACTTCATATCTGGAGTCAACCGTCTATGACTCCTTAAAACTAATTGAATACAAACTCTACAAGAACTACCTACCTACTAAATGACTAAATGACATTAATTACATAATATTATGAATAAAAACATTGACCTTTTGTTTAATGCACTGGATTCATTTCTTCTCAATTGAGATTGATTACCCTCTGAATGGTATTTCGATTGATATTTTCTAAAATAATTCGAGTTCGCTGCTCAAGAACTTGCCTATTTTCAGGAGGGTAAAATTCGTATATCTCATTTTTCGCATATCCCCATAAATAAGTAACTATTGGATATTACTTTTTACCAAATGTTTTCGTTAAATAGGTTTGTACATCCCTGGTGTTATGTTCGGGGCAACCGTCTTGTTGAAACCATAAGTTGTTAAACTGATCATTTGCAACATGGCAAGGTATCTTGGACCTGTCAGTGTGTGATCATAAATAAAAGGCCCAATGAGACGATTTGCTAAAAAGTAATGAAAAATTGTGAATTAGTATAAACAATTTATTTGGGTTAATACCAATGTCATTTATTGAAATTATTTCGGGTAGAGTTTCCAGAATAAAGTTACCAATTAACACGCACCACACATTACACCAAATCGTACTTTCAGTCTGCGTGACTCGCCTAGTTGCGGATTTTCAATGGCCCATTAATGGTGATTTTTTTTATTAAAAACTCCACAGTTGGTAAAAATTAGTCTCATCTGACAAAGGGCTTTATTAAGAAAAGCGGGATCTTCCGGACATCTATCGATATATCAATTGCAAAAAACAATTCTTCTTTCGAAATCACCTGCTTGATGTCCTTGTACAATTGTTGGCTTGTAAGGATAGTATTTCGTTACTTTTAAGACATCATGAATGGTTGACTTAGGAATGTCAAGTTCCGTTTTGCTTCTTCTTGTAAATGAAGTCGGATTTTCATTAAAATATTCTCGAATTTGCCTATTGCGTTCCTCGTTGTGTTTTTCATAATTTTTTGTTCGAGTCTTATTAAAGCTGCCAAACTTAAGCAAGTTTCGAACCAGGGTGTCGTTTTTCGGAGTACATATCAAAATATACATCCATAGCCCTATTGGTATTTCTTTCGTTTTTAATATAACACACTAACATATCGAACATTTCTTCATTAGAAAAGTTTAACGCCATTGTAAAGGTTATTAAAATATTGACAGAAGCTGAATAAAACTTCAACGACAGATGACAGATTATAAAAATTCACTTATTTCAAACGCAAAGCCTACTACCCAATGTGTTAAATCAGTGTTATTTACGGATGGTAACTTGAACATTGAACATGTGCACGTAGTATGAATGCTATTGAGAAGTTTTTACTGAATATATATAAACTTTAATGTTGAGTTAAAAAATATGGCTATTTATCCCGATTAGTTTTTAATTTCTTATTTGGATAATTCAAAAAAATGTTTATTAATTTCCAATGCTCACTTTTTACATCTTAATAATAACTTAGTTATAAAGTGTGATACATCGCTGAAAAGCTAAAAAAAATACTCTTTTGGAAAGTGTTAAAATCGAAGATACTGGCCATAACAAAATGCGAGGTTGAGGATTGTTCTAAAAAACCGAAACGTTGCCAATAAACTCTAACTAAACAGGCGTACTCTACGTAAAAAGTTGCCTTAATAATATTTTCACGGATTCGAAAAATTTTGGAAAATAAAGAAATTATGAGGGGTATTCGAAAATGCAGTTTTTTGGTTTTTTCAAAATATCTCAAAAACCATTTTCCATTTAAACTTTCTTGTTTTTTGATATCCTAATACTATATATATATATATATATATATATATATATATATATATATATATATATATATATATATATATATATATATATATATATATATATATATATATATATATATATATATATATATATATATATATATATATATATATATATATATATATATATATATATATATATACGTCAATTTTGATTTTTAGGGGGACGTCTTTTCATGTATGATTGTATAATACAGGGTGTTCAAAATAAGATATCGCATTACACTTGACATTTTTAAATGGAAACCCCCAATTTTTTTTTTATTTTTGGATTCTCCAGGAAGTTTTTAGTAACTTTTGTATAATAGAGTTTATACCTATCTTCAACCATTTTGAAGTTTTTTTAATTTTTTTTATAAAATTCGCCTCATTTAATTTAGTACTGATAATACGGAAAAAAATAATAATCACCGATACCAGCAAGAAATTTAGCATCCGTCAATGTCATCGTAAATCATAGAACAACTTTATCTTTGATTTGAAATCGTTAAGTTGCCTAGTTCTATTATAATATTTTGCAATGATTTATTCAATTCAAGAAAGGGTCGAAATAACGAAACTGTATTATCAAAACGGAAGCATTGCAAGAGCTACCGCCCGGTTGTTTAATGCGTTACATCCAGACAAAAATATTAACCATAAGTATGTGGCTAAATTAATAAGAAAATTTGAAGCAACTGGATCTGTATCTAATATTCGCCGGAATCAGGAAAATCGTCCAAGTAGAAATGAAGCCAGAGAAATAGCAGTTTTGGGACACGTGGCTCTTGACAACACCCAAAGTACTCGTGGTCTGGCTACTTCTTCAGGATTTACACGCTCAACAGTGCAATATATATATATATATATATATATATATATATATATATTTGTTATATATATATATATATATATATATATATATATATATATATAAATCATATTGTAGGACCTTTCTTTATTCCTGGAAACTTGATATATATATATATATATATATATATAAAATTTTCTTCATTTCCAACAAGATGGTGCACCACCGCACTATGTAGCTCCAGTACGACAGTTTTTGGACACCCATTTCCCAAATCAGTGGATCGGACGGCGCGGCCCCATTGAGTGGCCACCAAGGTCTCCGGACTTGAGTCCTTTAGATTACTTTCTTTGGGGACATATAAAAAGTAAGGTTTTTAGTACGAAGCCAGACTCCATCCAAGATCTTCGGGAGCGGATCACGGCGGAATGCAGACAAATAACTCCAGAAATGTGTGAAAATGTTAGGAATAGATTTGAGCAAAATATTTATTATTGCATGGAGGTAAACGGACACCACTTTCAACATTTATTACCACATTGACTTTTTGACACATTGTAGCTAAGTAACTAATTTTTGTTTAAATTTTAATGTGAATGTAAAACTGTAAATGGTTTAGTGTTCCTGATTCCGGCGAATATTAGATACAGATCTAGTTGCTTCAAATTTTCTTATTAATTTAGCCACATACTTATGGTTAATATTTTTGACTGAATGTAACGTATTAAACAACCGGGCAGTAGCCCTTGCAATGTTTCCGTTTTGATAATAAAGTTTCGTTATTTTGACCCTTTCTTGAATTTAATTTATCAATACTTGATATTATTCAATTATTCAAATAACTTCAAAATGGTTGAAGATAGGTATAAACTCTATTATACAAAAGTTACTAAAAACTTCCTGGAGAATCCAAAAATAGAAAAAAAATTGGGGGTTTCCATTTAAAAATGTCAAGTGTAATGCGATATCTTATTTTTGGAACACCCTGTATTATACAATCATACATGAAAAGACGTCCCCCTAAAAATCAAAATTGACGTGTCCAAGCGTTTTTCCCAAAATATACCAGGAAAGTCATAAATAAGGGTGGGACCTTTTCGTTGGGCCACCCTGTATATATAAATATATATATATATATAAATATATATAAATATATATATATATATACATATATATATACATATATATATACATTTTTACTCCTTCACGGATGGAAAAATACAATGTGTTTTCGTTCCGGGTGTACATCCGTTCACTACTGTCGTTCTGAAAAAAACAGTTTTAGAGACTGTCTCTATTCGGACGCGAGAAAGAAAGCTTTGAAAATGCCAAATGTGATTTTGGCGAAACGTCAGCAAAACTGTTCTTTTCAGAACGACAGTAGTGAACGGATGTACACCCGGAACGAAAACACATTGTATTTTTCCATCCGTGAATATATATATATATATATATATATATATATATATATATATATATATATGTATATATACATATATATATATATATATATATATATATATATATATATATATATATATATATATATATATATATGTATATATATATATATATATATATATATATATATAGTGAGAGAAGGGGGGAGAGATAGATTAACTATAAGGTAAAAAGTTTTTTTGAAGAATTTGGCTTGCGAAGAAACAAATTGCCCTCGAAATATTTTTATACTAATAAAAAAATATTTAAATACATCTATTATAGTTAAATAAATAGTAGCCACTTATTATAAAACCTGTTGTGTTCCATTCAATATTGGGCAATTGTATATTTGAATCAGAATGTTCTGGAGCAACACTTCAACTCGGACTGTATAATAGCAATTCAAGTAGAAGAGACGATTGGCATTTTAGATAGGCCAGTCAAGCGAAAACTAATCCATTATACTGTAGTATTTCTAGGGGAGAAAATATTCCAAGAAAGACTCAACGGCTAATGTATCTGGCGTAGAAAGATATTTGGGTTTATATTTAGAGGCGTTCCATAGCAAAACTCGTCTTATCGCTTCTGAGCAATTTTGAGAAAAGTAAATAAAACATAGAACGGAAGCTTTCACGGCTTTTTATTGGGCTGTTAACAGGAACATTTGTATATAGTGATTCTACATCAAAACTGACCAAAATATCTTTGGGATCCTATAGGATTATCTTATGTTTTTCAACACAGTTCGAATGGTAAATATCTTTCAAATTTCTTTAATTCATTTACTGGAAAGAAAGATTCTTTTATAAAAAAACTCAGCAAATTTCGTGGAAAAACTTAAGATAGATATTACTATACACAATACATAGCAGCCCCTGAAGTTTGGTCATAAAAAGTTCCTTGAAAAATGAAATAAGTAATTGTAAGATAAGCTTTCACTAGGTCTATTAGGTTCTTATCAAGATAATGGAAATTGAGTCGTTGACAGGAATATTTGTGTATAGTGATTCTACATCAATGGGATCCTCTATCACCTGTTGTAGCAAATATTTTTATGGAGGCCTTTGAAGATATTGCTCTAACATCCGCTGCACTAAAACCGAAACACTGGTTCAGATATGTAGATGATACTTTTGTTATTTGACCTTATGGTCAGGATAATCTTCTCATATTTCTGGACTACATCATAATATCAAGTTCACAATAGAAATTGAATCTAATGGAACGATTTTCTTTCTAGGAGTATGTGTTCAAAGGAAGGAAAATGGTACATTAGGATATTCTGTGTTTAAAAAACAGACGCATACAAATATATACTTAAATGCAAATTCCCACCACCATCCAGCACAAAAAAAATCGGTTATTAACTCACTAGCCATTTCGATTTCTGATCAACATCGGAAACATCGAAACTGACCAAAGCTCTAAGAGAGAATGGCGATTGAACTGAAGATATTAAGCACTAAATTAAAAGATATAATAATTCAACTCCGTGAAAGGAGAACGATAAGGAGCTACCGTTAGGTAGTGTTGTTCTTCCTTACATACATGGCACTACAGACAAAATAGGACGATTACTTCGGCGGTCCAACGTACGTACAATCTTCAATACATCTAAAAAGATTGGACAATGCTTGCGATCCCCGAAAAATATTGTTCTTTTTCAAACAGAAGGAATACATAAAATGCTTTGCTCATGTGGAGAAGTGTATGTGGGAGAAACAGGACGCTCAATATCAACTAGACCTAAGGATTACGAACGATGTACTAAAAAGAAACAAGTTGTTCAATCTTCTCTAGCTAAACACCAGCATACCACTGACCATATTATATATGTAAAAGAAACCAAGGTTCTAGCATCGGTTCCAGGATTTTATAAACGAAAAACTAGGGAATCTATTGAAATTTTTAAACATATAAAAAATTTCAATAGGGATACGACTTACAGCCTACATTACACGTGGAACCGATTTTAATACAGGGTTACGGTTCAGCGAGCACAAGTCGGGTATAAGAGCCCGCCTGAATCGCCCGAAGATGCCTCGTGCAATCGGAGGCGAAACGTCGGATAGTTATTCCAATTAACACGGTCTAATCCCAAGAACCATAATTTCTTGATTTATATCGTCAATTATTAAGCTCTTTCTATAAAAAAGCTTCATTTTATACCTACAAGTTACTTTTCTATCACACACCTACCTAAATAACTATAAAATATTTGAAAAATAATATGTTCACCATCTCTGATATTGGGTTTGCTGTATCAGATTGTTCTAGGGCTCGTTTTAAAACGTCGAAAAAAGTTCCATTAACATTGAAACATTATAGAAGGCTGATTTATAATTAATAGTTTTCATATTGCCAAGAGGTATGTTAGCATTGTTGGAATAAACCATTTATTTTTGCTTGCAGTACATTTAGTGTATGGAGTTTGGAAAATACGTTTTCGAATATTGCAAAAACGTGATTATTTTCATAATAAAATTTTAGCTTTAGATATTTTTGATTTAAAGTTATTAAGCGTAAAATTTCATTTATACATTTTCTGTTACATGCAATATTTTTAATGATTGTAACGTGACCTCTATTTTTAGTGCACTTAAAATAATTGAAAATTTAATTGAATGTTGCTTGCTATAAAAAATAAGCATTATAATGGATTGTTGTTAATATTTATGGTAACATCTTATATAAGTAATGCCCATGGTAAATAGACTTTAGGCACACTACATTTAAGATATATAAAATATTTTAACAACAACCCCATTGTACTGTCCTTGCAGATAATAGTTAAAGTTTCCTTTTTTTCTTTTATAGAGAAACTGTTTTAACCTCCTGACTATTTTATTTAAAATTATGTGAGAGTAATTAATATTGAGTTATTAGTTAAAATTTCGTACAAAAATAGACAAAAATTTGACTGTATTTTTGTCCATTATTTGATTCCTTGTCAAAAATAAACATAAGTTACTGATTTAATATATAGTCGATTATATACCTACCAGTGGTTACAGAGAAAATCTCAATTTAACAGAAAATCTCAATTTTTTCTTGAATACTGTGATACTGCATACTCAAAAAAAAACTATAGGAGGCGATGGACTGGATTATATTTCTATTTGCGTAACTATAGTCCTAATTTTATTCTATATGTATTATTGCAAAGTTTTAGATTTAAAAGCATTAATGAAAATTAATATTAGAAACAAACATCTTGAGTAACATAGCTATCAACATAAATACCGTATAACAGATAACATAACAGAATACATGAAAATAAAAAAATTTACAACAAATGACTATATCATTGATTTTCCACATTCTACAGTGGTATAAAGCATTATCTTGTTGATACACCAAGTCCACACGAATATGTTCCGGAAGATCATTGAGTTTTTCCATAATTTGATTTCTTAAAAGGTTTAAAAATGTTTGTCTATTCAAACAGTGGTCAAAAACACATGTCCTATTATGCAGTCGTTTATAATACCACACCACACTTAGCATATTGATGTCCTTGCTTTTTAATTTGCTTTACCAAATGTTTATTTGTCTCAGAACAGTAGTGAGTATTCTTTATGTTATGCATTCCCGCAGTGAAAAATATCGCCTCGTCTGTCCAAATGATTTTATTTAAAATCTCTCTCTCAAAATGCAGGTCCATCATTTTTATTGAAAAATCCGGTCTGGTCTGATAATCAGCTTCACTTAAAAATTAAACTGGAAGAAACTTATAAGCGTATATTTTTTGTGAAAGCCGTAACATAAGCACTACAGTATTTACGTAAATCAAAAGAACTACTGAAACTGATTTCCATTTGGCTGTTTGCACGCTTCACATAATAGTCTTATTTGTTTTAAGAAATTGAGCAAAACAACGGGCTGATTTTGTAAGTAGCGAAAACTTTCTCTTATTGCGATTCCTAAATCTTGAATATTATCATAATGAACTTTGTAAACTTTATTGTCCAGAGATCCCCGTAGAAAGAAATCCAATATCGATAAGTCTGGGGATCTAGGGGGCCATCTTATAGGTCCTTTGGTTCATTTATATGCGCTAAAGGAACATCAGGTATAGCTGTCTTTAAAATGTCTACGTAGCGACTGTTAGATATCTCTCAAATATATAAAATCTTATCTGTGTTCCTAGTAAAACGCAAGACACACTTAGACCAAACCTGCCCTGCTGCGTGTGGGAAATATTTGGTGTCGGTTTTCCGGGGACCTGAATCTATTATTGCGCCTATTAATTAAACCAGGATTATTAAAATATGCTTCGTCTGACCACATAATGAGTGACCACTTTTCAACTTTAGTTTTTGGAATCCCTTCGCTTTTTTCATTGGTTCTACAGGAGTTTGTGTGATAAGCTTCAGCAAAAAATTGCGATGTACCCAACCTCTTGGTATGTTTTTGAACAAGGTTTGTTAAATGATGAAAGTAAATTTTTTTTTATTCGGAAAAAAAGCAGTTATATTAGGTTGCATCCCTTCTGGGTATCTAAATAAAAATTAAGCAATAGTATTTAAACAAAACCAACTATTTACATATTCCAATACATTCCAGATCTCGCTTCAACATTTTCATTACTTAATATAAAACAAACCAATATATCCCATTTCTCAAAACATTCGAAAGTTTAGTTTTCTGTAATAATCACAAATAACTTATACACAATAAATGAATACAAAAAACTAGCAAAATTTAAAAATAAAACATCAAAAATTGACATTGAAACGACAAGTAATTTGTCACTTGCTTCCAATAAACAATAAGAAGCAGCACTATTTTGGATGGACTGTTGCAAAATTTTAAATGCGAATTATGAAAATTAGGATGTTTGTTGAAACTTGTGAAAAGAAAAAATAATTTCTTGACCAAGCATGGTCAATACTTCAAAAACAGTAATATTTAAAAAAAAACCGACTACGTCACTAGATTCAACGTAAAAAGTTCTAAAATGAAATACAAGGGGTACCTGAAAATGCAATATTTTCAACATCGCCTTGTAGCTCGGAAACTAACACACAAAAAGGAGCGCAGATTCGAGAAAACGGCAACGTTCTCTCTATAAAAATAAGCGAGCTAATCCGCAGTTGTAACGAAAATGGGACATCTTATACACTGAAGATGCCTCGTTCAATCGCAGGCGAAACGCCAGAAAGTAATTTCAATTTGACACAAACCCAGGAACCATAAGTTCTTAATTTTCATTAGATCTTTATGTAAAACCGCTTAAATATCTTCATAATTAAATAATCTTTACTAAAAATGTAAAAACACGTTTAATAGCCAAGATAACAAATATTTTCTTCCGTAAAGGCAACAGGAATACAATATCAAAGAGAATACAGTTTTTCGATAAAATACCATTAAGTGGCTTTTAGTCTAAACTTACCATTAGTTCGTAATCTAGCCCTATTATAAATGTATTCAGTTCGACCGTAAATTCTGCAGCTCCCCAATATATACACCACATGTACCGGCTTAGTTTACTGTTGCTGTGTGGTTAAACCGTAATGTCCTTAGCTTCACTTTTTAGAGGTACATTAAAATTTAATATACATTGTCGTCATAAAAGACAGATCTCTTCTAAAAGCATAAAAAACGGAAAATAGGGAGGCGGTATTACATTTTACGTCGCCCAAAATTCTTCAGGGAATGTGTCCTAAAAATGTAATACACAAGACTGTGGCCACACGGGAATATTAAAGTTTAACTGTTTTATCGAAGAATATGCCTTTTTGTCGGAATAAGGAACAGAGAAAAATAACAGTGAAGGGCAAATGTAACTCAATTTAAGACTATATCAAAGTTTTTTTATAAGTTGGTTAACGTTGCTATAAATTTAAATTAATTTTTTACATGTCATATTTTAAATGTATTACTAAATAATTGATTTTTCTGTTAAAATATTCTAGATGCCCTGAGGTATATTTTTACTTTAATCCTGAAAAAATCACCCTCCGAGATTTTTCAGATAATTTCAGCGTCCCCTAAATGTCGAAAAACATCTTTTCACAATTCCGTAATTTTTTAAATGAAATCAAACAAAGTATTTAATGTTAAATTTTAAGTTTTTCTTAATTTCCTCACACTTACCTTAAATGGCAATTTCCCTCTTTAGTGGCCTGTTTGTGTATAAATAAAAAGTCGCCCTGATAGGGCGTAAAGCGTGTGTCTTTTTTGTTTTTTATCTAGTATGTAATGCTTAGGTGTATTCATTTTAATTAATAGCTTCTCTTGTACTCCTTTTTAAGATTCCGTGGCCAAAATACTTAGTAAGGCTAGCACTCCAGAAAAAGAAACACAATTCCGTCGATCTGTCTGTCTGACTCTTCGCAGCATAGCTAAAAAACTATTTATGCAACTGACTTCAAATTTTGGTCAAAAATTAAAAGTCATATCGGAATGACCTGGCACCTTTTTGGAAAAAATCCAATAAGTCAAAACAAAATGGCGGCTTAGTGAAATGTTAAAAAATTATTACTAAAAAACTACTTATTCAATTTATCTAAAATTTTGTACTAAAATCAAGTATTATGAAGGAATCAATCAATAAAATATATAAACGTTCACCCTGAAAAAACTATTTAATGAACTGATTTCAACTTTTCAACAACTGCAGTATAGGGATGAACCAGTAAAACTGTAGTACTAATTCAAGATGGCGGCCAAATAAAGTATTTGTAATAGTGAAAAAACCACCCTCACAGTGTTATTAAATCTAGGACAGGGTTAAAAAAGAATTAACGTCCATGTCACGCTCACAGCTTTAATTATAAAAATCCAACTTTGATATACTGCAGAGAGTCAGTCAAAGTCGATGTAAAAACAACACCGTTTTAACAAATCTTAACATATCTTCACGTTTTAGCGTCCCTAGATGCCCACAAATATATTTTATCAATTCCGTCGGTCCGTTTGTCGGTTTGTCTGTCTGTGCGTCAGTTCGCGGCATGGCTTAAAAACTACTTATCAGATTGACTTAAAATTTTAGTCATGGTATTAGTTAAAAAAAACTATTACTAAAAAACCAATTTATCAAATTACCTTAAATGTTGCAGAAAAAGTGTTACATAGGAATGAAATTAACATTTTGTAATAAAAGATAGCAAAAAAAAAGCTCGTAGTGTTGCCAGGTCTGGTCAAATTTCACCAGTTCTAACTATTTCATGCAGTTTGCGGGGTCCCTAAATTTCGACGAGAATTTAAATACACTACAGTGATCTGCCAAGCAGAGGAATTTTCAAGAGCTGACTGTATAATGTTGTGTTAATATTTATTATAGATACACCTTATTATTATTTATTATGGCCTAATGATGGATTTATTGACAAACCTGGTGCTAACTCGGGACAGATCCACCTAACAGTATGGTTTCATTAAAAAAAAGTCTGGCTCCTCGCTTTAGTATAGATATATTTTTTTACACCACCCCAAAAAAAGAAAGACTAACCCGTGACTAACCGAAACGTAAACCATTTTGAAAACAACTACATACAAAATTATGAGTTTTGTTAAAAATATCATCGGCCGACCCGGCATTAGATCACACACTATCTCAAATTTGTCTATAAACATTGTCCAGGTACTTTGTCCCCACTTTCATATATAAATAGCTATATACAAAGGTTTTGTTGTACCACGGAGACTCACAGAACGTTAAATCAAACTTTCATTTACCGGTCGGACCGGTTAACCGAAACCTTTGACAGCCCTAGTCCTTTGTATCTTATTTTTTGGATTTTTATTTTACTAACAATGTATTTTATATGTTTATTTTTGTTTTATTTTGTGCCATTTTATAATAAAAAAATACATCCATTTGTGGTTATTTTTTAATTCCAAATTCGTTTATCATCTATATACCCTCATCCCCCCAGCAACCTAGTATCTGTGTGATTTCTTTAGAAATCAGGCAACTTGTTTAAGGCAAATCTGGTGATTTCTAGTTTTTGGCAACAATGAAAGGGTAGCCTAATAAAATATTTAGAAAATCAACCCGAAAAAAAAACTTATTAGATTAATTTGAAATTATGTGTTAGCATTAAGTCTGATGTAGAGATAAACTGGTAAAGTTGTGGTAAGAATTCAAAATGGCGACCGAATAAATGTTTTTTAAATTAAATGTGATATACAGATAAACTGATACGAATTCAATATGACGTAACAAAATGGCGGTGTGTGTCAATGTAAAAGTAGTTATTGGATTTATTTTAAATTATGCCCGAATCATGTGTGATGATGGAACAAAATGGCGCCCAATAAAAATGTTTGAAAAGATAGTAATGACTATGTAGTGAACTAAATTGGATCACTCTTCACTGTTCCTAATAAAATGAAAGTTTCGGGTAAAAATAATAAACGGATTTTTTAATTCAAAAATTCTATTGTTCTTATTACAATTGCGGGCCTTGAAGTTTCTGTATGAATCGTAGATATGCAGGGTGACCAACCGAGAACAATCTAGTAAGGTTTTTCCTTTTATTACCCCTTATGAGTTATATACACTCCTTTTATTTTTTTTCTACCATAATGGAGGAAGAGTGAAGTGTGACTCAATTTAGTTTTTCTCAATAATATCCGTTTTTCTTTTCAGTTTTTAGACATTTTAATTTGCAATTTTTTTATTTATTTCACCTTGTACTTAAATATATTTTTCTGAAATAAACTTTTATAATATTTTTATAATAAAATTTTTAGAAATAGTTTTTAATTTTTGTCATTTTATAAGAATTCAATCTTCATATATGCATGGCTGAAGTCCTAAGACAAAAACTGTTAATGCATTTCAGCACCTGAAAAGAACTATTTTCGTTTAAAATAATATTGATTGGTGTCAACTAACAGGGTCAAATACCCGGTCATTTTACCATAGAGCTATTTGCATATTATTATTATTATTATTATTATCATTATATACCATGAATAATTCTATTTGAATCAATTAAGCATATTGTTATATTTTTAAAAGCACTAATTGGCTTTATTATCTTTTTATTTGCTTACAGAATTCAAATGTAAAAGGCCAGTCCACATTCAAAAAACTTAAATTGGATACAGCGGATCCGAGTCAAACCATGAATTAGTATACAGAAGGCACAAACAGGCCTTATATTAATCACAAGGGCTTCCAAAATGATTATCGGGGTTGAATTGCAACTGATTGCATTAAGGGATAAACCCTCTGAGTATATGCTTTCAATATAATTTGGGATATCTGATTTAATTACTATTTAGTCGCGAATGTATATCAGCAAGATAAACAAACCATAACTAACAAAAGATACCTAAATAATTTGATAGATCAATACCAATGCAATAAAAAAATGCGTAACCATATTTTTTTTCTCGTTTATGTATTTGGTGAATTGAAACCATCCAAAAAAAATACAAAGGATAATCCTTTTGTCTAAACATTTTCGACAAACTTATAAAATATAAAATTATTTATGCGGCAAATTGACATAAAGAAATCATGTTAATTAATTTCAAGGTTGGCTAGAAACAGGGCCGGATTTACCGTATCCAAGGTCCTAGGTGCTATGTAGTTTTGAGGCCTTTTCCGTGATAGTTATTTAACTATCCAAAGAAAATTCAAGAGCTTTTTGAACTACTTTTTATTGCTATTTTTTTTTTCAATTAATGCCCACGTTTCGGTAGCTAAGTTTATACCTTCCTCAGGGCTATAATTAACAATTTCTAAGAGGCACATATAGACGAAACATACAAAACAAGACACAAACAATTCGCTTTTTTAAAAATAAGAAATATAAACACAACACATAAAATAAAAAAATTATATTATTATTACACTTATTCTGTAGTAAAACAGATTACTGCTTAAAAAAGGAGAAAATAAAATCAAGCAGAGTGTGAATTGGTATCAAAATAAAATTAAGTACAAGAAAAATTAACAGAGTCGGGCACGGTTTTCCGTAAAAAGTTTAAAATAGAATTGCACATTGTAAACATCAATATATCCTAAAGACTTCAGTAGAGTTAGAAGTAAGTTTGTTGGACCAGCACTTTTATTACGAGAGATTTCTTTTTCTCTTGGTGCAACCAAAATAATCTAGAGCTAGGTCCGAAAAACAATTTCTAGCGATTCTGAAATTTTTTTCGCATAATTGATTTTTTCAAAATAATCTGCTGAACAGAGCCAACTTGTGGTCATCAAAGGTATATCTATCAGATTATGAACGAGGTTGGCACACTTAAATGTTCCAACATTAATATTGTATACAGGGTTCAAAAACTAAGAGGTGGACAATAATAATATAGTATTGTTGGGTTTGGTTTTTTGTCAATCTTGAATTCGATGTTGCTTCTAAAGCCAGTTTTAGTAATAATGGACATTTTTACCGAAACATTTTTTTTACATTTCAAATTTTACTCCAGTTCTTTCACAGAGATTGCCTTTAATTTTAAACAATTTTTTATTAAAAAATACAAAATCTTTCTTTTTTTCTCAATAAAATGCAGTTTAAACTTTAACATGTTACTTTTGTTTATACAGATTTACTTAAACTGTTTATCCGTCATTTCGAATTAACTGAGAATATGTCCCAATAAGAAAGTGGGTAAGAAAGGTCTGAAATTGCGAAGCAGAAATTCAACATTGTTAAAATTTAGAATCTGTAGAGTTTTTGGTGCACCCTGTATACAATATCCATGGTGGAATACGTAAAGGTGCCAATCTTGTTCATAACCTGATAGACCATACTAAATCTGATTCCGATAAGTGAGCTTTGTTCGGCAGAGCATTTTTAAAAAAATCAATTTTTCTAAAAAACCCTGTATGTTTTTGTACCTAGATTATTCTGGTTGTACAAACAGAAAAAGAAATCTTCCATAGTAAGAGTTCTTGTCGAACAAACTTTTCAAAAAATGACAGGGTCTTATATAACATCCTGTATAAGACGATTGCGATGAAGTCCTGAAACTGTCTTTATCAGGCTGTATACTCTAGGAATTGGTCAAAGGCCGAAAACCGTAACTCAAAGTCATCATCCGTATTGAAAATATTTCATTTTGAATTTCCAGTAAAAATTTCCTTGGTGCACTTCGAAGTTCTAGCAGTGTAGTTACTATGTTGTAATAGATTATTATTTTTAAACTACAATACATATAAATGGCAAAAAACTCTATCTCAACTAAATACGTCGGTCCCTTCCCTTCCATTGACTGGTAAATCAATCAGTTGTTCGCTTGAGTTGACAAGGTAGCAGTACCATCAACACAAAATTTATAGTCTTCGTTTTAGTGATATATTGATTTTACAATATGCAATTCTATTTTAAACTTATTTGTTTTACGTTTTTTAAGAGCTTTGAAAGAAAACCGTATCCGACTCAGCTAATTTTGCAATTCAGTTACGTTTTCCAGTTTGTACTTTTTTTTTTCTTATACCAATTTACACTCCTTTGGTTGATATTATTTTCTCCACTTTTAAGCTGTAATCTATCTTACTACAGAGTAAGTGTTGAAAAAAAAAAGTTTTGTTTATATTTTCTTATTTTTTAATAAACAAAATGATTGTGTCTAGTTTCGTCTATATGTGTCTATTTCAAATTTTTATTTATTGTGGCTCTGAGGAAGGTAGAAAACCAAACTACCGAAACGTCGGCATTAATTGATCAAATCAATTAGCAATAAAAAGAAGTACAAAAACTCGTGAAATATCTCTCTGTATTTAAAAATTGGCTGGACGTGACTTCTTACTAACTAGTGATAGTTAATCAAATACATAATTAAATATGTCCTTGAGAGAGTGCAGTCAAATTACAAAACAGAAACACTAGCACAGTTTTTATTATACTTTCTAGTAAATGGTATACTAATAAATGACTAACAGCTCTAAACTGCTTTTGCGTTATCCTTATTAAACATAATAGTGTTAATATATGGGCTCTCCTTTAAAAAACTTACCAATTGTTGTATTAATAATATAAACACATAAAACACTTAGTTAAACAAAATACTCTACTATTGTAATATAAGATAAGATTTTTTTACGAAGAGTTCAATTTAATTTTAAGCCATTAATAATTAAATTATACATCCAGTTTTACAAAAAAAGACTCTTAGTGTGGGTCAGATTTCTTTTTAGGACCCAGTGAGTTCCAGATGGAAAGGCTGATTTTGTAAATCTGAATTTTATCACAGGTCTCTTTCAGTAATATAAATAGATCGTGTTTCATACGATTTTAGGGGTTTTCAACGACACAAGTTTTTTTTATCGCACATTTTTTTATCCCACATTAAAATTTTGAAGTCGGTATCAAAGTAAGAAAGTTAGTTAGACGCCCACTTCATAACTCAAATTTTCTATTAAGGAATTCATTTTAGTGCTTTTTTTTTAAGTCGGTTCTATTTTTTATAATTGTTTTCTTATTACTTCCCTTGTAAAAGGGAAGATTGTCCGAGATATTTTCAGATCTTCACGTTTCAGGGTCCCTAGATGACCAAAATCATGTTTTCTCCATTTCGTCGGTCTGTCTGTCTGTTCGCGGCGTAGCTAAAAAACTACTTATCCGACTAACTTCAAATTTTATTTTGGTAAAAATACAATATGAAGAATAATATATTATTCTTAAAAAACTACTAATCCACTTTAATTCAAATTTTGCAAAACATCAAGTATTACGTTCGAATCAACTGGTAATTTTGGTACGAATCCAAGAAGGCGGAACAAAATGGCGGCTTAATAAAATATTTAAAAATTCAGCCTGGAATAAACTGCTTAATGGTTTGATTTCAAATTGAATTCCATAACTAATTATCAACTAGTAAAAGAGTGGTACTAATTCAAGATGGCTGAACAATATGGCGGTCAAATAAAATGTTTGTAATCGTGAAAAAAACACCCCTTGAGGTTTTACACTTTACGTTTTAGCCTCGCTAGATATCAATTTTATCAACTCTGTCTGTCTGTCAGTTCGCGCCATCTTATAGACTACTTACCCGATTTACTTTAAATTTTTGTCAAAAATTAAGGGTCATATGGGGATGACCCATGTTACCAAGTAAAAATGGTAAAAACTACTCATCCATAAAAGATTAATGCAGACCATTTAGAAACTTAATACCTGCAGACCAACGAAGTAGGTAAAGTAATATAGGTTTCAATTTAAGATGGCGAAACAAAGTGGCAGCCAAATAAAAATTTTAGAAAAATCTTGTTCAACTGATTTTAAATTTTGCAGAAAAATTAAATGTGAAAATAGGATACTTATTGAATTTATTTTAAAATATGCCCAAAAAGTCAAGTCGTGCATAGATAGAACGGAAATGGTAAACATATTGGTAGGAATCCAATATGATGGAACAAAATGGCGCTCAATAAAAATGAACAGATATTATATGATGATCAGGTTTCCTTTTATCAGCAAAACACTCATCGAAATGTGACTTCTGAACTTAATTTTACCCTCTTAGATAAGTCTGATTTACATAAATATATAAATTCCATAAAAACTAATTCTATTAGTAAAGATGGTCCCTCACTTAAAGATTTGAAATTATGTCTGCCTTTTTGTGAAAATCCGTTATTGAATATTGTTAATACTTGCATATTAAATGGCGTCTTTCCAAAACTTTGGAAAAAAGCCATTATAAAACCTCTGCCTAAGAAACCTAACCCTAAAGAACAAAAACATTTAAGGCCTGTCAGCATCTTGTCTGTAATTTCTAAAATGCTGGAAAAACATATTTATAATGAAATAATTTCATTTTGTAGTTTATATCATATAATTCCGGAATGTCAATCGGATTTTAGAAAGGCATTTAGCACAACCACTTGTCTTTGTAATCTTGTTAATGAAATCACACATAAGGAAGATAAAAAAGAGTTTACGTGCCTTTGCTTGCTTGATTTCAGTAAAGCATTTGATACTCTAGACTACAGGATGCTACTAGCTAAGCTTCACTACTTTGGTTTTTCTAACAATTCAATGGGGTTTTTAAAGTCTTATCTAACTAATAGATTTCATTGTGTGGCCATAAAATGTGGACAGGTTCAGAAACAGTCCAGTTATATTCCTCTCGAAAGAGGCGTACCTCAAGGATCGATCTTAGGGCCTTTGCTGTTCTCTTTGTACCTTGCGGACAAGGATAGAATAATTAAACACTCCGAACTGCAACAATTCGCAGACAATTCTCAACTCTACAAGTCTTTTACTATAGATACTTTACTTACTTCACAAACAAACTTCAATGAAGATCTTAGCGAATTAAATAAATTTACAAAAAATCATAACTTAAAGTTAAATGCCTCCAAATCTTGCGTCATATTTTTTGGATCTAATAAAAATCTTTTGGAATATGTGTCAACTAATTTCCAAGTTAAAATAGATGATTTATCCGTACCAATTGTAACTCTAGCTAAGAATTTGGGTATTTTTATCGATAACAAACTAAATTTTGAGGCTCATATTAAGGAGAAACTTAGTATTGCGTATATGCGTCTGGGGAAATTGTTAAACGCGCCGTCTACCTAGTAGTACAAAATATTCATTATGTGATTCTCTAGTGTTAGCATGGTGATGTCATCTATCATAACTCCCTAAGCGCGCACACTAAACATTCCATACAAAAACTTCAAAATGCATGCCTACGTTTCGCACATAATATACCATTTAGAAACCATATTACACCGTATCTTAATAGATATTCTATCCTGTCAATGGCGAAAAGGCGCGAGTATCATATGTTCTTATTTATTTTTCGCATATTAACAACCAATCAACCTCCATACTTAAGGTCTATATTCACAACGCAGGAGCATAACTACGGTACTCGATATTTAGATTCTTTTAGGATCGCGCAGCATAGGTCAGCAGCATTTCAAAAATCATTCAGCTTCGTCGCAGTTCAGATGTGGAATAATTTATCAAATAATATTAAACAACTTTCGTTACGCAGCTTCAAGACACATAAAAAAATATGTTGTTGCATTCGCAAACCTAATTTAATTTGAACCGATAAATTTTGCATTCCATGAATACTAGTATTGCTTATTTATTTAATTAGTTATTGATAGGCACCTCCTCATTCATACTGATTTTTATATATTCACATATTTTTTAATTATATTTTTGTTTGCTGCACTCGCCCAGTTTTTAACAAATAATAGAATTTAACTAATAATATTATAATACTAGCCACGTCCTCTCAAGTGTCCGTCCGCGCATGCTTCCTTCATTCTGAGCCCCCTGGTGTCCGCCGTATATCTATAACATATTGATATTGTTTTTGTTCTCACACTTCATTCTTAATATTAACTTTTTAATTAGTTTTAATGCTCATTATTATTTATAAATTATTAATCTCGTTGATATTTTTCAATTTTCTAAGGGCTGGATTACACTGACTCGGAAAGCGTCTGAGTCTGTGCAACGGTTATTAAAATCGCTATGCAGACCCTGTTTGCCTATAAACATGACATTTAATTTTTTATATTCTAATATTTTGTTAAATTTTTACATTCCAATATTTTGTATTTCAATTTATTTGTAATATTCTGTATTTCAATTGTTTGTATGTCTTATAAGGCAAATAAAAAGTTTTGAATTTGAATTTGAATTTGAATATGTAATACATATATATTGTGACTATGTACTGAACTAAATTCGGTCACACTTCACTCTTCCTAATAAAAGTAATAATTCATAACGAGAGAAGTCCCGGATAAAGGAAATTTAACGATTTCTTTAATTGCAAAGCAGTTACCTAATTTTTCAACACTAGAGTTGAACACGCCTTTTCAATACTAAAAAGTAAAACGTAATTTATACAAAGTAAAACAGCACAGAAGCCAGTTTATCACTACTAACTTTTATTAAAATAACTAACGCTTTAACTTTTCTGGTGTATATCTAACGCAGTAAATGCAATTCGTGGTGCAATAAAGTGGGGCCATTTACTTCCGAAATTGATGCCAGGGCTTGAATATTTGAATCTAAAACTTGGCAATCTAGGATTTCATTTGAAATTTTAATTTTCTTTGCTATCAACCTTCAACATGTATACCTTGGCGCCGGTCGCTGAATTTTCATCGTCCGTAATGCTTACGGCATTATATCGGCTTATGCATTCTGAAGTAGGGTGCTGGTGCACTACGAAAGCGATATTTAATGTACTCCGTAATCAAGTTAATTTCATGTAGGCTAGTTCTCCGAGGGACAAAATCATCTAAATATTGTACAAAATAAAATAGAGAGGTCTATGTATTATTTAGGTGTAATTGAGAGAATCTAAAAATGCACGGACGAATTCAGAACGGAAAAGTATTAAAAAGTTATAATATTAAATTAAAGGAATCGAAACTTGTAAGTGAATTTCCTTCAGGTCAAAACTTAAACACTTATTTTATAAGTTCTTCAGGTAATGTATTGCCTGAAAAAGACTTAAGTATATTTTACTAAACAGAAAATTAACTAAAATTTGCAGATGACACTCAAATTTATCATAAAATTAATTTTGAAAATATAATACACTTAAAAAAATCATGGTCCTTGGAATTAATATCCGACGTTTCGCCCACGATTGCATGGGACATCTTCAGAGATCTTTACTCTACGATATCTGAACACTAAATGAGGTAGGAGAGATTCAGGTAGTATTTTATACCCGACTTGTGCTCGCCGAACCGTGACCCTGTGTTAAAATCAATTTTAACGTGTAATGTAGACCGTAACCTGTATCTCTATTGAAATTTTTTGTATCTTTAAAAATTGCTCATCTTTACATTTATAATATGGCCAGTGGTATCCTGGTGTTCAGCTACAGCAGACTGAACAATTTGTTTCTTTTTAATACATCGTTCATGTTCCTTAAGTCTAGTTGGTATTAAGCCTCCTGTTTCTCCCACATACACTTCTGCACATGAGCAAGGCATTTTATATACTCCTTCTATTTGGAAAGGAACAATATCTTTCGGTGATCGCAAGCATTGTCCAATCTTCTTATGTGTACTGAAGATTGTACGTATGTTGGGCCGCTGAAGTAATCGTCGTATTTTGCCTGTAATGCCATCTATGTAGGGAACAACAACGCTACCTAACGGTGGCTCCTTATCGTTCTCCTTTCGTAGAGTTGGATTACTATAACTTTTAATGGAACGCGTAATATCTTTAGTGCAATAGCTGTTCCCTCTCAGGGCTTCGGTCAGTCTCGATGTTTCCGATATTAGAGAATCTTGATTTGAAATCGAAATTTATAACCGATTTATTTGTGCTGAATGGTGGTGGAAATTTGCATTTAAATATCTATATCTATGCGTCGGTTTTCTATACACCGAATGCCCTGATGTGCCAATTTCCTTCCTTTGAACACATACATCTAGAAAGGGTATCGTTCCGTTAGATTCAATTTCCATTGTGAACTTAATATTATGATGTTGAAGGTGGTCCAGAAATATGTGGAGATTAACAAATAACAAAAGTCTCATCTACATATTTGTGTTTTGGTTTTAGTGGGGAGGATGTTAGAGTAATATCCTCAAGGGCTTCCATAAAGACACTCGCTACTACAGGTGATAGAGGAGATCCCATAGCTGCCCCTGAAGTTTCTTCATAGAAAGTTCCTTTAAAAATGAAATAAGTAGATGCAAGACAAATTTTCACTAGGTCTATTAAGTCCTTATAAAGATTATTATGATCTAATATGTCTGATATAATGGAAATTGAGTCGTTGACAGGAACATTTGTGTATAGTTATTTTACATCGAAACTGACCAAAATATCTTCGGGATCCAACGGGGTTGCCTTAAGTTTTTCCACAAAATGTGCAGAGTTTTTTTATAAAAGAATGTGTTTTTCCAGAAAATGGATTACGAAAATTTGAAGGATATTTACCTAGGTTGTATGTGGGCGAGTCTATCGCATTAACAATCGGTTGAAGTGGTACATTGTTCTTGAGTATCTTAAGAAGACCGTAGAACCTGGTAATCTTGGAGCTGCTTGGTTTTAATGATTTCTTCTCCGCTGGTGGTAGACTGAATGCGTTAATCAAATTAGTGATACGTCTTTCTATTCTACTTTTTAGGTCTGCCTGTATAACCTTATGGGTGTTGTTGTCTAAAAGTTGAGTTATCTTTTCCACGTATTTCGTTCTGTTCATGACATCGGATATAAATGCCCGCCTGAATCTCTCCGAGCTCATTCAATATTCAGATGTCGTAGAGTAAAGATCCCTGAAGATCTTTCGTGCAATCGAAGGCGAAACGTCGGATATTAATTCCAATTTGACACGGTCTAAGCTTAAGAACCGTGATTTTTTAATTGACCAAAGCCGTGAAAGCTTCCGTTCTATGTTGTAATACATTTTGTTAATTTAATAATATTTTTTAATATATTTAAAAACATTAAAAATAACACATTACAAATTAATGTAAATAAGCCTAAATTATTATTAATTAGTCCAAAAAAATATAATTACAGGTTCGTTGGTATTTGAGGGAAGTCATCATCAACAAAATCGCTCTACAAGCCAAGAGTTGTGACTTAAGACAAATGTTGCACTATTTTGAATTTATGCAGATGCTGCTTATGATTTTTTTTAATATTCTTTTTTACAAGATGATGAAGGCATTGTTTCTATATAACATATCCTAATACATTTATTTCCTTTCTCTCCCTGTCCTGTTTTGCGTATACTTTAGGACGCGGCTGAATAAACGATTCGTGTTGAACTAAGTGTGTTTGTAGACGAGTAAATATGTCTGGAAATGATTGCCTTATCTCTGTATACCTATCTAATATAAAATTGAATACATCAATAACGAAAATATAATTCCGAAAGTCCACCCCAAGTTTTAGACATTTACTTTTTTGTTTCTAATGGATTTAGTCACAGCAAACAACCTACTAAGTCAAATAAAAGAAAATGATTAAAAATATTGAATTTTGTGTCTTTCAAAAGAACTATATTGTCATATTGGTATTTTTGGAAAGCCCACATAATTCCTATTAATTATAAATAATAATATACATGGTGTTCAATTAAAAAAAAACATATTTTTGCTTCATAATTGAAAAACGGATGATACAATAAAAAATAGACACACCACTGGCTTCTAAGAAAAAAGTTCTATAAGAATGCGTTTCAACCTCTTTAATAAGTTAAAGGACAACCGAGATATGAGGGTTGGTTCAGAAGTGATATTTTTCAATTTCGTCCTGCATCTCAAAACTAAGAGGGCTATAAAAATTCTCTTAGCGAATGTTTAGTTCCACGAAAAATTAGCAACTAATATTTAAACGGACGGTGCAGTGAAAAAATATACTACACCATTGGATTCTACGGAAAAAGTTCTATAAGAATACGTTCCAATCTCTTCGATAAGTTAAAAGATAATTGAGATACAAAGGTTGGTCCAAGAGTGATATTTTTCAATTTCGCCCTGAAACTCAAAACTAAGAGTGCTATGAAAATTCTGTTAGCAGATGTTTAGTTCCATGAAAAATTAGCAACTTTCAATCTTTAAAAATAAGCGAAGTACCCCGCAAAAAAAATCGAAAATGATCCAACTTTTCTGTACAGTAACCAATGTAGTTCTTGAAGATTGGGACAAGGTGGTATAAATTCGATTTATCTCTATTCGTTGATGATTGAAGTTTCCACGTCATTGGTAGCAAGAAGCACTAGCAATCTTTCTAAATTCTCAGATTACTATACATAGTCTTTGCAATTTTCCTAAAATTAAAACTATTTCAATAATTTTACTGAAAACTGTGATTTACAAATAAAACAAATTGAGCTCCATTCTCAAAGAGAAATATCTTGTTGTGATGTACTTAGGTATTAGTAATACGCATTACTAATAACAGTGTTTCTTTCTGTCGATTTTATTTTTTTTATAAAACGTTTTATTCAAATATTGAGCTGGTAAATTTATGTTTCAGAGTTATCTTGAAAACGCAACTCCGATATCTACATGATAAAGCGAAACAGGTTTAAAGAAACTTTACAGTTTTATATACAAGTACGGGAGTGTGACATAAATTTTGGTTTGCAACTCCGAATTTATTCCTTGTAATATTTTCATAGCGGCACGACAACCGGCACAGATTCACGCTACACATTACCGACAGGGACCTACTTTGGATATGGATTTATCCCTTTAGGTGTATCTGAACACGGGATAAATCATTCTGACCACGTATTTCCCAAACGCAATTTTATGCACCCCTCGCGGCTCCTTTATTCGACCTGACGCCAGAGCCTCCAGGGAATTTGATGCTTCCTGCCCTCCTTCCTTCATTCGCACCACGTCATCAACCTTATATGTACGGATCAATTCATATACGGGGACTTTCGCATAATATTTATTCTTACAAACGTACTTCAACAGTTAAATATTAATAAGTAACGCGTGATCTTACACCCACCAAGCTGTTTACTGGATTATCAATTAAATTAGAACACTAAAAAATTTACCTTAACTCGATATATATATATATATATATATATATATATATATATATATATATATATATATATATATATATATATATATATATATATATATATATATATATATATATATATATATATATATATATATATATATATATATATATATATATATATATATATATATATATATATATATATATATATATATATATATATATATATATATATATATATATATATATATATATATATATATATATATATATATATATATATATATATATATATATATATATATATATATATATATATATATATATATATATATATATATATATATATATATATATATATATATATATATATATATATATATATATATATATATATATATATATATATATATATATATATATATATTTATATATATATATATATATATATATATATATATATATATATAGAAATATATATATTTCTGCAGGTGCAAAACGGCCTACAAGAAGAATTGCTTTCGATTATGTCACAGTTGATTTCATCATCTTTAATCTGAAATATCAGATGTGATATGACAAAAGTCTATCATACTGAAATAGTACTACATGCCAAGTATAACACTTATCCTTTTTGTGTGAAACCCATAGGAATTTGGCAAAGTATGCACTAGCACTATCATACAATATATATATATATATATATATATATAACGCATCATTACTGTCAACATCGCAGACGACCTTAAGAACAATTAGAAAAACATAATTTTGGTCTTTCTTCAAAACGTATATATATATATATATATATATATATATATATATATATATATATATATACCGATATATATATATATATATATATATATATATATATATATATATATATATATATCAAATGTCGAGAAATATCCAAATGGAGTGTTCATTGTTGGGAAGAAGAAGTACAGATTAAAAAAATCAGTTAATTTCCTTTACCTGGAACTTCCCTCGTTATGAGTATTTCCTTTTCTTAGGAATACATATACTGTCTTTCCAAATATTTTCATTTGGCGACATTTTGTTCCACGATATCGGATTCGTACCAATATTTTACCAGTTTCTATCTATGCCACACTTGACTTTTGGTCATAAGTTAAAATACATTGAATAAGTAGTTTTTACAGTCATTTTTTAAGACCAACATGTTGTTCCATCAAGTTGAATTCTTGCCAGTTTATTTCTTATCACATTTAATTTATGTGAAAAAGTCAGTTGATTTTTTAAATATTTTATTTGATCTCCATTGTGTTCCGCCATTTTGAGTTCGTATCACAATTTTACTAGTTTGTTTCTATACCACACTTAACGCTTGCACAAAATTTGAAATTAATTAAAACAGTTTTTTCAGGTTAATTTTAATTTCTATTTTTTATTAGACCGCCATTTTGAATTCATACCAAAATATTACTAGTTCCTTTATATAGCACTTGATTTTTTTGCCAAATTTGAGGTAATTTGGATAATGAGTTTCTTAGTGATTGTGAATTTGTTCCGCCTCATTGGATGTTCACCAAAATTTTACTAGGTCACCCCCATAAGACTTTAATTTTTGACCAAAATTACAGGTCAATCGGGTAAGCAGTTTTTGAAGAATTGAAAAAACATGTTTTTGGGCATCTCGAAACGATAAAACTCGAAGCTATGTAAAACCTTAGACGGGAATTTTTTTCACGATTCTGGAATTCGTACCACAATTTTACCAGTTCAGTTCTAAATCTAAATGTTACCATTTTATCCTTTTATAACCCTTGATTTTTGACCAAAATTGCCGCGAACAGACATACAGACAGACCGACGGAATTGAGAAAATATATTTTTTGGCATCTAGGAATCCTAAAATGTCAAGATCTGTAAAAACCTAGTAGGGTGATTTTTTTCACGATTATAATATTTCCCTTTTGCGAGAGAACTTTTAAATTTAACGGATGAAGCACTTTTGATCTAGAAAAAAAACTAGCCAAACATCCTAAAATTGTTAAAACATTGCATTGCAAAAACTCCTTATAATGACATTAGAAACAAAATTATACTTACAGTGTTGCCAAATCGACTTATATTTCCTGACTTCTGATGTAAATATTTCAAATTGCTTTCGGTGCCTAACCTGGTGCTAACCCGGTATCGATTTACTTACTGCCTCTATGTTGCCAGTGATTTAGCTGTGTCGTTTTTTATGTTGTGATTTAAATGATCACGACTTTGGAGCCTGAGTTAATGCTAACCCGGTACCGTGTTGCCTAGTGTCTCCGCCATACTATTTTTGTGTTTAATAATGATGCCTTCGAGTTATAACCTGGTGCTAACCCCGTACCGATTTACCGACTGTATTAAAGTTACAGGTTTTTACTTGGATTTAATGATGATGCCTTGGGCGCCTAAACTAGTGTTAACCCTTTACTGTTTCACATTATCCTTCTGATAATAGCGTGTCAACTATACAACAAACTATTAACAACCCTAAACAGTAATTAATTCTACGCTGACAATTAAGTTACACCTAGCAACATTGCTTCATGAATATGAAAAAAGACGTTCCGTTCCGTTTGAGAATTTTTTAGTTAGATACCATCAACATATTTTGTTGATACATTTTTAACACTAGTCCTTCAAAAACTTAAAGTAAGAAACAGTAAATTATATAACAATATACTCCAATTGTTTATTCCGCTTGAAATTTATCATATTTAAATTAACAGTTTATACCTTAGATTAGGAAAGAGAGTGGATACGGCGCAAGGCTTAGATTTGCGCTTGCGTACTTTTACCAAGTTTTTGGCGCCGCCATTACAAACGTGGCAAACAAAGCGAACGCAGTGTTTGATTATTTCGTGAATTGTTGAATTAAAATTGTTACGTGGCGATTACCTTTTGCACTGTTTATAATGGTGAATTGTAGCGCTTTTATGTGCCCAAGTCGCAGCGAGAAAAAGGAGGCTGGAGTTACATTTCATAGGTAAATAAAAATTAGCGTAGAATGACGCTAGTACTTTTATAAAGTTTGTTTCCAAATTATATTGAAATATGTTGTTATATAGTCTCTAATTTACCTATTTGTTATTGTTTAATAACACATTTTAATACTTTTTATTCAAGATTTGCATGCCAAATATATTTTCTTTGACCAGATTGTATAATATACCAGTGGCGTAAGCAGAAAAATGTTAAAAATTAAAGTAGGTTTGTAATACATAAATTTTCAGATAAAATCATAAAACCACAAATAAAATTGACACTGTAGAATAAGAATATTTTCAACTCACCTAGAATATGCCTACTATATGCATAATATAGTATTTATTTGTGATTATTTCATGAACATTTTACTACATACTTGCATTTTTAACAGCTTTCCTAAAAATGCGGAACAACGTAGGCTATGGGTAGCTAATACAAAAATTAAAGACGGGGAACCTTCTAAAAATGACAGGCTTTGCTCAAAACACTTTGAGGATCAATATTTTTACCGAACAGATCTAACAGTACGTTTGAAAGAACTACTTGCAACCTAAAAAGGTAGGTATTTTTCTATACATTAGGCAGAGGTTTCTTATTAAATTTGTACTTTTACTTGTACTGTATATCAGTTTGCGAAAAAACTATGAAAAAGAGAAGCGAAATAAAAGTCAAATCAATATTATATAAATATAGTATTTGCTCTGAGTTTTTTTTTCGAACCAAGCATTTATATGAGAATATACTTCGATAATGAACATTTTTACTTACATCTGATGTGATTGAAACAAAAAATGCTTTTATTGTACAGCATTTAAACAAAAATTAAACTGCAGATAATACTTATTTCTTTTTTTTTTCTAGGTAGGAAAGAAAAAACGAGCAATCCAAATGGAGATTGTCGAGGAGACTACAGAACCTGGTCCTTCTACATCTGCTAGTGACTTACCCCAGTCTCCTAAACAAGATGATGATACTCCTAGAAAAATCAAGCTCAGAAGGAAACACTTTCAGGACGTCATACGGAGTCAAAAGAAGATCAAGAAAATTAGAGTTTTAACCCAATCTTTAAAACGACAAAAAAGAAAGGTAGTTTCTCTTAAGCATTTACTGTTTACTTTAAAAAAAATAATTTAATAGATAATGAAAAGTCGCAGATTTTAGAAAATATGAGTAGTATAAATGAACAATTATTGCAAAGAAACTAAAAATAAGAAATTTTCACCCGAATTACGGAAGTTTGCAATTTCATTAAATTTTTTTCCCCAAAAGCCTATGATTATGTCAGAAATGTTTTTGATACCTGCTTACCACATAGACGCACAATAGGAAAATGTTTACAAACAATAAATGCAGCTCCGGGTTTCACAAGTGAGGCTTTACTAAACCTTACGTAAAAATGTTACTGAAAATGAAAATAAGCCAATAATTTGTTCCCTTGTCATTGACGAGATGTCAATTCGCCAGCAGTTAGAGTGGGATGGTAAGGTCTTCCATGGGTATGTAAATTTTGGGATTGATATTGATAATGATTCAAATGAATTAGCTAAAGAAGCTTTTGTGGTGATGATTGTTGCAATTAATGGCACGTGGAAGCTTCCAGTAGCTTATTTTTTGGCCAATGGTTTAAATGGAGTACAGAAATGTAATATTATAAAACAGTGTACTGCCTTAATCGAAAATACTGGTGCGAGAGTGGTATCTCTTACATGTGATGGTGCGGCATCTAATATAAGCATGGCAAATTTACTTGGTTGTTCAATTCAATTTCCAAATGTGCAGACTAAATTAAACATCAATAAAACAAACAACATGTACTTTTTTCTTGATCCATGCCATATGCTTAAATTAGTCCGTAATGCATTTGGGGGAAAAAAATTTTTAAAGATGGGGATGGTAACTTGATTAAGTGGCAGTATATAGAGTCGCTTCTAAAATTGCAAGAAAGTTTACACTTGGGTTAATAAATTAGTAAGGCAGTAGTGAGTCTGTTGCACATGCATTAGAATACTGCGAGAATATTTTGCAAATAGAAGAATTTAAGGGTTGTGGGGGTACTATTCGTTTTTTAAAATTTTTTAACAATATCTTTGATATATTAAATAGCAGATCTATTGTACCACCAGGATTCAAAAAAGCAATATGTCAAAAAAATATACAACAAACTATTGATTTTATAAATTTTGCTATCGATTACATTTCAAAATTAACTTTATTTGACGAGTTGATCATTTACTCTAAAAGAAAAACAGGGTTTCTCGGTATTATAGTTGATTTAAAAAGCACATTAGGTTTATATTATGATTTGGTGCAAGATCACAATTTATTAATTTATTTTCCTGTATACAAGGTAAGTCAAGATCATCTTGAATTATTTTTTTCCTCTGTGAGATCAAAAGGTGGATGGAACAACAACCCCACAGCTCGTCAATTTATGGGGGCCTATAAACAGTTGTTGGTAAGAGCTGAAGTAAGAGACGGTGGTGTTGGAAATTGCATTCCATAAGATCAAATTCCGATTCTAGTAGCCTCAAGTAGAATTGAATATGGCAAACAACTAAATCCAGAATAATGCATTAATTCAACAACACCTGGTTGTGAAATAATTGGAAGTCAAGATATAGATAGCATGTATTCAATTTGGGAAGAGCACGAGTACATTATAAATGATATTACAATGTCAGAGTGCTCATCCCAAATTGTTATCTATATTGCAGGATTTGTATCACGAATATTGCTAAAAACTATAAAATGTGAGAGTTGCTGTGCAGCATTAATAGAGCATCGTGTAAATTTTTTTAACTCACTAATAACACAAAAAACCCATGGCGGCCTTACATATCCATCAGAAGATGTTATAAAAATTTGCAACAGAGCTGAACGGTATTTACGAATTTATAAAGATAATATGCATAAAAAATATTTTGTTTCTATGTTATCTAATAAAATTATAACAGATTCTATAGACTCCAAATTATTACAAGATTTAGAAATCCACATACTTGAATGTCCCATCAATCACATTTATTTTTTAACAAAATCTGTTTGCATGAGATATATAAATATTCGTTTACATTTTATTACAAAAATTCAATATCAAAAATTAGATCCCATTCGAAATCAGTAAACAAAGCTTATTCTGTTTAAAGGACAATAAATTATATGCCAATTTTTTGTATATTTGTTTTCATTTTTTAATTGATATTCCATTTAATTAACTACCTTCCTAATAAATAATATACCATTGTATATATATATATATATATATATATATATATATATATATATATTATATTACTTTTTTTATTTTCTTTATGTTTTGTTACCTAATAAATAAGACTATTAATATGCCAATGTATTTATATTTTATTCGTTTATGATATTTTGTTACTTCATAATATATTAAATATATGTATATAAACTATCATGCGTTATTTTTATTTAATTTATTAAATACTCATCTCACAAAGAAAGTATTTACAATTTTATAAATTATTTTAAACATTATGGGAAGAAATGTACTAAAAACGTTACGTTACGCCACTGCGTCGAACAGAACGTGGCAGGTGGTAACACATTTAGGAGTCCCGCTACGCGTCCATTTTCTTTCCTTGTCTAAGGTTTATACCCATACGGTGCATTTTTTTCGCAAAAAAGTGGTTCATCTGCAATTTTGTTTGCTGAAATGTGTTTATTTAAATAACAAATTTTAACCACATTTTCCTATGGATGAGAACGAAAACGACTCGCTTTGCAATGCTGCCAGACTGAGACGTGATATTTTTTCGTTTAAGCCAAACGTGCAATTTGAAATATAACCGACGAAATTTTTTCACCGGTAATTTTTCAAAGTGAATATTAGAGGAATTCCTTTTATATTTTAAATATAAATCTACCTTCAAAATTATTCGGTTACCTAACTGGGTAAAATAACAGTGTATCAAAAATAACTGTATTTTTAGTACTGGCAAAACTGAACTTGCATAATCAACATAACAGCCGCATCCGTTTGAAAAAATTACCGTTAAAATTCGTTATGCATTTTTGCTTCCCAATTTTTAACTCATTTTTTGCTCATATTTGTTGTTTGAGGATATACGAGAGCCCGCTTTAATATTCCCGTTAATGGGTAGACATAAACTCGACCATTTAATTTTGTTTGCACCGGTTTTGGATCTAAATCAAGTGTTTGTAATGGATACCATTTGAAAAAGTTGAAAATATTTTCGCTGAATAAAGGGTCTAATAATGATATAGGAATACTGCGCTACATGGTTAATCTGAAGGCTTATCCACCACTGTTTTTAACTTAATTTTGCATATTTAAAGAAGATAGAACTTTTGATATGTTATTCGTGGTCCTGAAATCTCACCATCCCCATACAAATCACACCACTCAATTTTTGATTACCTTTGATGTGATTTTTTTATTCTCCGTCTATACTCTACAGGGTGTCCCAAGTTGGTGGGAAATGTATTGGTATCTTGGAAATTTCGGCAAATAGGGACATAGTTAAATAGGGAAAGTTTTAGAAACTTTTATTACCAACTTAAATCTTGCTTGCGTAGTGAATTTAGTTCTACAGTTTTTGAGTTATTTCGAAAATACCAAAATAATGCATTTCTGAAAACCTGCTGAAACTTTTTTACATTTCGAACATCCTTTAAAGCAATTCCGAAGTAGCATTAGTCTGTTTACTCAGATTTTAGTGGCAGCATTTCGGTTTATAGAACCACCATCAATTTTTGTTTCTTATAAACTCCGTATTGAATTTTACATAATTTGAAAAAAAAAAGCATTTCTTTACCTTTTTAATGATATATAACACAAGGTAAATAAAAATTAAATTTTGCTGACAAAAAATATTAATTTTTAATTTTCTATTGACTTTCGCCTAAATCTTATGGGTTGCAGCCGGAACTCTCCGGAGCCCCAATAGGTGGCGCTAAGTGTTATGCTTAGCTCTTAGAATTTTCTACTTTGAAAGACGTTTTCGTTTTTGATTGTTACATCGATGATCTCTTATTTAAAATCTCCCCTGGATACAAACAAACAAACAAACAAAAGTATGCTTTATTGCCGCAGAAAAATTTTACAATTTTATGGACAAAGCAAAATATACCTAAAAATAAGACATATCAAAACATTAATCGAAAATAATTTCGACAGGTCAGTGCTTTTTTTAAAAATGTAAATTATCAATTTACCAAATCGTAAAACACACGTTAGAATATAACATAACATTGCAAACAGTAAATGAATCATGATAACCTTATAAAAGTAAACAAACACACATGTACGAGGTCAATAATTTCGATGACATTGAAATTATTTCGATGACATTGAAATGAAAATTGCAACTATGCGACCTTAAACTCTATGTTATTATAGTTATACAAATAATTGTGATGTTAAACAAAGGTATATTGAACTAGTGTAGAATGTAGTATACAAAAAGAATTAAATTGTTTTTAATCCAATACCTAACAAAAATAATTAAGTTTTAAGTGAATGTTCGACAGTTCTTTTCCCTATATAATGATTTTCAAAATTCTATGCTACGAGTTAGGACATGACTCACAAAAGACTTAAGTAAACAAGCCAGTTTAGTGACAATTTAAAGAGACTTACTCACTGAAAAAAAAATCATTAAAGCTGTAAAATGGTCTCTCAATGAGGTATGTTTTGGTGTTTTTTCGAAATTGTGCAAGCATAGGGATAGATTTTAAATGTACTGGCAGATTGTTGTAAAGTTTTATGGCGTTGTAAATAATTGATTTTTTTATTAATTCTGTGGAAGGAATGGGAAGATAAATATCATGCCTAGAGTTTCTGGTAGGGTATACATGTTGTGGCCTTTCTGGGAGGGTGTTTATATGTTTTCTCAGCAAACATACCGTTTCCAAAATAAATAATGCAGGAAGTGTTAATATTTCATGTTTTTTGAAATAGTATTGGCAGTGAGCTCTATTATTTAGACCAAACAAATAACGAATGGCTCTCTTTTTAAGCATAAAAATACTACGAAATTGTTCGGTGGTACGGCAGCCCCAAAAGGGAAGGCCATAGCGGAGGTGGGATTCAAATACAGAGAAATAAGTAAGTCTGGCAGAAGGAACGTCTAGTTCTTTTGAAACTGATCGAATGGCGAAGCAGGCGGTAGAAAGTTTTTTAGTTAAGGTGTCAATATGATTAGACCATTTTAGGTTGTTATTTATATTTAAACCTAGGAATTTAACCGACTCTACGTATTCAATATTGCTGTTATGTACCTGAAGTGGTTGTAAAGTTCCCTTATAAGATAACGCCACCGTTTTATCGACGTTAAAACAAAGCATATTGGAATCGGACCAAGCCTTAATTATAACCAAGTCTTTGGAGATACTAGAGTGTAAAGACGTTGTATCAAAATCACTCCATGTTATGCTTGTGTCATCAGCAAAAAGGGAAATTCTTCCATTAATTTTAAGTTTCGTGATATCATTAATGTATAACAAAAAAAGAATAGTTCCCAAGACTGAACCTTGAGGGACTCCACTTGTAATCAACTTACAATCAGAATCGGAACCATTAGCCCTTACAAGTTGTTGCCTTTTCCCAAGATAAGATTTGAACCAATTTAAAGAAGTACCACGAATTCCATAAAAATTTAGTTTGTTTATCAGAATTTCATGACTAACACAATCAAAGGCTTTCGCATAGTCACAAAAAACTGAGGCAGTTGGGTGGTTGTTATTGAGAGATAAGTAGACGCTTCTAAGCAACGTGAACATGGCGTCACTGGTGCACTTGTTGGGTAGAAATCCGAACTGCTCCGGGGATATTATCTGATGTTTCAGGAGAAATGGCATAAGACGATTCTTCAGTAGCTTTTCGATGATTTTTGATAGCACTGGTAGTAGTGCAATTGGGCTATAATTGCAAGAGTTAGTTTTTTCGCCGCCTTTATGAAGTGGAATAATTATAGCTGTTTTAAGGCAATCAGGGAATACACCTTTTATAAAGGACTCATTTATTAATGTTGTAAGGGCCTCTATGACTGGGAGTGGCAAGTTCAGGAATATTCTAATTGATAGGCCATCAGTGCTACACAAAGATTTACTTTTGATATTATTTATTACCTTCAATAGTTCAGTGTTGCTAACGGGACTTAAGAAAAAGCTATCAGCTAAATTTTTTGAAGGAGGGAGAAACGAAAGAGGGTCCAAACTTGGCGAGATACTAGAGGTAACATTTTTGCTTACATTAATAAAATAATCATTTAGATCATTAGCCCCTGGCAAGATCTGAGTCACAGGGTTTGATTTGTTTCTGAGGTTATTGATGATGGACCAGGTTTCTTTTGAAACGTTATTAGAGTTTGTTAGACGTTTTCGGTAGTGTAATTTTTTTGCTGACTTAATAAGAGTAGTGTAGATCCTCCTATAATTAGAGATATAGTCGAGAATAAGAAAGGAGTCGGTGAATTTTTTTATATATGAGAGCGAGCGCATATTTTTAGCAGAAATTCGTATTCCTTTCGTGGTCCACGGTTTATGCCGCTTAGGTTTGATATTCTTAAGCGGAAAGGCCTTGTTAAAAGCACTTAAAGTTTTATTTAAAAAAGTTCTGAAGTTTGTGTTGACATTATCAGATTCAAAATTCCAATTGGTGTTAAAGCAAATATTATGAAATACTGAGAAATTTGCGGCCGAGAAAATTCTGCCCCGATGGCGAGATCTTGGTAAGGGCCTAATAGGTAAACTAAACCTGGAAATTACCGCCTCGTGATCGGAAAGACCTGAGTTATAGACCTGTGATTGCACCTCTGATGGAGAAAAATCAGACGCCATGTAATCGATGATAGAAGAAGAGTTTTCTCTCTGAATAAAGGTGTATGTGAAAACTTGTTTTTACTTGTTTTCAGTTTAACCCACGCATATTACATGCTTTGGATTTCCTGTGGGTTGCAACCTGAACTCTTCGGAGCCCCAATAGGTGGGGTTAAGAGTTATGCTTAGCTCGTAGAATTTTTCTACTTTGCAGGCTGCTTTTCTGAAAAAATTAAATATTTTTGCTTTTCTATATACATATATATATATATATATATATATATATATATATATATATATATATATTTTTTGTTTTAAAATCTAAAGGAGTGTTGTCCGTAGACCGAGCTGGCCAAGAAACTGGACGCTGCGCACGTAGTTCTGGATTTTCTGTGGACCAGAGGCGGTAAATTGTGCTGATTAAATACTCAAAGTTTGTCTCATCTGATTGTAAACATAATTTGAGAAATTCGGATCTGTGTTGTATTAATATGTGTCAGTTGCAAAACTCGACCCTTCTAGGGTAATTACCTTCTAGAAAGCCTTGACCTAATTTTATACGGAGATATTTGTGTTGGTATAAAACCTTATGAGTAGCTGACTTGGATATTGAAAATCCCTCTCCTGTAGATTATGAATTTTTGTTGAAATAAATAATAATGTTTTGTACCTAGAGCGCCAAATCAGTAAAAAGGGAAATAATTTTTTCTTGTGAGATACTTTTTTGGTATAATACACATTACTAAAAAGCTAAAAAAACGCTCTCTTCAAATGAATTAAAAGCAAATATGGCGACAATAAGAAAACAAATTGATGAGGGCTTCATCAAACTGAGAAGTTGTCTTTAAAATCTAATCCAACAACAAAAAACACAACATGTTGTTATGGAAATCTTTTAACGGATTTGAGAAATTGTGAGATATAAAAAACTACATCAGATTTTCAGAAATGTACCTTTTTAGATTTTCCGAAATATCTTAAAAACTATAACAACGAAGATAATTCCGCGAGCAGATTTAAGTAGGCAATAGAATTACGTAAAACTTTCTCGATTAACCGTTCCTTTACTGGGAACTGAATAGGTTCCTTAGGCATTTGGGACACTCTGCATATTGATCTCAAAATCGAAAGAGGCCGATCTAATTTCAAAGATTTAATAATAATAAGTGCACTCAACGATACTGCCAAATGCCGAACACTTTCCAATAACTACATGAGCACAGCATCTGGTCCAGACGAGTTTTCAAATTGTGTTTATATGACACTTTTGCAATTCCGTCTATCTAAACCGATACACGAGAATTTTTATAGATATTCGTTGATGGGAAATACTGATGGTCAAAGCGATTTCCGGCAGGAGTTTTTTTTCACAGATAGGCTTATGTGTATTCGAGGCTATCGTTTCACGTAGAATTTATATACACTTCTGCTCATAATAAACAGATTACTAGCTGTTTTAGAGTAAATTTGAAGTCAGATTTATCGTCCAGTCTTTCGAAAACCAACAGGTATCATCGACGTCTACTAGCATTTAATAGAAAAAATCTTTATTCATAAACTGGTAGGTTAATGTCTTCTAAGTTAATAACTGAATTTTGTAAACAGGGTGTATAAGAAATTCATATTTTTTTCGCCAATATTCATGACTTCCAGGTATTTGAAATTTTTGCTCTAATATATTCTGTGGCATCATTGACAACTTTTATTATGTCACCTTCGATAACATCTTTATGGTCCTGACGTAACTGAACCAATACTCCCCTATTGTCTAAAAATTACTTAAGTGCATTGTTCATTGCGCTCCACCTTATTTCCAGAGACATAACCAATTTTTCTGTAGCGTTCAGATGGTACATGTTTGCTCCGGAAATATTTTATAACTTTTACAATGTTTGAAGTTACTGAAGGAATTTCCAAATCATTTGCCAATAAATTCAACATGTGATCTAAACATCCATATTGTATTACGCCGATTTGTGTTTCTAGTTCGGAACGCATTTTTTTGTACATTTCTTGTATTGTTTATAACGAAACTTCTTACTTTAACTTAGAACTGGCTTTCTGTTTTTCTTATTGTCTCAGGTGCCATGTTTTTAAGGTACTCTGCCGTACCGTTTCAATAGTATCCGCCAAGAACGGGTAATAATACTACAACTTTATATACGGGTCGTAATGAATTTGTTATTTTTTAAAACTCAGTGTGACCAGCATTCAGAAATTAGTATTAGTTGAGTAGAAATTATTGCCTACTTTAGAGTACTCGTCTGAGGTCCCATAACATCAGAGTCTTTTTCCATGTTAAAATATGTTATTTATTGACAAACAAAAATCATTTTTAGCTTTTTCGCAAGTGAATAATATTATCTAACTTTAAATTGATTGAAGCAAATATTTAATAAAATTACATATCACAACATGTAGACTAGTATATCTGCGAAATGTTTCGATACATAATATAAATAATATAATTTAAGCAAACTTTCTTATGCTTTACACAATTAAAAATGATATTTTTTGGTTGGCTGAGGCATACAGCCTCCTGAAAAAATAAACTATTATTAGAAATAGATTTTTTTTATTATTTTTACTTACATTATCCACAAAAAATAGTCTAGACAGATTTAATATAGTAAATATAACAATTACCCGATGTATTGACACTTCCTTTTGTAGTAGAGGTAGAAGGAAGAACATCTTCAGGAACAAAATGTTGCTGTGTTGATTCACCGCTTGGCATATAATAATAATAATAATAATAATAATAGATATTTATTTGACAAAAAGGGTACTGAAAATCAATTAAAAAAAGATCCTAGTTCAGCATCCTAGGACTTGATAAATAAATTAAATGGATAGTAATAATTATCTAATACATAAATATAAAAGTAAAAGTCGTCCGTATTAAGTTTGACTATAACCATACATTCGAACAACTTACAATAAAACAAATACAAAAACCAAGAAAGCCATCAAGGTGCTTATCCAAATCAAAATCAAAGACCCGCTTGGCACGATTTTATGAGCAACTGTCTATATTCTTTTTTAAACGTCACCAACGTTAGTGATTTTAAATTCTCGGGTATCCAATTGTAAACAGCATAAATGTTGTAGGAAAAAGATCTCTCATAAAACGTCGTACAATGAGGTGGCGGAGATATATAGCCGCGATATCGCAAATCGAACAAATGTATATCTGTTCTATATAGAATTTTATTAGTAAGATACGAGGGGCGACCACTTAGAATTATATTGTGAAACAAGACAGCGGAGGGAAGCTTTCTTCGATCTTCCATACATAGCGCGCGAAGAGGACAAATGGCCCGAGATCCCACCACCACCCGGTTTCCTAACCTAGGGAACCGCCTCTCTGTGATAGGTACTTACGGTTTAACGGGCCTAGGGCCTTAATAAACCATAAGTCTTCTCTATCCTAGGTGTGTCACCTCGTACACATCCGGATGTGTAAAATGGGCATTATTATCAGTGTATGTGTTATGTGTGGTCGGTACGGTACGGTGGTAGACCCTGTGTGCCCGCCGCTCCTCCAAGGGGTCGTAGTCCACCAGCCTTCGTAGTTCTTCGTTTGGATGTGCCGTTGCCCGCTGGATGCCTTTCATGGCTTGTGGTTCCCATTGCAAGTCCCGGTGTATCTGGGCGTTCCTGACGTACCATGGTGCGTCGACTGCCATTCTCAGATACTTGTTTTCTGTTGATGCTAACTTGTTTATGTAGGTGGGCGCTGCATACGCATACGATCTTGCGATCATCTTTATCATTGTCAGCTTTGTCCGAACAGCCATAGGGCTCTTTCGGTTCATGAGAGGGTATAGTCTAGCCATAGCCCTGCTAGTCTTTTTTCTTGTCTGTTCAATATGAGACTTCCATGTTAGCCCCTTATCCATAGTCAGCCCTAGATATTTGACTGTGTTTGTCCACGGTATGTCTGTTCCTTCTATGTTTATAGCCACTGGGGGGTCATTCTCCTCTTTTGGAAGAGGATGGCCTGGCTATTCTGTGCGTTTATTTTGATCTTCCAAGTGATACACCAGTCACTTATCAGATCTATCTCTTATTGCAATCTCCTGCATATTATTCCTGGATGTCTATGCTTGGCCGCTATAGCACTGTCATCAGCGCATAGAGCTAGAGAAGTGGTGTGTATCTTAGGGATGTCATGTGATACACGTTATATAAGTGCGGTCCTAACACAGATCCTTGGGGCACACCCGCTTCTAGTCTCCTTTGTGTCGTTGCCGTTCTATCTTTAAGATAGTGGGCTATTAGTTTGCAAGTTTTAGTTGCAAATCCAGCATCTTGCATTTTTTATACAAGTCCCTTATGCCATACTGTATCGAAAGCTCTGACTACGTCTAGGAAGACCATGCAACTAGCCTCTTTTAGGTTAAAACCGCTGGTGACAGTTTCAACCATTCTTAGGGCTTGTAGTTCAGTAGAATTGTTCATTTGGGATTATGTCTAGGGCTGCTGTTTCATCTTTGATCAATGGTGATCAAGATTCTTTCAGTGAGCTTGCTGAGTACGGGAAGCAGGCTTTTCGGTCTGTAGTTTTGGGGGAAAGTTCGGACTTTCCCTGTTTTACCAATCATTACTACTTCCGCATGCTTCCACCTGTTGGGAAAGTTGTCCAGTCTCATAACCGCGTTTGTTATGCTGGTTAGTGCAGCAATTCCTTTTCTAGGAAGTTGCCTTAACATCTGCATACATAGCCAATTTGTTTTCGTTAACTTATAGGAAACAGGTTGCCTGCGACGAATTCCGTAAATAAATCTGATCTGATCTGATGATTTTTGCACACGCTGAATCCAATGTTTGTCTAATTTATCCAGGCATGGGCCGTAGACAATATCAGAAAAATTAAAATGGCTAATTACTAGTGAGTCTGCCAATTTTATTTTTTGTGTTTTTAATAAAAAGTGTCTGTATGGTCAGAGTCTTTTAAGATTCGCATAAGCAGGCCGAATACATTTATTTACGTGTGGTTTGAATCTTAAAGAAGTATCAAAAATTAATCCCAAACTTCGACAAGAGTCAGATTGAAAAATTTCGTCTGTCCCAATTTTCAGTTTTATACTAGGGTATAATTTTTCTCGATTTTTTCCAAATAACAAAAATGTTGATTTCGATGGGGTTATTAAAAGCTGTTGTATATATAATATAACTGGACCTATTCTTTTGGTGTGTCTAAATATGTGCTTTGAGCACTCCCGACAATTTGCTTATTTTCCAGCAGTTTTTGTTTTTAATTATACAGTCAAAATATCGCCGAATTAAATGCTTTGGTTTTGACATATTGAATAAAAATCACAACTAAGTTAAAAACACAGAATGGAAACACGGAAAGAACTGTAATCTGGGAAAGCAAATAATAACAAAGCAAACCGTCGGGGATTTACCGGATTTGTAATTTATTTTATCTTCCAGTATTTTTTTTCAACCATACTGAGCAAATGTTGCATATGATTTTACCTTTTGTTTTACCATCTACTAAGCATGTGTTGTACTTTGTATGCAAGAAAGACGTAAGGATGTGCGTCGCCTGTCAAATTCATCGTATGTCAAATTTCGTTGCCGCACCAAAATTAACATTTAATCAACATTGGGGGGGGGGGCGATTTATGAGGAAGATCCTCTAAAATAAAAACCGCAGAGGTCCCAGCAGAAACCACTGATCTCTCTTAGATATGATTCCGCAATAGAAAAAATCACACAATTGTCAAAATCACGCCACAAACCTGTATATGTTAAAAATTCTGCTCACCTATAAAATCTATTTTAACAAAATTCTGCACTTAGGGTAACTCAATTTTCAAAGACAAATTTAATTAACGGATTGGAGCGATACTGTCACACGGGTGAAGCATCTGCCGCGGGCAAATTTTAAATTGTGTTTATGTGACGCTTTTTCAATTAGATTTATCTAAAACATTTCCTGGATATTTCGTAATGGAAAATACTGATGGGCAAAGTAATTTTAGATCGAGTTTTTCATCGATTGCCTTCCAATGCATCCTTTGGTTTATTTTCGTCACATGAGCAATAGTTAAATTTGTTTTCTTTGTTCTGGGTTTACTAAGAATGTTATTTTGTAAACGAACAATTTAAGTAAATGCAGTTGAAATTAAGCCTCTGTATAGACGAAGTTGAAAATTTTGAACAAATTTCACATTTCAACATTTTCAATAAGAATAAGATACCGAGTTGCGGTTTTCGACACTCTCCAGCACTGACTATAGGGTATAAGACATAGAGGACATAAATGCGGAATTAAGCAATAAATTTCTTATGCAAAGTGTCGTGTAAGACTTTGTAATTTTTTCAAAATTTTCTTCAACGATACCTGTTAGAGAATGAAATATTTTATTCCTAGCCAACATAATCTACGCCTAAACATCAAAATAGTTATTTACCTTACAAGTGCGGAAAGTGATACCGAGGGCGGAAAAGGCACTTTTCGCACATGTTAGGTACAACATGTTCCCTACGTGCATAAAAATAGGCTTGTTTTTATAAAATTGTAAGTTCTTGGGTAACAAAAATTAGAAAATGTTTGCACAAATAAAGTGCGGGACACGAAAGAAAACCGGGCGGAGTCAATCGGTTTAGGAAGGTCGGCCAAGAAATCTCTTTAAACCAGTGGTGTCCCGTCGTTCTTTAAATAATATGGCCCTCCTTTTTGACTATACGCACTTCAGAAAATTAAAAAAATGTAACTATGCTTAATAAACCTTTATCTATATTTGTCTGTTTTCTTTCGTGTACCGCACTTCTATATCTCTTTTGTGTTGCAAAAACGGCGAACTTTCGAATTTGAATAAGAATGATTTAATTTTGATTTTTCTTGATCGATTTACCTATAAATATATTTTTTCTTGAGTTCTGTCACTAACGGTTCCCGAGCTACTGCCTACGTCCACTATTATTGGACCACCCAGTATAGTGATACACGATTTACAAGTCCAGATTTTACTAGGGCAGCCAGCATCAGATCCAGTGAACGAGATTTATCATAATTTTAATTTATGCAGTTCGACTTTGGGTTACTCGGATATGCCAAAAGTGACCATCTGTCTCCGTTTGTCATATTACTTTATACAGGGGCCGTCATTGTGAAGTACTATACAGGGCGTTTCCTAATTGCGTGCTGATGTTAAAGGGGGTGTTTTTATGTCCTAAAAGTCTTAACTTTTGAGATACAGGATGGTAAAGTTTAAAAAGAAAACATTTTTTTTCATCCCAATTCTGATGCGACACAACGGTCACTTTTGGCATACCCGAATAGCCCAAAGTCGAACTGCATAAGTTAAAATTTTGATAAATCTCGTTCACTGGATTCAGTGCTGGCTCCCCTACTAGAACTACATTGATGTGTTAATTTTGGAAAAATATGAGTTCTGTAGTTTCTGAAATATTAATTGCAATACTAGATATTTTTTGACACCCGGTATTGAACAGTAAATTAATTATTTTGAAGCAGTTTATTGACAGCTACTTTATGGACAATTTTACAAAATATATAAAAAAAAACTAAGCCATTTTTGATGTTGACGGCTGCGATTCTAACGGTTCGATTCCTTCTAAATCGTTGTCTTCCTCGCAAAATGATAAAGTTTCGTCGTCACTACTTGAAGATCCCAGTGTGATAACTAAATCATCAATAACCGTTTCAATTTTGCCATCTACTTCCCAGTATTTATCTTCAATAGAACGAACATGTTTAAGATATGATTTCCAATTTTCAGATATTGAGTCAATCGTTTTTAATGTTATTTTACTTAAATCTTTAATTGAAAGTTCACCGGTGTTGCGCTCTCGAATATGTTTTTTTACTCCTGCCCATGCAAGCTCAATAGGGTTGAGGTCGCAAATGTATGGAGGCACCCTTAAACGTGTATGACCGAGGTTACGTAAAAGATCGTCAGTTTTATACTTTTTTTCTCTAGACTTGTTAGCTGATATTACTCCATATAATTGATATTTTCTCCATCACATACAAGATTGTTTGATTTAAGCCACGATATCATATCATAACTTTTGTAGAGTATTTGGTTGGCACTTTATCTTCTACGTGAGAATGACAAGACGCACTATCCATTACCACGACTGATGTGGGAAGAATGTTAGATAGAAGTTTCTCGAGCTACCACTTTTCAAAATTATCTCTATTCATCTGTCCATGATAGTCTCCGGTTGTTAGTCCCGAGCGAAAAACTAATGCAGCACCTGGAACAAATCCGGCGTCTGAACCAGCATGAACTATAATAAAGCGACTACTAGAGCGGATTCCCTGAACAACACCTGTAACACTTTCACTTTGCCAGCATTTGTTCACTGTCATATCAATATCTACCCAGGCTTGCCTTACATTGATAGATATTTCACCCGCCAGTGAAAAATATTTCGTCTCTCAATGAGCAATTTTTCTTTTATTTTGGCACTTGCGCCAAACAAAACTATTTGATCGTAAAAACCGATTTAAGGTTTTATACCCGTACGGAAAATCTATTTTGTTCTTTACAGCACGAAGTAGGGGTTTGCAGGTCGGAACCTTCTTCAAGTTTATATAAAAATCCTCTATTGTTCGTCGAATTACTTGAAACTCACCATCGTCAATTTTATCTTTGTATGATAATCGGGGTCTTTTTTTACCAGGAGATCTTAAAGGGGAAATAGAACATGAGCGATCATTATGTTCTCTTTGAATTTCTCTTACACTACTTTCCGAAACACCAGTGTAAAATGCAGCGCGTTCTGTTCGATTTTGATTTGGAATAGTCAAACTCTCATTTTCAGCTCTAGTACAGGCGTCGATAATGCTCGCAACAACTTCACGTGCACCCCTTCGAATTGTTTTTTCTCTTTTGCTCGCCATAGTTACTTCGAAATGATAATTCAAATTCAACGCAACGCATTTATATAGAAATGAAAACAAATGGTAGATATGTATAGACGCCACTGGAAATAGCTAGAAGCTTCTAACGGCAAGTGCATGGGGAGTCTAGGCACATCCCAATTACAAGTGCACCAGTGCGAAATTTACTAAATCCTCGATTAATAACATAAAATTTATTTGCGTACACAAATTTTACTTTACCGCTTGCTTAAGATTATGAACCTTTATTTTAAGGACCGCCCGGTTTTCTTTCGTGTCCCGGACTTTACCTTCGGGAAAATGCCTAGTAATATAAATCTTTTACACTTGCTTAAAGTATTCCAATTATTATTATATTAGTATTAGTATGGATTGTATTATAACCTGTTGGCTTCTAATTGGGGAATAAAAAACCCAGGTCAAATAAAGCGTAATTTTTTAAGTTTGTTTTGGTTGTCATTGAAATGGACTCCGAAAGCGATCTAGAGCTTCCCCATTGCATTGTCGATGACCCAGCATCCACCAAAGAGCAATTTTTTCCAGAGAAGTTACGCGCAAGATATGAAAAGGAGTACGACGCCTTTGAAGAATTGTGAAAAATTAAGAAAACTTTGTCGCTAAAAGAAGAGGTATTCCTTCGCTTATTTTTCTCATCTTTCAAAAGTTTTGTACGCTATGGTCGAAGTTTTTAATGTTCAATCTATCTTTGAAACCACGTAAAAACATTGATATAAGCCGATATTAACAATTGATCTCATTTATTAAAACTTCAAAATTTTAGAGAAGAATGATCTCGAGAAATTTTTGACAGAGGGTCCAGATCATATTTACTTTATAAATAAGGTAGCAATAATTCCCGGTATTGCTGGAGCTTGCAGAAGAGCAGAACTGGTAAACTTTCGTGTGGGAGACATCGAAGAAAGGGAAAATATACTGGTGGTAAACATTCAAGGCACAAAAAAATCATGCTTTAAGAAGTTTGGTAGTATGTGATCCCAATTAGGACGGAGAGAGTTATACAAACACATCGCACCAGCGGTTATTTCTTTCCTATTACAAAAGAAAATGCTCGAGAAAGTTGTTGGCATAAATACCTTCGAGAAAATAACCGACAATATCGCTTCTGCAGATCCCAAAGTTCAAATTTTAACTATGTTTAAGTAAGTTGTTATGGTTTTAGTTTTATGACAGACATGGGCCATATTCTATACAGGGTGTCAAAAAAATATGTTTATGTTGGGACTTAAAAACTGTTATAATTTGTTTTAAATGAGACACCCTGTATAGTATACTATCAACAAATATAACTGAAAAATGCCAATCCAGCCAAGTATGGTGTTCCTTTGCTTATCTTCCATCCTTTTTTACGTATCACCGGTTAAGGATAGGCATTAATATACGCTATTCAAATTTAAAATGGGTCCTAGTGTGCTTTGTGATTTAATGACACTGCAGAAATATTAATTTCTGCAGTGCAACGTACTAATTTTATAAGAAAAGAGGTAAAAAATGGGGAATAATGCTTACTCCGTAAATATTTTATGTTGTTTGTGCTGTATCCATGGTGAGTGACAAATCCAAATAGAATATATAGAACTAGGGTATTGCTAATTTAGAAGACAAGAAACACGAGGAGATTTTCTGGAGCAAGAGGCCATATTACAAAATTATCATTTACATATGTGAACCACGACCCTAAGGCTTTCTACTCAAAAGTTTTCATGACGATATTTGCTACCACAAGTGACAGCAGAGATCACATGACAGATTCTAAGATTGGTTCATAAAAAGCTCCTTGAAAAACCAAATATGTTAATATGAGACATGCTTCAATCAGTTCTTAAAAGTGGATTGTCAAGATTATTATGATGACATATGACAAGACCAACTAAGCAAGATATCTTTTGAAGCTACCTGGATAGTTTTTAATTTCTCTACAAAAGTGTGTAGTTTTTAATATATGAATGTGTTTTTCCTGTAAAATTATTAAGAATATTAGAAAGATACTAATGGTCGATTTTGTAAAAGGGCGATCCTATTGCACTGGTAATCGCATTATTAACATTTAGAATACACAATAACTTAAGAAACAATAATAATTGCATTTTTCAAAGTTTAATATGATATGTTTATTTTGGAAAAATAATTTGAACAAAATTCTAATTGAAAAAACTGGCATAATTAAATGCCACTGTATTCTGGAGTATTTCCTTCGTTGTATTTAAGAGAAATTGTATTACGGATCCTACAAAAAGATATAATAAGAAATTTGTTAATTTATAATTTTATTTTTAAGTTTAAAGAGTAAAAATTGGGAGTAAACGTGTCTTATCTGTTTGTTAACAACAACATCTACAAAGAAAGTGTAAGTTGTGAAGAGCTTTTCTAGGTCTTTTTAAATTTTTATTGTTATAGCCCTAGGTCAAAAACTCTTTTTAATATTGGTTATCATTTCAGTCGTTTTAAATACCACAATTCCATATCAAACCATTATTAGTATTCAGAGGATGCTATAACATGAAGTAAAATTGTATTTTTTACTATTATATAACAGATGTTTGTTTCAAAGAAACTAACTGCACTAACTACAAACTGAAAAAAATAGGCGGAATAATCAATGATTGAGAGCCGCTATTTATTGGAATATAAAAAGGCGGTCATGCATAAGCCGTATTTACTTCGTTAGAATAAAACAAATCTCCATTAATTTTAATACAAAGCTGCTTATTATTATTATATAGTTTGTAAATTAAATTGCAGAAGATCTAATATCTACGAGAAATCTCATTACGGCGTAATGATGGATGAAGCTAAAGACATAGGCAGACCTTAGTGGCTTTCTTGTGACCTGAAACAGCTTAAAAACGACGTTTTACAAATATTCTCTCGGACTGTATTTTAGCCTAAAACCATATATCAAAAGTTGTGTGTTCCAGACGTACGTTGGCTCAAGAGGCACGGATAATAGAGTTTTTGTCTTAAGAAAAATAAATAATAATTATTGTCTAGTTTTACTTATTTTTTATACTATTAAAAATAACACTGCCGTTTATAAATATATTTTAATATAATTAAAGTAATATATTTTAGTTTGGGTTAAAAAAAATTTGACATTTGGCATCACTTCAATAGCAGACTAAATACACTGTTTTGTGTACCCTAACCAGTATGTTTCAATCAAATATTTGGGATCATAGGATACAGAGCTCGGTATTGGGCCCTGTTCTTTTTTTGCTCTACGTAAATGTGGTGCCTGATATGCATGTTACCTCTTTTGCAGATGACACCTCTTTGGTGGCTTCTGATAAGTCAGACGATTCATTGAAAAATAGAGTGAATGTTGCTGTCGGTAATTTGTACAACTGGTTCTCTTGTAACTCCTTATATTTTAATTTGAGTAAAACGCATTATGTTAGATTTCATATGAGACAAAGAGAGTGTAATGACTGAGATTTAGAATTGAGTAATACAAAAATAAATAAAGCAAACTGTGTAACTGAATTCAGCTTTTTTTATCCTATTAAATTTAATAAAGATATCATCACATAAGTACCTCGTAATGTTATACCATGCTCAAGTCGAGTCTGTTCTTAGGTATGGAGTGTCGTTTTGGGGCATTTTCTACTCTACTACTACTACAGCATTTTCTACTCAAAAGATGTGTTTATAAAGCAGCAGAGAATTATCAGATGCATAGCTGGTGTCGGTTTTAAAACGTCATGCAGAGAATTGTTTAGGCATAGGCATTTTGGCAAGTAACTCAAGAATGCAGCTGAACGCCATCTTAAAAAAAAGTTCAAATGACACGAGAAACGAGTAGTATACATCTTTAAAAAGTTTTTTCCTCTATCATCTTGTTCTGGTCCGTTGTTAGGCGAAGTATAGAATATAATTTTATTGCTTGTGATTGTATAATTTGAAAGTAAAATAATGAATTGTAATCGCTGGGGAAACGTTGACGATGAAATTTGTTAATTCAAATTTCTTCATTCTTTATATTCTCTCCTCAAATATAACTGGTGATACTAATAATCATCGAAGATATTGTTCATGGAATCGAATCAGTTCATTCAACTGGTCCTTCGGACTCGCTGAATCTGCACCTCGATTTCACTCGTAAATATTATCCATAATATAATTCATATGTCATGTGACCATGGAGACCAATAAAAATTTATAACTTCCTTAGCTACATTATGACAGCATCAATATTTGTATCACCTTGTTCTATCCGTTGCTAAGCTAAGAAGAGAGTTTTATCTTTGACAAATATAATTTTATTCCTTGTGGTTTTATAATGTCGAAGAAAAATAATGAATCCTAATCGCTGGAGAGACGTTGATGAGGGTGAGGTTTATATAATTATTGCAAAGTGAGTATCGAGGAATACAATTATTAATAAACAAAGCCAATGGCGTCACTTTTTGAAATTTCCCCATTCTTTATATTCTCTCTCCAAATATGACTCGTGATTCGTTTAATCATAGAGAATATTGCCCGTGGAATCGTAGTTGCACATTCCACTTGTCCTTCGGATTCGTTAAATCTGCAGCTCGATTTCACTCGTAATTAACATCGATAATAATCCCATTACCTGTTGTATTATATTAGATAATTTTTCTTATGAGATACGGTTATTGTTTGATCAGTTTTCGTAAAAAAAAAATTGAAATAATTATGGATAATAAATGAGTACATTGGTTTTATCTTTCATTGGATCATCAACATTTTTTTAACATTTTTGACAATTCCGCGTTGCTTCGTCAGAGTATATATTATATTCTAACGAAAGATACAACGGCTTCGTTTAGTCAACTTATGGTGAGTTCATGTAAAAAAATTTAGTTTTATCTTCAGTAATAAAAACTTGTTCCGCTATTTGTTGTTTTTAGTCAATTGAATTGCTTATTTTTAATGACTAAATGTATTGCTAATACTAAATTTTGCTACACAACGCAGACAGGAATGCTTAGCTAGCCTATATTAATCATAAATCATTAAAATTTTGCAACAATTAAAAATCGTAAGAAACATTTCTAATATACCTAAGATTAATGTTTATAGTTTGCCATAGATGCCACAATTTGTTTCTATCTTTAAAAAGAAAAAAAACGTGCTGTATTTAATTTTATTTTGAGTTTTACTGGTCCAAGGCACCAATATCAATATAGCAACCCGGGGCAATCTTCTTTGATTACGCCACTGCCAGGAATAGATGAATTTCATTGTATACAAAATGTTGTAGGTGAAATTGATGTTATGATTACTTACGGTATTTGTAGATGTCCACTTATGCATATTTATTTACAGTATTCAGCAATTCCCTTTGAGTACAAACCTGAAACAAAAAAGTAAATAATAAGTATTTAAAGTAAGTATTTAAATTAAAGGAAATAGGAAAAACTACAGGGTGATCCAGATAACTATTTAAATGGAAATATCTAAGTTATTTTTGAAATTAGAAACAAATACTCCAAACAAAAGTTGTTTGATTCGATCTGCTGTTTCATATGCTTATATTTTATGGTATACAGTCTTTGTCTCAAAAGAGCGAGGCAAGCACCAACTTTATTTTTTTAAATATAATATACCACCATTTTTTATATTTTTGAATTTTATGTTAAATTCTGCATATTTTTGTATAATTTATCATGTTGAAAAAATTAACAGTTTTCGAAATATGGAAGGTTTAAAGTTACAGAATACCACCTGGAGATAAAGGTTTATTTTTTTGAATGTCATGACATTTATAATTAAAGTCTGACTCACTGCTAGACTCATTTTTATTTTGTTCTAATATTCTATAAAATATTTAGGAAATGAGATGAAATATTTTATATAGTTATCAAATTGGAATTGGAGGCGTTGCGACAGTTGTTTTTGAAGCACTTCATACCCAACATCTTTAGAAAATTAATGTATAGGCGGGGACACTAAGTAACAATATTATAGGCCCTTATTTCATAAAAGGTGTATTAACTGGACAGAAGTATTTAGAGCTCCTCAAAGAACATGTAGAACATATAGTTCTAGACGTTGAAGAAATTGAAAATGTGGGTGAAATCTGGTACCAACATGATGGTGCTCCACCGCATTATTTAAGGGAAGCCACGCAGTTTCTAAAAACCAACTTCCGGGGAGGCTGATATGACTCCACTGGACTTCTTCTTGTGGGGTCATTTGAAGGATCGTGTATTCAAGAATCATTCAGAAAATTTAGACGAACTCCGCGAAAGAATCCGCACCGAAGTTGCACTTGTAACACCCAATATATTGAACAATAACCTGCAAGAGTTTTATGATCGACTTGGGTTCTGTCTGACAAATAATGGGAACCACTTTCAACATTTAATTAAAAATAGTGTCTTTAAAATAAGTATTCTGTTAGGTTATTGTTGTTTTTATCCGTTGACTTTTATTATCCTCCTTATCTTAGCGTTATTGTTGTTTCGTCGTTGTTTTTTCGCTGGCTTTTAAACACGCCTTAAGCCTGGATAAAGTGTGAGGGAAAGCCGCCAATATCACCTGATAAAAAAATAACTTGCCAAGTCATTCATTTCAATCTAAATAAATGAGGCATTGGAATTTTTGTAAGCACAACTTTGGCAGTTTAAAAGATATTTAGGCGTTCCGGTACTTTTAACTGTAAATGCGGTGTTGTCATATCTCAGCAACCAGTGCAGATAGAATTTTGAAAAATTGGGATAGTACTAAATTTGAGACGGCAAATTTAGTGCAATAAAACGTCTTATATTCTTTGGGTTAAGGACTTATCTTAGAACTAGGTCCTCAAGTTCCAGATGCGGCTAGGTTTCCTCCACGACTATATTTATTCAGGCTGTTCTTTATCCAAGCCTCAAAATTTAATAAAATAACAAGTTCATCACAATTTCAAGAGACATTACCGCTCATGATACAAATAATATACTGCACATCATATTTGGACTTTAGACTATACTAACAAATATTTCAGGCAAAAATAGCAACCTGTGTTATTATACAGGATGGCTCGTCTTTTTTTTTATTAGTCTGAGTTGCTGAGGCACACTGTATATATTAAGTCTTAATTATTGCTCTTTAGATTACATACGTCATTTATGTGTATACAGACCGAACGGCTAGTACTTTTATACTTGACCAACTCTAGTAATCCTATAGAGTTAAGTATTCTTGAATAGATAACGAAACTGTCGCGTTTCCTTTAGAGGTCTCGAGAAGTGCAAATGCATGTTTTCGTATTTTCAGAACATCGATGAAATTTGCAATTTTCTGCTCAGGATATATATACAGGACTTGGAGTCAGTGGTATGGCCCTAGGGGCTTCGTGGTCTTTGTTACCTACAGAGGTCTGATAGTTGTTAATAAAACTTAAAGTAAAAATTCAGAGCTGAACGTAGCATCTAAACCGAATGAAGTTTGAAATGCAAATTTCAAATAAATAAATGATATTGTCACATGCCAATATAGGTTCAAAGTAGTTTCAAACCAGAAGTATGTAAAAAAATAGGTTTGTCTTAAATTTGAATATTCAAGTATCTAAAATTAAAGACTAATTTTTTTGTAAGCATAAACTAGTGTTAAGGTTTCAAAATGTTACAGAATGAATTACACTCATTCTCCTATTAAACAAATCGACCAAACTCAAAGAGAAACTGATGAATTAATTACCGTAAATGCATGAAAACAAAAACCAAACAGCTTGAACTGGGCAAAAAAGTGTATTTATTTAAATTAATTTCCGACGTTTCGACATATTTCGTGGCATCTTCAAGGCTATAGTTGTACTGATTCTGTTTTTATCGAAGCATGCAAATTTAATCCATGTAAAAATTATTCAGGAACAACTAACATACAACATATGCCAGCTAGCAACTGGTTCCGGTAATATTCATAGCAAGATCTCCTATCTTCTTACTCCTAGTTTAAAATACAAATTTTTCATTAGTAAATATTCGATTTAGTCACAGGTCAGAACAGTTTCAAACAAAAACTTTCCAACGTTTATTCTGATTTCAAAAATTTTGCACTCCTACAATTTTTATGACTGTAAACGCCACATTGTTGAAATAGAGCACCCCTGCAATTAAAGATATGAGTTTGGGGCTACTATATGTTTTTATAAATTAAAACTACGTAGTGTTAAAATACCAAACCAAATCGACCGAATTCAATAGGAAACTGTTGAAATAATTGTTGTAAAAGCAATTAAGCACAATAATAAAATAACAATGATACATACAGATAAAACACCCCCAACACCTACCACGCTAACACAGATCATTTTGGGTTTATTTATTTTACCCTAGACAAACAATTTGAAGCTAAACAGTAAAATTAGTCTAACTGTATGCAAAGCCTATATGAATGATTAACGTATATTTATTTTGCAAATGATTAAAAGTTAAATGCGAAGTTAAATGTAACTCTATAGAGTAATCAAAAACAAAACCCACTGGACGCAAATTAAATTATTACAACTCCAATTTTAGAAAATGCATGATTTTTCCATTTTCTAAGAATAATGCAAACAATAATATCAAGTAGACTCGTAAATGTGTCCGCGATTTAAGTAGGTTGTGAGATAAACTGCTGCAATCCATTTTATAATAGTTTCGTACTCGGTTTGAAACCTCCGTAAAAGAGTACTCTTAGCGACTTGCCGTTTAGAACCAAGCATATGATCTAAGAGTACGCACTACGCCTAAATTCTCAGAATCGTCACAGATGTAACATATGTACTTTCCCAATCCAGAGTAAATTGTGCAAGCCTCATGGAATCAATTTTCACATCTCATGCACTAAATCCAATCACTTTCAGGGGAGTCTTTATGTATTTCTTGGCAAACTGTATATAGAATTTGTTTTTGGTTTGAAGATGAATTCGAAATGAATTTCGTTATCGATATTAACGAAATTTGGTAGGGTTATTACTCTAACAGAACGTCATTTTTGTGCATTTATGACGAGTTTTTCCGACTTCCGGTTTCACCATTTAAAATAAATATGCATTAATAAATGAGGACTGTATTTGACTTGTATTCTTCCAGATAATGCCTGTTAAGGAAAAACTCTGTACTTATCAATAGAGTATATCGCATATATATAGCAGTAAATCTTAGTTGCCATGAAAGCAGTAGCTAGATAAGATAGGGTAAGTTGCCATTCTGTTTATTAACGTATCTCTTAAGACTTCAACACAATTTAAAGTTCAATTTATTAATAACATAAGAAAAATAGTATGTTTATTAAAAGTGAGCAGGTTGATATACTTATCTTGTACGAACTATGTGGTAAAAATGCAGCAGAAGCTGAACGAGTTTATCGGCAGGAATATTCTCACGGTCTTCATCATCCAACAAGACAATACATAATTTATCTTATAAAAAAATACGTGAAGAACCCAACAATCCGCCAGAACCTTTTATCATTAATGAGGAAACTCAAATGTAGTTGCTTTGTAAATCCTACAGCATTCACCAGGGAAATCGGTTTGGAATTAGGCATTGGCAGAGAATTCGTAAGAAAAATTTTGAGAAAACATGGGTACAAGTCATTTAAATATCAGCTGTATCAACATTTATATGAGGGAGATTTCAATAGAAGACTGGAATATTGCAATTGGTTTTTGAACAATAATGATGATAATAATAATCTAACGAATTGTATCTTATATTCGGATGAGTCGAAACTTACTAATAATGAAATGTTTAACAAACAAAATATTCGATATTGGTCCACAACTAATGAACACCGAATGATAGAAGGTAATTTTAAAGAAATGTTTGAAGTTAACCTCTGGGCTGGAATAGTGGGTACAAGGATTGTGGGACCATTTTTTTTCCTAGGGCACCTAAACGGAGATCGATATTTAGGATTTTTAAAAAACGAAATCGAATTTTTTTTGGAGGGATTACCATTGGAAATAAACGATCAACTTTATTTTTAACAAGTTGGGGCACCCCCGCATAATGCCATTGTTGTAAGAAACTATTTAGAAAAGAGGTTTAGACAGCACGTCATTTCTAGTCATGGACCTATCCGATGGTCGCCTCGTTCGCTAGATTTTACACCAATCGACTTTTTCTTATGGGGACATATTAAAGGTATTGTTTATTTAACAACACTTCAGATCTTAGAAAACCGTATACGAGCGGCATTTGCCAGTATTACTCCTGAATGCTTGGCAATGTCATACAGAAAAACGTCTTTCGTGTTCGAAAATGCCAAAATGTACAAGGCCAGCACTTTGAAAATATAATTGATGGCTAAGCATAGGTATTTAGGTTTTAGTTTATTGTTATTTTTCTTGTTTTGATTATTGCTATTGTTAGTTGTTAATTAAATACCGTTAATTACTAGATAAATTAATCTTTTATCATTCACCAAATAACCCTTTTGCGACATACTCGATATAATTTATTAATAAATACAAAAAGAAATCTTTTACCTACCTAATAAAACAATAGTCTTTGAATGAAAATGGAGAAACGTTTCGTAATACAATACCGCATTTAGTAATGTTATGAATGGGATATGCTTCCATTTCAGTTTTTCCAGCTAAAGCCAAAATACTAAAATAATGAAGTTTAGAGCCCTCTATCAAAAAAGTTTGCAAAGATAAAATTATGTTAGTATTTTTCTAAAAAAGGATAAAGTACGTAGTGTTATTTTAGGATGATCATGGCACTCTGAATAGAAAAGGAAAATTTAATTTAAAAATAAAATTTGGATAAAATTCTATATAAAAATGGTGCACTCGGACGTAAAACGATCTGTAGAATCCGAAAAACCAAAGATATACAGGGCGTCCCATTTAAAAATCAAAAGTTGGGGTCACTTATGAAAGTCGGAAAAACTCGTCATAAATGCATAAAAATTACGTTTTGTTAGAGTAATAATCCTTCCAAATTTCGTTAATATCGATAGCGAAATAAAAAAAACCGCAGCGGGAAAGTAATCTCGTGGTCACCCGGTATATGTCCGTTTCGTCTGTTTGAAATTCTGGGTGTTCGCTTGCTTGCATGCTTATAACTCTTCTAACTCTGTTTTGTACGGTGACGCAGTTAGCCGCATAGATTTCTTCTTCTTACGACCATTGGCAGCTATTGGTGGTGCCTTTGGCAGTGGCTTTATTAATTTCGGTGTCGAAGGCGGTGAATTTCGTGGCCTTAGCGATGGTGAATGCGAAAAACCGTAGTGTTTCGTAATTCTTAAACCTTCCATATTTTGAAAACCTGTTAATTTTTGATACATGATATATTACACTAATAATACACAAAATTTAATATAAAATTCAAGAACATTAAAAAACGTGTTATATTAGACTTAAAAAATAAGGCTGGTACTTGCCTTGTTTTTTAGGACACCCTGTTCGCATTGAAATATAAGCATAAAACATTTTTTGTTTGGAACTTCTTTCTAATTTCAAAAATAACCGAGATATTTCCATTTAAAGAATTATCTGGATCACCCTGTACAGTGTAATGAACTGATAAAAAAATCGTTTGAAAATGGAAAATATCCTGTAAAGCAATTTAGTTATGTGATTTATTAACAAATACAAAATTTCAGCGGCCGCTTATAATGGTAAATAAATTAAGCTCCTAGTATGCCTATAAATTAGAAAACATAAATTAATTTAGCCCCAAAGCCAAGTTAAGTTCAATGGAAGTGAAATATATTCAAATTTTCACGACGTTAAAATAGTTTAATTGCATTCCAGCTTTCATCGTATGCCTGCAATGCTTCGAATGAATTTAACCTGAAATTATATTCGAAAATAGTTTTTTTACGATTACTGACTGGGTAGTTTAAAAAGGTTTCATTGAAATTCGATTGCAGTAGTTTATCCAGAGAAAATATAAAGATATACCAGAACGTCTCTTAGTAAAATTCTATCAACCCAATCTCTTTAGGGAACTTGCAAATTAAGTTAAGGAAGAATAGATTCATTATCATAAAAAACCGACTGAGACGATAGCTTAATCAATAGAAAGATAAATACAAGGAACTCTCTTGCAAAAAAATCAAATAAAGTTTATACTTAGAGCAGTTAATAACTTTGCCATAATAATAATTAATATACTGAGGTTTCGACCTTGAACTCTTGCTGATCCCACCGCCGTCTTAAAATCGGAAGCACTGTTAACTTAGTGAGAAAGTGCCTTATAACACAGCCAGTATTTGAAAGACGGTAAATCACGGTTGAAAAGGCAAATTAGATTTATTTACAATTAGTCCAAAAAATTACAGTTTTTAACACTAGTGTTGAAATCATACATATAGTTATTTGGTAATATATTTTATTCGTATTATATAATTTATTAATATGTGACAATTTTCTTGATAAAGAAAAGAATTCATTACGAAGAAAGTTATGTTAAAAGGGCTTTACTTATTTTTACACCCAAGTACACAGAACGTATAACAAAACTTTCGTATTATTATAGTTTATACAATATCTATAAAGTTAATATGGAACCTGTGTTATCCTGCGTGTGATGGAATTCGTTACGAAGTATGTTCCGGGTAATTTATTTATTTTATTAACAATTAGGATGCCAACAGGCCAGGGGCCCAATTATAACATCCACGATTTACAGATTAGTGTACAGATCTTAAATTTACTTAAATATAACTAGAAACAACTACGATAAACAAAACTATTCTATACTTAGAAGACAAGATTTGCGATGTTAATATCCTTAACCTTTTTCTTAAAGCTAACTAAAGGAGTATAAAATAAATCAATATCTTGATAATAAATATTGTATAGGGAGATTATACGATTTAGCGGCGAGTGTTTAGCCAGGTTTGTTCTAAAAAAGCAGTTTGCAGAGAGGTAGTTATTTCGAAAGTTACGCGGAAGAATAAAAAACATTATACCAGACAGCAAGTCAGGTGCATCTATAAGGTTGTTTATAATTTTATAAAGAAAACAGACATCACTGTGAGTGTGTTGGTGTTCAAGAGGCGATAATTGAAATACTTGCCTAAGTTCGGATAAATTAGATTACATGTTGTAGACACCGGCCTGTTTAAAATCTAGAAATCTTAAAAATTTGTTCTGTATGCTTTCCAATCTGCTTTTGTAAATAGCATATTGAGGTGTCCAAACGACAGAGGCAAAACCTAACCTACTATAAACATACGCGAAATACAAAGTTTTCAAACAATGCATTTTGAGGCTACGTGATCAATGTGTTCTCCAAAAATCATCTTTTTGTCAAATATTACACCGAGATCTTTAATTTATTGAAATTATAATCAAAATCAAAGACATTAAGGTTTCGAGTGAATGTGATAGATACACATTTATCTAAATTAAGAAAAAGTTTACTACGGGTACAGTATTCAAAAAAGGCGCCTAAGTCATTTTGCAACAGCAAACAGTCACCAAGACACCCTATAGATGAAAAAATTTTCATATCATCTGCGTAAAGTAAAATTTTACAAAATTTAAAACATTGTTTTATGTCGTTTAAATAAATATCAAATAGTAATGGACCCAGGTGAGATCCCTACGGGCACACCCGATGTTACGTTATAGGTTGGTGACTAGTGCCCGTTTACTGTCACGAATTGTGATCTATTAGAAATATACGAAACGATCCATTTTAGGATGTCCCCGTGTACACCAATCGCTGCCAATTTTGTAATCAAAATATTGTGGTCTATTTTATTAAAGGCTTTGCTAAAATCGGTATACACGGAGTCCACCTGTACCTGGGCATCCATAGATGAAAGAATATATTGTGAGTAACAAATGAAATTTGACTCAGTAGACCGTTTGGGCAAAAAACCATGCTGATCGTTTATGATATCTAAATTAGTAGATTTAAGTAATATAGTATAGGCAAGACTTTCTAGGATTTTTGCAAAAATATTAAGTTTACTTATAGGTCTATAATTTGTAACACAGTCTCTAGCACCATTTTTATAAATTGGGACAACATTTTCCACTTTCCACTTTATAGGAAATACACATTGTTCAAAAGATTGGTTAAACACTATTGATAACGGTCGATACAGGGAAGGCGCACACCGTTTTACAAAGTAAGAAGGAATTCCGTCAGGACCGCCACCCTTATTTTCATTAAAGTCGCTCAGTGTTTTTAGAACTTCTTCCGGGGAAACACGAATACTTGAAAGAAGACAATTGCTCTCATCAATTGACAGAAAGTTAAATTTTTGTTCATAGGGTTGAAAAACACCCCGGAAAAAAATCGGAAAACAACTGGCTTACACCGGGACCTTCGGCCTCTTTGTCTCCGGAATGCATTAAATTTGGAATACCTACACGTTTATTCTTAACAGGTACAAGTTATCAAAATCTTTTAGAATTAGTAGGTATGTCATTTTGTATTGATTCAATATACGTTATGTAATCATTTTTTATAAGAACTTTGCTCTGTCGTCTAAGCTCGCAAAAAAGTTGTTATGTACCTGGGATTTTGACCTTTTCTACCTTTTATGGGCCTTATTTTTATTTAGTATAATTCTTACTGTGTTTTGTTTAAAGTACGGAGGAAATCTTCCATCAGCCGTTTTCTTTGGTATAAATATATTTATAGCCCTGTAAATTACTTCGTAAAAAAAGTTAATCGAAACGTTTACCTCGCGGTTTTTAAATAAGTTTATCCAGTCGGTGTTATTAAAAAAATTATTTAAGCCTTCATAATCACCTTTTCTATTCTAAATAAGTTTATAATAGGTTTATTTTTAAATTTCAATGAAAGTGGAAGACGGCAAAGAAGATCGAACTCAATTGATTTGTGATATATATCCTCTTTTACTAAAGGGTGAACACAACTCATTATATTTTTAATTAATAAGTCATTACAAAATATTAAGTCGAGTAACCTACCATTTTGATTTGTCAGGCCATTAAATTGGAAAAGACCAAAGAAATTAATAATATCGGAAAACGAGGCGAATTTAGGGTTAGAATTAGAGGGCAAATAATAATTAGTGTCTATTTTAAGTGTCCAGTTAACATATGGAAAATTAAAGTCCCCACAGATTAAAATTTTGTCTTTAGAAATTTTGTCAAAAAGCATACATGGTTTCTCAACAATACATAATAGAGCAGTGTCATTACCTGGGGGGATGTATACACAGCATAAGTGAATTTTATCTTGTCCTTTAGTATATAGTGTGACCCACAAATCCTTAGCATCACTCTCCCAATCGGGATGCCGGACTGCTTGCATTCCTTCACCTAAGGCTATCAGACAGCCACCACCCTCACTTTTAGCAGATCCGGTACTTTCACGGTCTCTCCGAAACACCTGACAACCCTCGAACAATAACCAACTTACCAATTTTTTTATTTGTGTTTGTAAAGCCAAAAGTCTGCATTCTTATTGATATCTAACAATCAATAAGCTTAAAACAAACATAATTTTTTCATCTACACAACTTCTTTTGTCCAGATCTAACATACATACGTACATACAAACATTAAATCACTTACCATACTTATTTAAACCATTATTTTGGTACTCCAAATTACCATTTTTGAAATTTGTTTTACTGGTTGCTAATTTATTTTTGTTTTAAATTTTTTTTTATTTCTTGTAAGTATATTTTACATAATGTATAAATAAATCAATTATGCCGTTTATTGTTTTCCTCTCAAAGGAGAAATCTCTATTTTAGGAAATGGAAACTTACCAAATTTTTAAACAGTTAATTTTAACAAATAAATGAAAACACAAGTTTTACTTTGTTAACAGGGTCTTTATGGTGTTTATAAATTTCTATTGCTTCTAAACAATTCAATTTGCGACGTTTTTGTTCATGATGCAATACATCTAATTTATCTATGTCAGGAAATGTATGTTAAGTCTCTAAAAAATGGTTGGCAAAATGAGAGTTCGGTATTTTTTAATCTATATGAGGCTTTATGCTCTTTGAATCTAACATCTAAATTTCTCCCTGCTTGCCCTATATAGCAGCTATTGCATTCTTCGCATTTTAACCTACCTCTAAACTCCAGACTTTTTATACTTTTTTTTTGTGAGGGTCGAAAAACAACTTTAGTATTTTTATTTCTTTTTAAAATATTTGCAATTTTGTTAGATATTGGTCCAAAATATCTAATTGTTGTATATTTTATATGGGAATCTTTAACGTTAGGATATATTTCCTGGATAGATTTAAATCACCTCAATTCAATCCATAATAAAATTAAAATTACACTCGAAACTGAAGAAAACCATACAATAAATTTTCTAGACAGAACATTAAAAATATCTCTTAATAAATTAAAATTTAATATCTACAGAAAACCCACTCATACAGATGTAACTATACCAAAGGACTCTCTTCGTCCTGTAGGTCATAAACTTTGAGTACATACGTCTATAATTCATAGAGCTTTTTCTGTTTTTTTTTAACTATCCCGGACTATAGACTCGGAAATGTGAAATGTGAAAATCAGAATAAATCTCGGAGGGTGATTTCTTTACAAATACAATAAAACAAATTTTGCTACAGAATAGGAAAATGTCAATAAAAACACAATTGAACTGAAAACAAATGAGTTATGGCATGAACGTAGTATTTTCTAAATGTAAGGTCCTATTTTTGTTTATTATTTGGACTCGCATTTTTATACTTATATCCTGATATTTTTTATTTTTAGAATTTAGAATGAATATTGCACTATATCCAACTTTTAAAAATTATAGTCCCCGCTGAAAGAGAAATTGAGGCTTTTGTTAATTGGGTTATTAATGACCATTTAGAAGTATATTTTAAATATCTACACTGTATTAGAAAGAAGTGAAACATTTGACAATTCAAAAAAAAACCTTGACCTCTGTATATAAATGACTACCGGTAAACATTTTACGTAAAGAGCATAATACCTGCCTTAATTTTATATTATTTCCCGAGCGTGGTAGTGAAATAATCGCTCTAACTACATTGGTATATTTTAAACACGAAATATTTAAAAATTTCATGATGCAGTAGACATACAAAATGCGAGGATTCCAAACATTAAATAAAAAGTAGGACCTGCTTCAATTTAAAAAATACTATGTTTATAAAATACCTCATTTGTTTTCCGTTCAATTGTTTTTTAAGCCTTTCCAATTATTCTGCAATGAAAGTTACATTCAATGGTTATTTCAGTTTTTTAATGGATGAGATTAAGCTTAAAAAACAGACCCAGTTCAGTCCTTTGACAATGACCCTGTCAAATTAGTATTTTGTTAAAATTCGATGGCAAAATAGTTTTAAAATTAAACTTGAAAACTATAAAAGAAAATGTTGGCCCCACATCCAAGACTTGATGATGTAAATATATATAAATGAGTCTTTTGCAAGCTTTGTAAAAATGTTCTGTAGGATTATATTAGGGTATATATCAACATTAAAATCTTTAAATAGAGAGACAGAGTATTAACTTCTAGTAATAACCCAGCACGATAAAATTAAAATTCTGAATATCCTCTAAATAAATCATTTTACATCGCGTAAATATTGACCTCAATGCAAAATCAGTAAAAACGATTGAAAACAGAAATACCGTCCAAAATGGATTCAGAGAAACAACTAGTCCTCTCGCTAATACCACGACCGGTATTGAATTACAATGTTGATTACTGACTTTCGTTGGGAAAAATAATGTTAATGTATTTTTGTTTCATGTTACATCAACGTCAAAAGGATACCATGATCAATGTCTGGAACATGTCCTGCAATACCGCAGGCGCAATAGTCCATTTCAGTCAAACGACGATCGCGACTTCGTTCTTTTCAGAGCTCATCAGACCGGCATTGACTGTAATAATTAATTGTAATTATTTAATACGAAATCTGATGGTATTAATTTGCAGAGAATTCGGGAATTAGAGATATGGGTGTTTAGAGATTGGTTTTTAAGTCTTATATATAAAAAAAATTAAACAAATCCAATCATTTGGATATAAAGTCAAATATAATGCGTCCTACTATTGCCCTATTTAGCCCTTGTACTTTTATTCAAAGTAGACTGTTCTGCACAGATAGTAGGCTTTGTTTTGCATCGGTATTTTGGTATCTACGAGATCATATTTATATATAAGCTCTAGAATACGTACAACATACATTTTTGAGGTATTCCGTTTTGAAACTAAATCGCATTATTATTGATCAGAAATTACACAAATAGTATAAGACGATTTAATTATGTTATTTAAGATAATGAAAGATCTAGCATTTTCCCCACAGATTTACTCGTGTCTCTAATTTAATTTTTTCAGTAAGAACTATCATATTCCTTTCGGTAGTACCAATTCAGGTCAGAAGTCACTACGGTGTAGAATGCCAAATGATTTTAACAGACATCTTAATAGCATGGAGCCTCCAAAATATCTATTACATTCGTAGTCTTAAGTCTCAATTTTTGAGTAAACTACGAATTATAGGTTTTTATTAAGGGTTATATGAGGATGACCTGGTAACATTTTGGTAACATTCAAATACGGCGAAAAAAAATGACGGCAAAGTGAAATCTTAAAAAAGTTATTTAAAAAATACTTATCCAATTTAAATCAAATTTCAGACAAACATCAAGTATTATGTTGGAATCAAATGGTATCATTTTGGTACGAATCCAAGATGTCGGAACAAAATGGTGCTTTAATAAAATGAAAAAGCTTCTTAATGGATTGATTTCCAATTGTGTGCCATAAGTAATTGTGCTATAGTTAAATTGTGGTACTATTCCAGACGACGGAACAAAATGGCGGCTAAATAAAATGTTTGTAATCGTGAAAAAAATGACCCTCTCAGGGTTTACATACCCCCAAGTTTTAGCGCCCCTAGGTGCCAAAAAATACTTATCTAATTTATCTCAAATTTTGCACAAACATCAAATTATTATATTGGAATCAATTGGTAAAATTTTAGTACGAATCCAAGATGGCGAAACAAAAGGGCGGCATGACAAAATATTTAAAAATTCAGCCTGAAAAACTACTTAATGGATTGACTTCAAATTATGTGCCATTGTCAACTAATAAAATTGTGTTACTAATCAAGATAGCGGAACAAAATGGCGGCCAAAGGAAATGTTTTTAATCGTGAAAAGAATCATCCTCTCAGGTTTTACATATTTTCACGTTTTAACGTACCTAGATGCCTAAAAATATGTTTTATCAATTCCGTCGGTCCGTCTGTCGATATGTCTGTCAGTAAGCTGCGTGAATTAAAATCTACTTACCATATTTACTTCAAATTTTAGTCAAGAATTAGGTCTCGTATGGGGATGATCTGGTAATATTTTGGTAAAAATTCAATATGCCGGAACAAGATGGCTGCCAATTTTGCACAAAAATCAAGCGTTACATAGAAGTGAAAACAAAATGGCGGCTTAATTAAATATTTAAAAAATCAGCCTGAAAAAAATTACTTATTAGATTAATTTTAAATTTTGTGCACTCATTAAGTGTGATATAGAGATAAACTGGTCAACTTGTGATACGAATTCAAGACAGCAAAACAAAATGGAGGCCAAACAAAATTCTTAAAAAATCAATATGAAAAAATTCTTATTCAATTGGGTCTAAATTTTGCAGAAAAGTTAAATTTGATATAGGGATAAATGAATTCAACATGACGTAAAAAAATGGCGGTATGTGTCAGTTTAAAAAACTACTTATTGAATTTATTTTAAATTAAGCCTAAAATCAAGTGTGGTATAGGCAGAAACTGGTGGAATATTGGTAGGAATCCAATATAATGGAACAAAATGGCGCCCAAAAAATATTTAAAAATACAATATATTTATATGTGTTACTAAATGACTATATACTGAACTACACTGGGTCACACTTCACTATTTTTAATAAAAGGAAAGATTCATAACGAGGGAAGTTCCGGGTAAAGCCAATTTACTTGTTATAGTATATTGAAAAATCCTTTTATTACCGTATGAATTTTTTTTCAATTGTATAATCTGTGTATAAATAAAATAAATAAAGAAGAATAAAATGACATAAAAAAAGAATTTTAAGTTACTAAAACATACAAAACTTATATCATTCTTGGGTCAAGTTTTTATTTTGCTGTAGTATATTACTCCATAGCAAAAAAATATAGCATAATGCACACGCGCTATTAAAACTCTCCGTCAATTACAAGGCGTCCAACCTACCAAAGAACCAGTTAAATACCTTGTGCCTGTAACACTTAATGAGCGCACTAATTTGCCTGTACCGGTATTATATGCAAATAGTGAGCTGACATTTCATGCAAAGACTCGTTATCCCTCGCGTCAATTTTGTTTTCGACCTAATTTTGCCAACGAACTTGCGTTAAGGAATGTACTGGCTAAAACCTAAGTAGTGGTTTTGTATGTTAAGCTCCTTTTGTCACTGGGGATACGGGACGACAGCAACTTGATTCCAATTAACATTTTAGCGTATGAGATCGTTAGGTGGAAACCTAATGCTCCCATTTATCTCATTGGTTGTGCCATACAAAAGTCAAATAATTTATTTCAGGTAATTAGTAACTCAACGTATAATGGCAAAGAAAATATTTAACAGTTGACTTTGACCTTTGACCTTTTTTATTTAAAAGCGATAATTATATGAAACACTTAATATTTTAACTGTATATTAAACCATGTTTTATAAGAAATGATACAAGTGCACGAGTTTTGTTTAAAAAAAAAACAAGCAATTTCTTAATAAACTACGCTAGAACATTTAATGGAAAAAGTGTTTTATATATTTTTTTCTATTCTGCAACAATTGTGTACGTCAAATGAAGTTTATAAAGTTGTTTGAAACGTATATACGGTATATAAACACAATCTAGATAGTTATTTTTGAAGTGAGTTAAAAATAAGCATATTATTTAAGAACGTAGGAAACTTCGAGTTAAAAAATGAGAAAATATTGTTAATTGTGTTAAAAACTCTCAAAAATAAAACACACTAGTTGAATTCTCAACATAGACGGACTTATATTTTTCAAACATCTTACAAGTACAAACTCAATAAAGGACCATTAAAGGACCAAAAACACATGGCCCGACTATACCTAAAAGCAAGGGTAGAGATCGCCCACAAGTAACAGTGAAAAGGAACATAGTGGCGTGTATTATATAAATATTTTGGCCTAAATTTCAACACTCCCACTAGCACGAAATATTATTGTAAATTAACTAAACCTAATTTATTTACAAATCTATTATGCTTCTCTCAATTAACACCCTTAGTTAAGATATCGGCGGGCATGTCATTTGCCGATAAATACTCAATTTTTACTAAATTGTCGTCAACAGTTTCCCTTATAAAATGCCTTATATGTTTTAAATACCTTAATACACATTTTGGCCGCTTCCAATGACTTTCATCATAACAATTATTGAACTAGCCTAAATAACTAACCGAAAATGCAATATCAGGCCTACTTAGTACTGCAAGATACATTAAACTACCAATCAGATATTAATAAGGCAAATCCTTTTCACATGTTGCTAGCTGTTTAGCAAGAATAACATTTGTCTCTATCAGAGTTGCCAGTTTTAACATTCCATCAATAATAAATAAATTTTCGTAATAATTTATTTATGTATTGTTCTTGATCTAAAGTAATACTATAATTACTTTTATCAAGAGTACTCTCATACCGAGACAATTTTTAATCTGCCCAAGTCCTTGAATCTTAAAAATTTGCCCTAATTTACATTTAAAATTTTCTTCCTCTGCCTGGTCATTCGAGAATATAAAGAAATCATCGACACAAATCACTGTTACCCTTAAAAAATGCCCTTTTTGCTTCGTACGCAAACAAGCCTCAAATTGCGATTTATTGTACCCCACATTTCTTAGAAACTGGTCAACTATCAACCCTCATGTACCATGCTCTCGATGACTGTTTAAGCACATATATTGCTTTCTTTAATTTTAAAACCTTTATTTCGCACCCATTTGTTATATTCTTCAGGAAAAGGCAATAAAAACATCCTCTCTTAAAAAAAAACCATTTAAAATGCTATTGTCACATCTAAATGAACTATGTTTAAATCTAATTCAACTGACAAAGCTATTAAAAATCTTGAAGTACAGTCACGTATAACGGGGGAAAAGTTTCGTCAAAGTCAATACCTGCTTTCCGTGTAAAGCCTTGAGCAACTAACCTTGCTCGATATCGCACTTTGTTTTCACTGTCACTTTTCCGCTGAAACACTTACTTACACTGCACTACAGTCTTTCTTTCAGAAATATCCACTAGTTCCAGGCCTTCTCTTCGAAAGAGTTCAGCTTTTCTCCAGCTTTGCCTGTCTGGCCTCAACAGAGCCATCTCCACTGATGTTGGTTCATTTTCCAGATCTTCACTAGGTTTGTGAGCCCTTTCAGACCTTCTTAGTGGTTTAGGTTTTTGGGTGTGTTCACTGTCGTCAGCTTCAGAGTTTTGCCATAAATCTCCTGAGCTTTTACTCGACAGTTCGACATACTCTGATTCGACCGTACAAACTCTTTGGGTCTCATCATTGTCTCCCACTGAAACTCACACTTCGAGGTTGTCTGACTCTGTGTTTAATTGGATTTCCAATAAAATGTCGATTCTATCAACATTTTCCATTACGGTGACATCTCTGTTGGTTAACACAACTTTTTTTACTGGATCAAACACCCTATAAGCTTTGGTACACTTATGATAACCCACTAAAATACACCTTGATGAATTTTTGTCCCATTTTAGTCTCTTTTCATCCGGTTTCCCGCCATTCCATAGCTCGTACGGCATCATTTGCAGTCCTGATGCTAAGCATCTATTACGTAGATAAACAGCTTTGTTAACCGCTTCGGCCCAGAAAAACTTTACTAAGCCCCCATCGAATACTAAACATTTGGCTTTTTCAAAAATTGTTCGATTAAGCCTTTCAGATTTCACCGTTTTGTTCCGGTGTATATGCATTCGTTCTTTGGTGAATAATACCACTGTTTTTGAGGAAGTTTTCAATCTCTCTCGAACAGAATTCACTCCCATTGTCGGATCTGAGCGCTTTAATCTTTTGATTTGTTTGGTTTCAAGCCAAATTTCGCCCTGAATAGTTGATTGTGTCAATAAACATTTTTCAGACTTAGAAATGTTCAATTTATACACTCCATCAACTAAATCAGCTGTGGCAACTGGTTTCTTTTGCTTAATAAAAATGATACAACAATTGTTGTTAAATGTGACTTCATTTCTATTTTGTATAAGCTGACTTACTGAAAGTTCGTTGTTAATTCCGGAACTCATAAAACATTTTTCACAGGTATATTGTACCTGCGATTTCCTACGCTAGCAGTGATCATCATTTCACTAGAATATTTTGCAGGAACTCTTGTTTGATTGGCCACAACTATTTCTGGCACACTTGTACTGATTTTGTTCTCAATCCAATCATATCTGTCAAGTGAACATAGCACCAGAGTCAATGTACCAGTTCGATTTGCTGAAGCTACTATTAAGAACTAACGCACTAAATACATTAGAGGTCTTTTCAACGACAGGACGTTTATTTTAATAATGTCCTACCTTTTTACATTTAAAACTCTTTATTCCCTTTTTATTTCCCGATTTATTTCAACAAATGGTTCATAAGTATTTTATTAGGTATTCACATGATTGGAATACTATTCAGTGACCCAATAAATAAAGATTTAATATGATTTAAAAAGATGATTCAGCAAACCTAAAACTTGTGTGTAAAATGACTATATTTGGTTATTAGCAGTTTTTTTACTCCCGATATAATTAGTTTTTTTCTAATTAACGAACATATATAAAACTGGTGAATGAACCACGTCACTATTTTACAGGCTTCGTCACTATTATCTTGAAAGTGCCGAGACATCAACAACAATAAAATATGTGCAGTATCAATTCTTATGTTTTTCATTTTTTTTGACGCCACAAATATCCAATTTGTCAGGCATTTTTGGTTAACGTTTTATAGATCTTGTTGGAAACTTGAACCACAATGTTATATATACATATATATATATATATATATATATATATATATATATATATATATATATATATTTGTTGATTTTCACTCCTTCACGGATGGAAAAATACAATGTGTTTTCATTCCGGGTGTACATCCGTTCACTACTGTCGTTCTGAAAAGAACAGTTTTGCTGACGTTTCGCCAAAATCACATTTGGAATTTTCGAAGCTTTCTTTCTCGCGTCTGAATAGAAACTGAAGTGTTGGTGACTGCGACGCTTCCTTTTATACCCCCACTCGGGGCCGAAGGTTATATCTGCGGAGGCGTTAGTCGTTATTTATGTTTTCCGGATGGTGCTGTTGTTGTTGCGCTAATTGCGCTTGAGTTTTTACGATTTTAGATTTGTCGATTATTGTCTTCCATACTGTTGGTAGTTTTAATGATTCGTCCCTTTTATTCAAATCACCTTGTTTTTCAATTTCTATGGCTTCTCGGATTATTCTAGTCTTATAATGTTCTATATTGGCAATCTCCCTACACCCATCGAAATTTATTTTATGTCCGGTTTCCTGATGATGTAGGAATAAAGCTGAGGTTGCTTGTTTATTTCTGATGCTGAGTTTATGCTCTTCCACTCTTGCTGATATTCGCCTGTTAGTTTGCCCTACGTACAACTTTTCACAGTCCTGGCACGGAATACTGTACACTCCGTGGTTTTCCAGTTTGATTTTATCTTTTGGGTTTCCGAGTAGTTTACCTATAGTTGTTTGTGGCTTGTGTATTGTTTGTATGTTGTGTTTCCTCAGAATTCTTCCGATTCTGTCTGTTGTGCCTTTTACATATGGTAAGACTACTCGTTACTTTCCCGGTTCATATTTTTTGTTGTTCGTTTTTCGGGAAACCTGTGCATTAATAGCTTTCTCTATGGTGCGATTTGTGTAACCATTTTTCTTTAAAACACTAAATATTACCTTAAGTTCCTTTTGTCTCGTCTGTGTTTCAGTTAGTCGCATGGATCTAGATATTAGAGTATTTGCCACAGCTTGAATTTGTGCTGGGTGATGATGTGATTTTGCATTTAAATATCTGTCTGTATGTGTTGGTTTTCTATACACGGTGTATTCGAAATGTCCGTTATGCAGTTTTGTGACCAAAACATCTAAAAATGGTAGTTTGTTGTTTTCCTCTAACTCTAGAGTAAATTGTATTCTGGGGTGGATTGAATTTACGTGAGTCAGAAATTTTTCGAGCTCTGCGTGACCATGTTGCCATATAATAAATGTGTCATCCACATAACAAATCCATAATTTGGGTTTTAAACTTGCTTTCTCAAGAACTTCTCTCTCGAGGTATATCATAAATAAATTCGCGACTACTGGTGATAGCGAGGACCCCATTGGAGCACCATCCATTTGTTTATACATTTGCCCGTTGAAAGATAAATAAGTATTTTTGAGGCAATGCTCCGAGAGTTCTATTATATGTGCCTGGAAATCCTCGTTCATAGCAATCTTGTCCAATGCTTCGTCGATGGGAATACTGGGATATAACGATTTGACATCTAGGCTTGCTATGATATCGTTTTTTTCAAGGACGATATCTCGCATAATTCGAGTGAAATGCTCCGAGTTTTTTACAAATGAATCAGCTTTTTCTACAGTTGGTTGCATAATTTCAGAAAGGTATTTCTCCAGTTTTTGTAGCGGCGAATTAACAGCACTAACAATAGGTCTGATAGGCGCCCCTGGTTTGTGTATTTTTGGTAAACCATAGAGTTTAGAACATCTGCTCGACTTTTCCCGTGGTATGATTTTTTGTTGAATTTCGGGGTTTATTGGTGAACTTTTTATTTTATTTTTAGTTGTTTTTTCTAGGTACGTTGTCGGGTCCCTTGGAACAGGCCTATAACAATTGTCTTGTAGGATATCCTGCATTTTTTGTGTGTAATCTTGAGTATTCAAAACCACAGTTGCGTTTCCTTTATCTGCTGGAAAGGAAACGCAAACCCAAAAGATAAAATCAAACTGGAAAACCACGGAGTGTACAGTATTCTGTGCCAGGACTGTGAAAAGTTGTACGTAGGGCAAACTAACAGGCGAATATCAGCAAGAGTGGAAGAGCATAAACTCAGCATCAGAAATAAACAAACAACCTCAGCTTTATTCCTACATCATCAGGAAACCGGACATAAAATAAATTTCGATGGGTGTAGGGAGATTGCCAATATAGAACATTATAAGACTAGAATAATCCGAGAAGCCATAGAAATTGAAAAACAAGGTGATTTGAATAAAAGGGACGAATCATTAAAACTACCAACAGTATGGAAGACAATAATCGACAAATCTAAAATCGTAAAAACTCAAGCGCAATTAGCGCAACAACAACAGCACCATCCGGAAAACATAAATAACGACTAACGCCTCCGCAGATATAACCTTCGGCCCCGAGTGGGGGAATAAAAGGAAGCGTCGCAGTCACCAACACTTCAGTCTCTATTCAGACGCGAGAAAGAAAGCTTCGAAAATGCCAAATGTGATTTTGGCGAAACGTCAGCAAAACTGTTCTTTTCAGAACGACAGTAGTGAACGGATGTACACCCGGAATGAAAACACATTATATATAAATATATATATATATATATATATATATATATATATATATATATATATATATACATATAACAAAATTTCATGAAATAAATTTAGTCTGACATTATGTAAAACACGTTAGTCTAATTTATCAATGTCCACATCAATACAAAGTTTTGCCAGAGCATTATGCCGCCACTAAAATACTACTGGCGTGAACTTTATTCTAAATAAGTACGAATCCGTACACAACAGAAAAGTGTATCGTATACATGCAAATTATGAATATTTTAAAAATCATTTGGATACCTATTAACCTTTTTATTTCTGACCGATATTGAAGTTTCCTTTTTATATTTTGGTCAGGTGTACTCAAACTATTACCTCAATTTACCTTTCTTTGGAAACTAAAAACTATAAAAACCAATAATAAGTATAAGTACAGTATAGAGTACATAAACCAATATTTTTTTAATTTTCCGGACTTTAATTTACTGAAAAACGAAATACTGTCGAGAAATGAATAAATGTCCCTATAGAATTTGAGGTCGCTTTTAAGTGCCTTTATAGGCATAAATAAATCGTAGCAGCTGGGTTTGCCTAGGGCTTGAATTAAATGTACTTTTCTTCTGTCAACTTATATTCTCCATATTTGCAAATCAGATATAATTTATAATATAGTTTTCATCTATAAAACTATTTGTCTAACTGATGATCTAAATATAAAATTTTTTCTCCACTTAAATCCTGTCTAAATAAACAGATCAAGAACGTTTCACTTTGTCTGCTTTTTTATTATCAGAAAACCTATTTGTTTCTTTATTTCTGGTTCAACAAATTTTGCTTTCTTAACTAAAGGCAGCTTAGTTCCTACGGTTTCAGCTTTCTTGGTTTATCCAACTACTGCATTTTAGTAATCGTAATGCTCTTATGCACTCCAGTTTATATTTACTTTTCTGTTTTATTAAAAAAGGCGCATAAATCCATTTCTTCTACAACCGCGCGCAAAATAATTAATTCCTAAATTCAAATGAACTCACAAAATCGACGAATGCAGCAGCATCCTTAATTTGCAGTCTAAAGCTTACGTGGAAAAAAAGATTCTTACTTTCCCCGTTAAGTGTGCTATGAACCGTTGCATGGCAACCGAAAACAAAGGACGACCGTTCGCTCACTTACCTGGCGACGTTATAGGCGGTATTTAAAATTGTTTTTCTCCTCTTCGTGCTGTAATATTGATATATATTATATTACTTACTTAATCATTATTCAGCCAAATCCGCAACTTTGAATTTACTACCAGACAAATCCAGAAGTAAATATGAGAAACAATACGAAGTGTTCAAAGCTTGGTGCAATGAGAAGACTATAATGAGGCTCTCTGAAAATCTCTTGCTTTCGTAGTTATCGAAAAAGCAAAGGTCGTTGGTCTAACTATGTCAAAACCGACAATGTCCTTACATGGTAATGTCGATATAAAACAGTATATATTGGAAACTTTTACTTCGATGAGATTTAAAAAATATCTTCTATAAAAAAAACTGAAAAATGTAATTTAACAGATGCCACTTCTCTTCGAAATGTTCAAAACAAACCTAGAGACTTTAACATTTACGCTGTTTTCTATTACAATATTTTTGAGCCTATTCCCGAAATATTACAGTACAGTGGATTAACCTTCATTTGGCTTAAACTTGTCAGAAATATCAATCGTTTCTTCCTCTTGAGATATTATTTTATAGTCGAAGATAAAACGTAACTGTAGCATACTGCATACATTTTGCAATCTTGTGCCCTGAAACAAACATGCAAATGCAAATATCGAACGCCAAGCAAGAATTTTTCACATGAGTGGAATACTATTCAGTGACCCAATAAATAAATATTTGATGCGTTTTAAAGAGAGAATTAAGCAAACCTAAAAACTGTATATAAAATGTCTATATTTGTTATAAGTAATTTTTTCCAAGATTAGTGTTTTCGAATTAAAAGGGCATACAGTATGTAATACACGTTAGTTTAATATATATAATAACAAAGACATATATCGTATACATACAAATTATGAATAGTTTTTTCGTTATTTGTATACCTATTAACCTTTTTATTTCCGATTGATCTTTAAGATTTTTTAAATTTTTTCAGCCAGGAATTGAATTTTTCTTGCTCACAATTCGTGTTTTTGTCATTCGTACTTGGTTTTTATGAAAAACGAAAAACTGTAAAGAAATAAATAAATATGCCTATAATATATCTTATGTTCGGGACACAAAGTAACGCCTTCCAAAATTGGCTTTACTGGCAAAATCACATCATAGGAACTGGGTTTGCTTAGGGCTTGAACCAAAGGTACTTTTTTTCTGTCAACGTATATACTTCAAACTCGCCAATCCGACAAAACTTAAAATATAATTCTCATATATAATCAGCAGTTTTTTAGTAACTCCTAATAATTTTTTCTTATGTATAAGACGCAATTTGTCGAACTGATTTAAATAGAAAATTTTCTCAATTTAAATGCCTTCATAAATTCGGACCTTACATCCTGTTTAAATAAGAAGATCAACAGCTTCTCAATTTTTTTGCTGTTTTATTTTCAGAGAGCCTGTCCTCTTATTTCTGGATCAACAAATTTTGCATTCCTCGCTTAAGGCAGCTTAGTACCTACTATTTCAGCTCTCTTAGATTATTTATTCTTATATATCAATGGTTTTGCTAACACCATGGTTTTTTCAGATGATAACCACTACATTTTAATAATATTTACGAAATTATGCACCCCAGTTCATATTTACTTTTCTGTTTTACTTAAAAGGACGCATAAAACCCTTTTTTTCTACAGCCGCGTGAAAATAACAAATACCTAAATTCAAATGGAATCGCAAAATCGATGAATACCGCGACATCCTTAATTTGCTCTCTAAAACGTACATTGAAGAGAAGACTCTCACTTTTTCCGTCAAGCGTAATATGAACAGAAGCCATGGCAACCTAAATCAAATGACGATCGTTCGCTCACTGACCCGGCGACGTTATACGCGGTATTTAAAACTGTGTCAATTTAAGATTATTTTGACTTTCTTGGGTACTTTTTGGAAAAAGCAAACATAATGAAGCCACCTTCGCTTGGTGGTCTATTTATTCAATACTAAAATTGACAATATCCTAACATGGTAATACCGATATAAAAAAGTAAATTTCTTTGATGATGCCAAAAATATTGTGCTGATTGTGGTATTTTTTGTCTAAGAATTCCCAAGAAATTGTGAATATCACTTTTACTACTAACGCGTAAAAGTTTTTTGTAGACTGAAAGTTCAAATAAGTACAGCTTTACGTTAAATATTATATTAACTTTTACCTTGATTCAATTCTTCGATAGATTAAAACAATGTTATATATACAAAAAAACTGAAAAATGTAATAACAGATGTCACTTCTTTTCGAGTTATTTAGAACAAACAAAACTATATACATATGTTTCTAACCTAGGGATTATAACATTTATGCTGTTTTCTCTTAGATTATTTTTGAGCTTGTTCCCGAAATATTACAAATAGTGGCTTAACCTTCACTTGGATTAAACTTGTCTGAAATATCAATCTTTCTTCCTATTGAATTATTATTTTACAGTCGAAAACAAAACGTTTCTGTAGGACACTGCATTAACTTTAAAATCTTGTGACTTGAATCAAACATGCATATGCAAATATCGAACGACGAACAAGAGTTTTTCACATGAGTGGAATAGTATTCAATGACCAAATAAATAAATATTTGATATGATTTAAAGAGAGAATTGAGCAAACCTAAAAACTGTGTTTAAAACGTCTATATTGGTTATTAGGAATCTTTTATTCAAATGAGTATTTTCTAATAAAAATGGCGTATTTAAAATTGGTAAATAAAGGTAACATTTTTGCTGCTTGTATCCTTTTAAGCTTAAAAGTGCTGAGACTTCGAGAACCATAAAATATGTTCAGTATCTTCATGATTTTGAATTTTTTGACGCTACATATTCGATCACATGCTGTTTTGGTTAACGTTTTACAGATCTTATTGGGAGCAGTAACGACAATGTTATATATAAAGCAAAATTTGTCTAAAGCTTTATAAAAAACACATACGCTAAATTTAATATAATAATACGTAAAACACGTTAGCATAATTTATCAATTTCCACATCAATATAACGTTTTCCTTTGCTCTGTCTGCCTCTGCTAATGTGCAACTGGTGTGAAAATTATTCTAAATAGCTAGGAGTATGTACACAACAAAGACGTGTATCGTACACATACAAATTATGTATAGCTCTTATTTTGGCTATATATTTGCATTTTTCTTTTAGACTGATTTTTAAGACTTTTTATACATTCTTTCAGTCGGGAATAGAGTTTTTTGTTCGCTCACACTTCGTATTTTTGTTATTCACACTGAAAATTGTTACCTCACTTTTCATATTTATTATATTGTATATCACTTCTTTAGGAAATCAACAACTATTAACAACTATGAAAATCTACAATAAATAGGAGTAATATTTTTCTTAATTATCCGTTTTTGTTTTCTAAAAAACGAAAAATTGTAAAAAAATAAATAAACGCTTCTATTTTATATCTTCTTATGTTCGACACAAAAATCACATCATGCCAGTGAAACGTTTTTTCTAATCCGTTTTACAGAAATTACTGCTGCTGGGATCGCCTTCTATCAGTGCGCCTGCTCACATCGTAGAAGCTGGGTTTGCCTAGGGCTTGAACCAAAGAAGTACTCTTCTTCTACCAACTTATATAATCCATACTTTCAAATCAGACATAATTTGAAAAATAGTCCTCATATATGATTAGTTTTTCATTATTTTTTACCTTGTGTAAAGGAAAGATTTGTCTAACTGTTCTAACAGAAACAAAAAACTTTCTCCACTTAAATCAATCATGTCCTGTTTAGGACCAACCATAAAGTGGCTTAGTTATAAGTGTATGCCACTTATTTGTGGCACCCTGTATATCTGTTACCATAAAAGATTATATATATCTTAACCTCAAGATGAAAATATGGTTATATGATTTTGCATGTCTACATGTCTTAAACCCTCGTCCCAAAAAGAATGTCTGCACGCATTTCATTATTATAGATTTATTAATAACAATCTGGATAAAAGTAATTCAGGCATTTAATTAAACTTTTTGTATTATAAATAAAATAGTGAATATCCAATAAATTCATTAATTTAACATTATTAACTATTATCCTACAAAGGAATTGAATTTCAGGTATTAGTTCCGAATTTTACATAATTTCATGTATTATTTATATCTGCTGTATATATTTTATAAAATTCCCTTTCATTAAATTTTCTCTAATTAGAGAGTAGTTAAAAGTAAATTGAATGAATATTAGGCAAAAAAAGGTAACTTTAGAACAGCAGAGAATACAGAATTATGTATAATACTTTAAGTTAATTTAACTTGATTTGCCGTTCTCCGGTGAACGTAGTGATTCGTAGTTTCAGACGAGGTAATTATGATGTGATCAACTTAAAAATCCAGATTATAAATTGGGCAAATTTGTTTCGGAAGTGTAGCAATGTGGATCGGTTTGTTGAAGTATTTTATAATCAGCTCTACGAAGTCGCTGACTTATATATACCGAAAAGAAAAGTAAATAATAAATTTCCGGCGTATTTTACTAATAATACAATTAAATGAATCAAACTTAAAAATAAACAACATAAAATATGGAAACAAACTAAACACATAAGCGATTATCAATTGTTTTGTAACCTCAGGCGTCTTTCTAAAAATCTCATCCGGAGGGATCATGCTACTTATTTGAATTCCATTCAGGACGATATACCAGGCAACTCAAAAAAATTTTGGCACTTTGTATCGATAAAAAACTGTAATAGAACGGTACCTAATATAATGCATCTTGATAGAGAATTAGCCGAAGGGCCGGCCATTAGTGAATTGCTTGCAACATTTTTTAGAAGTGTCTTTCAGCCTTACCACCAAAAATCTTTTCATTTTGTCCCCCACAACAATAATCAAATAAGTAGTAAGATACATATAACTGAACAAAACATCCTGCAAGTTTTGTTAGAACTGGATGAAAATAAAGGTAGCGGTCCCGTTGGATTACCATCTTACTTTGTAAAAAAATGCGCAGTTAGTCTGTGTGTGCCTTTGACTATGATTTTCAACAAATCATTTTAGCGACTGTACTTTCCCGCTGAAATGGAAAAACGCATATGTCGTTCCGATATTTAAGAGCGGCGACCTGAATTGTATCTCAAACTATAGACCTATATGTAAATTAAACATTTTTAGCAAGGTTTTCGAAAGTATTGTACAAAAGCATTTGATAAATAATCTAAAAATGAGCATATTATCGGAGCAACATGGCTTTTTTCCTAAACGATCCGTAGATACCAATCTAACACAGTTTACTAACTTCATTTTGAACTCTATGGACTCACAAGTGCAGGTGGATTCAGTGTACACCGACTTTAGTAAGGCTTTTGACAATGGGCCTAAATCTAAATCTTATGTTGTAACCTCGGGAGTGCCCCAAGGGTCTCACTTGGGCCTCGTTCTTTTTTTAATATATTTAAACGATATAAATGAATGCTTCAGGTATGGTAACTTCTCTTTATATGCAGATGATCTAAAAATTTATTTAGGCATAAAAAGTATAAGCGATTGTCTTCTGCTTCAGAGTGACCTTAACTCGTTTTATCAATATTGTCAAAATAACCAGTTGGCTCTTAATATCGATAAATGTTGTTATATCTACTTCACTGGTAACTTTCAAAAATTTATTTTTCTTTATAACTTCGATAATGTGCCCTTAAGACAAGTGGACTCTATCAAGGACCTAGGTGTGATCCTGGATAAAAAAATGACTTTTTCGCTTCATGTTGACTATGTAGTTAAGAAATCGAACAGAATGCTTGAATTTATCTTGAGACAATGTAGACAATTTAACTCAATTATAGCTATGAAGACTCTGTATTATTCATATATTTATAGTAGACTAAACTACGCTAGTGTAGCCTGGAATCCACAGTACGGAATCTATAAAAACCGATTAGAAATAGTACAAAATAACTTTGTAAGATATTTATATTGTAAGGAATCAGGGACGTACAGCAGCACCATTAGCACATCCGTTCTTAGAAGCCGATTTAAAATTTTTTCACTAGAGGCTTGTAGAGGGCACACCGATGTAATTTTCCTTTTCAAAATCGTCAATAATCTTGTAGATTCTCCAAATATTCTGTCGAGTATTCACTTTAATATTCAACAACGTGCATTAAGAAATAATTATTTATTTTTTGAACCTTTTTGTCGAACAAACCTCGGAAGAAATGTCACATTAAATAGAATGCTTACACTATATAATTCGAGATATGCTAATGTTGACTTATTTAATAAGTCTTTAAACAGTTTTCGCAAATTGATCAAACGTCTTTACCAAATTGAATAATTTTTTTCTTTTTTTTACTTTGGAATGATTATGAATAATTATGTACCACTTTTTTGTATTTTTTATATTTTCATAATTTGTAGTACCTCATGAGACTTGTTCTACCTTTATATGTATCCGTAGATATCATTTTGGACCTCGGTCTGTTGATATCTTATATGAAATAAATAAATAAATAAAATAAATAAAAATAAATAAGTAGTCTTTATTAATATAAAGAGTATTATTTTTCTATATTTTCAGGGTTGGTTGGGAGAAAAATAAAATGCTGGAAGTAAAGTTAAACGCAATTTTAAGCAGGTTGTTAACGAATTATTTTTCTTACTGACGTTCTTTTCAAAAAATCAGCATAATTTCCACTTAGCACTATAATTTCTTCCCGAATCCAGTAACTAATAAACAAACTACGGAAAAAATGTACACAAGAATCTGGTCAAATTGAATATTTCTTGCGGTAGTTTCAAGTTCAAGGTTTTTCATAACGTCTCGCCTTTTCAAATAAAATAAAAAACGTAAATATGTATTGGAGGGCATAAAAATTGTAAATATTATTAAAATGCAGTGGTTATCATTTAAATAAACCATAGTGTTACCGAAACAATTGACAATTAAGAATAAACATACGAACAGAACCGAAACCGTAGGTACTAGCTGCCTTAAGTAAAAAAAGTAAAAATGTTGATTCAGAAAAAAGGGAACAGGCTCTCCGAATATAAAAGAGCAGACAAAAGGAGAAGTTCTTGATCTTTCTATTTAAACAGGGTCAAATATGAATTTTAGAACAAAATTTTGTTTGGTCAAATAGGACATGACTTTGATTTTCTTTTACTATAACAGCGTTGTCATAGCTTCTTTGATTATACATTTCTCCTATATACCCTTTTTTAAGGAGCATCCTATATTTGTTTGTTTATTTTGATGGACATTATAAATTCAACCATGTGTCAAAATGGAACCTTCGTATATTTCGGGTACCTAGATATTGTTTGGACTTAAATGTATATTACGACTGCACTTGCCGATTTTTTTTAAACTGCATATTGTTGGGTGGGATAAAATTATTCCCGAAAAATATCTTTTTGGCGAACCCGATGAGCAACCCTCTTCCTGTTAATTAAAACAATTGAGTATACCTAAAAAATCGTTTACGTGCTACTCAAAAGATGTGTAATGAATAAAAGACATAAAATCTAAAATCTTATTTTCCCAGACATAGCACTCTAGACTGTGAAATAAAAATTATATAAAAAATAGTTTTACTTATCAGAACTATACAAATAACATATGGATGTTCTTAGAATACATATATATATATATATATATATATATATATATATATATATATATATATATATATATATATATATATATATATATATATATATATATATATATATATATATATATATATATATATGTGCAGAATTAAATTGGGTTACATTTCACTATCCCTAATAAAAGAAAAATTCATAACAAGGGAAATTCCACATAAATGAAAATAAACCGATTTTTGTTTATAAAAATGTGAAGTTTTAAGAATATGATTGTTTCAAAATTTTCGTGTAGAGAAAAATAAAACGATAATATACAGGGTCTTTAGATGTATTAAGTGCCATATCTATAGAATTTCTTATAAAAGTACAAAAATATCTAATAAGTATGGAAGTTGTAAGTTATGTTCAAACGATCGGAAGGTTAGAAATTACACAACACCCCATATTCTTGCAATATTTTTATAGATTTATGTTTCCTGATTCTAAAAACATTTGATTTGTTTACATTTAAACAAACTGTTAGTACGATTGGATTTATTGTAACGTCCACAAATTCCGTTGTTATATTGGAGGAAGGACTATCATACATATGCAGAATATTAGAGTTGAAACACTTCGTTTTAAAAATATGGTGTTACAATTTTAATATTTTTTAGTTCTTCTGATTTGTCTCGTACATTTCTAAAAATATTTAATTCAAATTTGGCATACTATGAAACGTAGTTAACGGCTCTAAAATAGCCGTAATACATTTTAAATAATTATACTGGGTGTATTTTTTTTGGGGTTATGACTCCTTTGATCGTCTCAACAAAAAAAGTCTGTAGGGACTCCACCTAGTTACCGGACTTCCTGCTTTATCCTACAAATTTTATGTATGGGCTTTTTTAATACCTTGCACTGTTTTAATAAACCTTACAACTTACATGTTTAAAGCCTTATACCTGCTTTTTAAAGAAATTCTATCGATATTGCACTAAATATATCTGAAGACCCAGTACATTATCGTTTAATTTTTCTCGACACGAAAACTTTAAATTATTAATATTTTTGAAAACATCACAGTTTAGAAAAAAAGAGAAACCAATAATAATATTGGTGTTTTTTTGCGACAAAGTTAATAAATATTCTAACATTTTTATCTGTTCCATTTAAATTACTAATCTATAATTGGACTGGGGGAAAAGATAACATATTTCAGATGTACTAATTGTATTATTCCCCTCTAATCGCATTGAAATTAGAGAATAATTGTCTTCCTATCCGGGAGGGTTAATCTAAAATAATTCAAAGGCACTGTTGCGCTACGGCTTGAACAGAATATTTAACAAATAACAAAGAAAATGATAATAGGTAAATGTTCCCTCTTATTATTCTAACCCTAAAGTCACCTTTGTATTTACAAAAAAAAATTAAAAGCTGATCAAGGCATGAAAATTAATCGGACACACGATTTCTTTAGATAATAGACAAGGTGCATCTTTTTTGGGAGCACTACCACTGATTGAACGAAAAAATTTTCTGAGTTTTATTGCATTATTTTACAAGCTTTATATGCCTTGGACTTTTTTGATATCTTACAACAAAATGTGTTTTAAAACATGGTCAGTTTTATTGGTCATCATCTTTTACTCACAAGCTAAAAATGCTACTGCTTAAATTACAAGCTAAAAATCATTAAAAATATCCATATTTTTGGAAAAAAATTTCTAAATAATTTTATTATTATTATTAAAAAATCTAAACGACATACAGTACATTAATTACGTTCCATCGTGCGCCAAATAAATATCACTAGAAATGACTAGAGACACATCAGAAAAACTAAAACATAGGTATTGAACATTTTAACAGCCTTCTACGAAGAAAATAGAAAAGAAAAACAAATAATAATTTTTTGCGATAAATTAAATTAATATTCCAAATGTGGCGAGAGATACCAAAACATGTTTATAATTATAAAAAAAATGTCTGCTCCATTTGAATCCCTATTTTAATCCGATTGCAAGAAAACATAACATATTTTAAATGTAGTAATTGTATTATTCCCCTCTAACCGCATTCAAATTACAAAATAATTGTCTTCCATTCGCGAGGGTCATTCTAAAATAAATTAAAGGCGTATATAAGATTCTCCACGTAAATGTTCCCTCTAACCCTAAAGTCACCTCCGTATTTACAAATACGCTGCATCCGAAATCGAGAGTTTGAATTTAAATAAGGATTTATCAAAGCTTGAAAATTAAGAGGGCACACGACCCACTTTAGATAATAGACAGGGCGTAACTTTTTTGGGGGCACGACACAAGTTCCAGGAACATAAAATGTGTGGGTCAGTATTACGGCCATTTGATAGAAATTAATTACTTTTTATCATATACTAAATTTATAATACATATCTTTAGAAATGTTCGAAAAACATCAGAAAAACCAAAAAATATTAAACATTTCAACACAATTTATCTTGAAAACAAATTATTTCGGTACTCTCGGTCACAAAAATGTTTCTAATATTTTGCATATATAGAATAGCCCCTCCAAATACTGGAACGAATTTGTGGACCCCCTGCATAATACGCAGTCCATTTTTAATATTTCGCTTCTCTTTGAATCAGTATCCAGATATCTGGAAACTAGCTTCCGTTTCGCCTATCATTGAAATTAACAATGCGTCAGATGTCTCATGTTCGACCGATCAGTATACTTCCGACATTGTCAAAAATTTTAGAAAGAATAACTATGGATCAATTAAATAACTATTTGAAAAATCATAATATACTTCCTCCTACACAGTCGTGATTTCGTAAAAATCATAGCACTACGACTGCCCTACTTTCTGCAACCGATGATCTACTCAGAGCATACGATGATAATACAAATTCAATATTAATACTACTCGACTACAGCAAGGCTTTCGATACCCTTAATCATGGTACGCTGTTAATTAAACTTAAATATTTTGGCGTAGGTCAAGGAGCCTTGGAATTATTTCGTAATTATCTAAGTAACCGTAAGCAACAAACAATATTTAACGGTAATTACTCAACGTTCAATCTCAATCGAACGGGGAGTCGCACAGGGAAGCATTTTAGGGCCACTTATTTTTTCAATATACACTGCTGATTTATTAAAATGTTTAAGAAACTGTGAAACCCATCAGTGTGCTGACGACACGCTGTATTCTTTCATTTCAACCGAATTAGATGAAGCAGCTGAAAACTTAATAATGATCTTGAAACAGTCTCTAAAATCTCAGCTGCTCACGGGCTTATCTTAAATGAAAACAAAACGCAAATGCTAATTTTTGGTAGGAAAAAGAATTTTAGTAACCTAAAAATGTATCTAAATGGTGCCATTCTAACGCCCCCGGGCGTCTGTAAGAACCTAGGGTTACTCTTAGATAACTACTTGAGATAATAGTCATGTGTCTTCAATTATCCAGAAGTCAATTTTTAAATTAAAACTACTTTATCTTCACAAGGACCTTCTCGATCCTAACATTAAATTGAAATTATCTGACTCCTTGGTGCTGTCCCATCTGTCTTACTGTCTAATAGTTTTTTGGCCCTGCTTGCTACAAAAGGATAAAAACACTCTTCAGAAACTGCAAAATTCTCGCTTGAGATTTTCATACAATCTACGTAAGTTCGACCACATTTCGCAATATATGTCAGACTCCAACTGGTTTAGCATTCAAGAAAGATTTGAGATTGAGATGTGCAAGTGTGTTTATAAAATACTTTTTTTACCCAGGAGCCTTCATATTTGTTTAAGAAGTTGATTAGTGGTGAGAATGTGCATGATCGTCATACCCGTCACAGAAGTAGGTTTTTTGTCCCAAGGCATCGCACTGCCTTCTTCCAGAGGTTCTTTAGCTATACCGCCAGTAAACGATTTAACTTGTTACCACTAGAGATTAAGGAGTCCCCCACGCCTGAGTCGTTCGACAATCGCATAAAGACTTTTTTTAAGGTCGTTAATTCTATTCCCCAGTTAAGGGATTATACTTATATTCTTTTAACTTTTTCTATTCTCTGTAAACCCTATTTTAATTTTTTTTCTCTAATTTACATTAACTGTTATTTATAAACGTACTAGCTTAAAAATTTTATTCAAAAGGTGGTTGTATGAGCAGCTTCACTGAATATCGCCACCTTAAATTCAACATTACTGAAATTTGATTTACTTCGAAAAATAAAGGTATTTTTATTTATTTTATTTATTTATTTAAATCCAAAATATCTTCCTAACAGGTTGTATAAATATGAACAAACCATATATTTTTAGAATCACGGGAAACAAATCCATCAAAACAATGAAAAATATAGAGGGTGTCCAGAAATAAGGCCAAGCTCTCACTCTTCTTAAACCTTTATATAGTTTTTAACAGACCTTAAAACTTCCATATTCCAAGTTTGTTTTGTACGTTTATAAGAAATACTATAGATAGGGCACTTAATATATTTGTATATTATCGTTTCACTTTTCTCTACACCAAAATTTTCAAACAATAAAAATTTTAAAACAGCACATTTTTATAAAAAAAATTGGTAAATTTATTTATTGGGAACTTGTACTGTTTTTTTTTTCAAAAAATTTCAATGGGTGCCAATTTGTTCCACTATATTGAATACGTACTAATATTTTATCAGCTTCTACCTATGCCACACATGGGTGTAATTTAAAATAAATGAAATAAGTAGTTTATGTACTGATTATTGGATATATCGCATTAAATTTTTCTGCAAAATTTGGAGTCATTTGAATGAGAAGATTTTTTTACGTTCGTATTGTACAAATCTTATTTGGCCGCCATCTTATTTTGCCATCTTAAATTTCTATCACCATGTTAACATTTTATCTCAATGTCACAGTTAGTGATTGCACAGACTTTGAAATTAATCTAATAATAGGAGTTTTTTCCACATTTCATTTGGATTGCCATTTTGTTTTGCTAACTTGGATTTGAAGCAAGACGATATCAGTAATTTCTATGTAACACTTGATTTTTGTGCAAAATTTAGGGTAAATTAGATAAATAGTTTTGTAGTAATATTTTAACCGTTTCACTAGGCTTCAATTTTGTTCCGCCATGGATTTCTACTAAAATATTACTAGGTAATCCCCATATGACCATTAATTTTTGAAGTCAATCGAGTAAGCAGTTTTTTAGCTACGCTGCGAACTCACGGACAGACAGACATACCGAGAGACAGGCCAAAGTCACCAAAGGAATTGAAGAAACATATTTTTGGCATCTAGGGGCACTAAAAGGTGAAAATATGTAAATCCTGCGAGAGTGATTTTTTTAAGGTCACAAACATTTTATTTGGCCACCATTTTGTTCCGCCATTTGAATTCGTACCATAATACTACCAGTTCATTTTTATACCACAATTAATTCTTGCACAAAATTTGAAATCAACCTATTCAGTAATTTTTCAAACTGAATTTTTAAGTATTTTGTTAAGCCACCATTTTGTTTCACCACCTTGGATTCGTACCAAAATTTTAACAGCTGATTCCTAAGTAACATTTGATTTTTGTGCAAAATTTGAGGCAAATTCAATAAATAGTGTTCTAGTAACCATTTGTTTAATATTTCACTACTCGGCCATTTTGTTTCGCCATATTGGATTTTTCTACCAAAATGTTACAGCGAACAGACAGACAGATAGACCGACGGAATCGAGAAATCATGTTTTAGCATCTAAGGTTCTACGTAACGTAAAAATCTTGTAGGGCTAATTTTATAAGATTACAATACTTCCCTTTTACGAGGGAAGCAAAAAGGAAAGACAAATAATAGCATTTTTTGGTGACAAATTAAGTAATTAGTTTTCAATGTCGTGAGAGATACCAAACCATGTTAATAAATATACCATTTTTTTAACTGTGCCATTTAAATCACTATTTATTACTTTCACATTTAATCTGATTGCAGGAAAAAATTACATATTTCAGATGTACTAATTGTATTATTCCCCTCTAACCGCATTCAAATTAGAAAATAATTGTCTTCCTATTCGAAGGGTCATTCTAAAATAAATCAAAGGTGTTGTTACGCTATGGCCTCAACAGCATATTTAACAAATAACAAAGGAAATGATAATAGGATTCTCCACGTAAATGTTCCCTCTTATTATTCTAACCCCAGAGTCACCTTTGTATTTATAAATACACTGCATCCGAAAGCGAGAATTTGAATATAAATAAGAACTGATCAAGGCTTGAAAATTGAGGGCACACGACCCTCTTCAGCGTAGCTTTTGTATTCATATGTGATGTGAAGCTACGCGACTTTAATTTTGATGTTGACAAGGCTTAAAACAGTTTAGAATCAGCAGAATCTTATGTATAATTTATATCTCGGAACTATACTCTCAATGTTTCATCATTCATCATTTCAAACATACAATGTGCCAGGTCTATTGGATTTGGATCTGGATCTGAAAAGTGCTCGTAAAATATAAATTTTTGACAAAAACTGATTTTTTTTTCAAATAAAAAGTAGGCGTTTGGTCGGAAAACTGGGTACGGCGCCCAAGAGTACTCAAGAGATACAAAAAATGAACGCTTCAATTTTTTAAATGGTTTTCAAAATTCAATGTAACTTTTAGTTGGGGAGTAATTTATTTTGAAAAAAAATTGTGACAGCTCTCAAAAAAAAATATTTTTTTTCCTGCGACTGCGAAATTTTAAAAGTAACTTAGAAAAACCTATTATTTATATATATATATATATATATATATATATATATATATATATATATATATATATATATATATTATATTTATATATATATATATATATATATATATATATATATATATATATATATATATATATATATATATATATATATATATATATATATATATATATATACATATATATATATATATATATATATATATATATATATATATATATATATATATATATATACATATATATATATATATATATATATATATATATATATATATATATATATACATATATATATACATATATACATATATATATATATATATATATATATATATATATATATATATATATATATATATATATCTGATAAAAAATTATTCTTGGGAATAGTGTTCACAATTTAACACATCATTGATGTTGAATGATTTTATTTTTTAAACGTTTCGACCATTTTATGGCCTTCATCAAATATCTAAAACAAAATAAAGTGGCTGCCTTAGGAGTTTAGTGTTATTGATTATAATTTTTAATTCTAAAATTCTGTGAGTATGCATGCATGCCTATAGAGTTATTTACCAGTGTTTTTATTATATCCTTTCTTTTTGTGGTAAACAAAAGATTGATTGCGATAACTATTACATAGGGTAACAAAACGAAAACAAATAGTTGGTGCCAGAAATCTAACATCTGATTTTAGATGTTTTTAATATGCTGATTCCAAAAATGCCACCAGATTTTTTCTATCAGCTCTAGTTTTTGAGATACAGGTTACAGGTTAATTGATATTTTTTTCTGATAAAGGACAACAAATAAAGAGATAAATATGTACTTAATCGTCAAAATAGAAATTTCCCAGAATCTAATTAACCAAACTTGGAATTGTCCCTGACCCAATGTTCCTATACTAGGAACTACTCAATACACTGCTCTTAATTACTTTTATCCCTGTAATTGCCTATGACCCGATCCTTCTATACCTGCTTGGCTGTACTCGATTTATTATATTACTTAGTTTTCCCAAGTAAAGTTGTGCTATCATTTTATGTAAATTTTGGTCGTTTTGTAGTATCAAGACACTAAACTGAAACAATGGCATCCACAACCAGACGTACCTGTGTAAATCATCCCGATGTTTTTTTTATGTGTGTGGTGAATACATATACAGAGCAGAAAAATGATTTCTGACTTTGTGAAAAGAGCTTATCTTGCCTATTTTGGCGTTCATTTAGGAGAACAAGATAAATCTTGGGCCCCACATTTCATATGTAAAACATGTGTTGAACATTTGCGACAGTGGACAACTGGAAAGAGGAAGAAACCATCATGACGACTGATATTTTTGTCTCGTTAATATTAAATGCATAAATAGAAACAATAGACACAAATGGACATATCCTGATCTAGATTCTGCAAGAAGGCCTGTAGCGCATTCGGAAGAATACCCGTTCCATCATTCAGCAGTCTACCCGAACTGACAGAAGATGATACAGAAACATCAACGTCTGACGAAGTTAAAAGAATTCAATCAGAAAACGACAGCAAATTTGAAGCAGATTTAGCAACTCCGCAGTGATTCAATCAAGAAGAACTAAACGATCTTATAAGAGACCTGAATCTCTCAAAGGAATCCGCTGAATTACTTGAATTATTTGCATCCAGATTAAAAGAAAAAAATCTACTTTGTCCAGGTACTAATATTACATTTTATCGTAAAAGAGATAAGGATCTGCTGCCTTTTTTCGCTCAGGAAAATGACTTGGTATTCTATAACAATATAAAAGGGCTCTTAGAAAAAATGGGTTTGCCTGAACACACTCCAGATGAGTGGCGCCTTTTTATTGACAGTTCAAAACGTAGTTTAAAATGTGTTCTTTTACATAACGGTAACAAATATGGCTCAATTCCTATTGGTCATTCTACTACCATAAAGGAAGAATATGAAACAATTGCATTAGTTTTGGGAAAAATTAAATACGAAGAACATCAGTGGGCAATTTGTGTTGATTTAAAAATGGTTAACTTCCTCCTTGCACAGCAGAGTAGTTATACAAAATATCCTTGTTTTTTGTGGCTTTGGGACAGCAGAGCTAAAAATGAGCACTGGGTTAACAAAAATTGGCCTTCAAGAGATGTCATGATTCAAGGAAAACAAAATGGGATCAACGAACCTTTGGTTTCAAGAAAAAAAATCTTACTTCCGCCCTTGCATATCAAGCTAGGCCTAATGAAGCAATTTGTGAAGGTTTTAAATCGAGATGGAAATTGTTTTGGGTATTTATCACGTAAATTTCCTGGCATTAGCACGGAAAAACTAAAAGCTGGTATATTTGATGGTCCTCAAATAAGGCAACTTGTTAAAAATCCACAAACGAGACTGAATCTAACGCTTGGTGTTCATTTGTTCAAGTAGTACAAAATTTTCTTGGCAATCATAAAGCAGAGAATTAAGTAGAATTAGTGGAAACTATGCTTCAAATTTTAATATTCTCGGCTGTAACATGAGTATAAAAGTTCACTACCTCCACAGCCACCTAGATCGTTTTCCAGAAAACTTGTAGCGATTGTAGTGGAGAACAGGGGGAAAGATTCCGTCAGGATATTAAAACTATGGAAGATCGTTATCAAGGACGATGGGATAGCCACATGATGGCGGAGTACTGCTGGAGCCTTAAGCGAGACTGCCATAGTAAATTCCATTCTAGAAAGCCGTATAAAAGAAAATTTTTATGTGATTAGTAACTAATGTAATTATGTAAATTAAGTTTTTGCAATAAATACTTAAATCCATGTGTCTTTGTTTTTTTAACCGGCAATAGTAATAACTTATATTATAACAGTTATAACGTAAAATATATACACATTTTTTTTTAAACTAGATCTGATAGACAAAATTTGAGAACTTTTTTACATTCTGCATCCAAAAATTACCCAAGAACAGTTAAACAATCACACGCACCAAAATGTGTGCAGCAATGTGTAAAAAAAATAAAATCATCCAACATCAATGATGTGTTAAATTGTGAACACTATTGCCAAGAAATATTTTTTATAAGAATATTGTTTACGTGTTCAAGAAACCCAGAGTCCACAGGGACAACCTGAAATAGTACTTGTTGAAATAAAATTGAATTAAGAAATATCAGGACTATTTATCTCGAAAATCGTTGAGGAATAAAGCATATTGGCTTTTTTATTTGATGTTTTTAACACACTATCCACAATATAATCCATTTTAGCACAAAATATTACTTTCAGGCTTTTTTTTCTATAGCGCTATTATTGTTCAAGAAAATATAGACCACGTGGCCAAAGCATAACTACTGTTATGTTATAATGTATTTTTAATTCCACCCAAGTTTCATCTACTTCAGTCACTTGCATTACCCATATTTTTGCGGAAGGGACACATTTGTACCTAAGCTTTAATGTGTCAATGTAATATAAAGTCCTATTTAATCTTGTGATATTGCTAACTATTATAACGGCATTTATTTAACCTATTTTCTGTCCAGTAAAATACCTCAAACAGTGCACTGTATGGTAAGCAGGTGCGGTCTTATAAAAACCCAACTAAACTTTGATGGTGCACAGATAATATTTTGAAATAAAACTTTATTTTTGCCAAGGCGAATTTCACGGACGTTTTATTTTGGTCGTAAAGCAAGCGATCCATCCAGCTATAAACCTGGTAAATCGTGCAAAATTTCTCTGTACACTGTAAAAGCGATTTTTGCCAAAAAATGTCTTTTTTATGAGCCATTTATTGTGAAAACAAAGCTTTCTACAAAAAAAAAGCACTTGCAGGTTTATTTCAGACAGCATTCTTAGTAGTTCAACTTATGTTTCATTTCAGCGCACTGAGTTATGATTTTTTAGAGTGATGTAGTGTTCTAATATTTTTTTTTGAAAGTCTCTTTTTCCAACTATTATATTGATGTTTCTGACATATTTCTTGTAAAAATATTAAACAAAGTTCGTTTATTGTTCCTTTCTAGGCACATTATTAAAAATCGGTGAATTTCCTTTACCCAGAACTTCCCTCGTTCTCTTTCCTTTTATTACTAATAGTGAAGTGTGACCCAATTTAGTTCAGTAGATACTCATTTAGTAACACATATATAAATTTTACCGATTTTTATATATCAAATTTTGTCTTATAATTAACAAAAAAATTTACTTATTTTAAACACGCTTTAAAATTGGAACAAGTATTCCATAATTATTTATTTATTGTCTACATTAAATTACAAATGTACTAAAAAAGAAAGCAAAAAATGGTGTCAAATATAATAAAAAAAAATTTATATTAAAATTCACTGGCTAATATCCAGGAGCCAGTGGCAAAAGCTCTGAGAATCGGTATAAGGAATGTACAGAAACTTGTGCATGAAAATAAAACATAATTTACTTCCGAAGAAGATTAAGAAATGCACACGAAATAATCCAAAGGGAAAAGACTTAAGTTACAATGCAAAAACGGATATTCATAATGCAATTTATGATTTATACACGTCAAAGAGTAATATAATCCTTCAAAAACTTTTTAATATTATAGACTAAAAAATATCATCATCACTTAAAAAGTCCACATCTTCTGAGTCGTCCTCAAATGGCGCAATGATCATTGGTGCTATTTCGACATCTAGAACTCGTTCTCGATTCCACCAATCCCATATTAATTTCTCCGTATGTTCCACAGATTTCTTCCAGTACTCCGGCGTAACATAATTTAATGAATCTTGCCAAACAATTTGCAATTCATCTGACGTAAGACCATCGTTCACGTGTTTTTCGTAATCTGATTTTGCCCCAGCCCATATTAATTCCAATTTTATTTAATTAATCTTTTTAAATATTTTTATCGGACGCCATTTTGTTCCATCGTATTGGATTCCATATCAATATTTGACCAGTTCCATCTATGCCACACTTGATTTTTGGGCATAATTTGAAATAAATTCAATAAGTAGTATTTACATTGACACGCACTGCCATTTTGTTACGTCATGTTGGATTCCTACCCGTTAATTCTTACACAAAATTTGAAATTAATCTAATAAGCATTTTTTTCCAAGCCGATTTTTTAAATAATGTATTAGGACGCCATTTTGTTTGCCTATCTTATATTCATACCAAAATGTTACTAGTTCATTCCAATGTAATACTTGATTTTTGTGAAAAAAATTTGATAAAATTGGATAAACAGTTTTTTAATATATTTTTTAGCGTTTCACTAGGCCGCCATGTTGTTCCGGGATATTGGATTTTTATCAAAATATTACCAGGAGCGACGAAATTGATAAAAATATTTTTTGGCTTCTAAGGGCACTAAAACCTGAAAATATGTAAAATCTGAGAGGGGGGAGATTTTTTACGATTACAATATATTTTATTTGACCGCCTTTTGTTTCGCCATCTTAAATTAGCATCACAGTTTTATCAAACTGCTGGACAATTGCTTTTCAGCAAGGAAAATTTCGCCTAACTTTCAAGCTCGATTAAAACCAAACAAAATAACGCCCTCCGGTTTTCACGGGCTGGCAGATTGACTTTTTGTGAAAAAAATTTCTATTTTTAAATTTTTTTAACTGTCATTTTTTTTAAATACAAGGTGTTAAAAAGTCCATGATTTTTATCTGAATTTTGAATGAGTGTAACTTTCCGAGAAATGTATTTTATATTCCTTTCTATGCGCCGTTTTAATCAATGATCTTCTATAAAAAAAGTAATTTCTCAAAATTGTTATACCTATCTTTTTTTAGTTTTAAAAATATCGATTTTTTTCCAATTTTTTTCAACTTTTAAGCACCTAAATCGTCCTGTACATTACATCTTGCATTTGTTGCTGCTGTTTGATGAGTAATGTCGTGTCCAGTGGCGTACTAATTATCCTATTTTCGGAATAATTAATGGCTCACCGATCTTCACGTTCCAAGGTGCATAATTTTAGAAATGATCTTTTAAAGTTTCATTTGTTTAACAGTTCTGCTTTCCCCGAAAGATCTTGTACCTTTCCAAACAGAAGGAGTATATAAAATTCCTTGCTCCTGTGGAGAGTGTATGTAGGAGAAACAGGACGCTCAATATCAACTAGACTTAAGGAACATGAACGATGTATTAAAAAGAAACAAATTGTTCAATCTGCTGTAGCTGAACGCCAGCATAACACTGTCCATTTCTTAAATGTAAAGGAAACCAAGGTTCTAGCATCGGTTCCAAGTTTTTATAAACGAAAAGTTAGAGAATCTATTGAAATATTTAAACATACAAAAAATTTCAATAGAGATACGGGTTATGGTCTACATCACACGTGGAAACCGATCTTAACACAGGGTCACGGCTCGGCGAGCACAAGTCGGGTATAAAAGCCTGCCTGAATCTCTTCGAGCTCATTCAGTGTTCAGATCTCGTGGAGTAAAGATCCCTGAAGATGCCTCGTGCAATCGAAGGCGAAACGTCGGATAGTAATTCCAACTTGACACGGTCCAATCCCAAGAACCATGATTTCTTAATTTTTTATTTGTTTACTTCACTTTAATCATTGACTTATTGTTAGAAAACCAATTTCTGAAAATTGTGTTATTTACCTTTGTTTTAAAAATATTGTTTATTTTACATAATCATAATAATTTTTTCAACTTTTTCGTTCTAAACCATCATGAATTGTTCTTACCGGTAAGTTTTATTGGCAATAGAAATTAATTATTATTAATGCCACTGAGAAATTTAAAATATTCCGAGCCGATTCCGGTGTGGTCAGAGAAAAACCGAATTTTTTATCATCTGCTGATTTTCTTTGTAACTATATATATAACAATTAAATTTAATTAATAGCGGGTAAGCCCTCACATTCACAAACTCTTGGCATCGCCGTGGCATGGAGTCAACGAAAAGGATAATGAACGCCTGAGGGATATTCTGCCACTTTTCTTCTATGACAAGGGCCAACTCGTCCAGCGTTTGGGGAGCATTTTCACGTGATCGTACCAGTGACTTAGCCGAGACCACACATGCTCAATTATATAAAGATCAGGAGATTTTGGGGGCAGGTGTAACATGCGTATAAGGTGTATGTTATGTTCCCACAAAAACTCCTGAACAATTCTCGCTCTGTGTGGTCTCGCATTATCGTCAACCATGATGAAATGCTCCCCAAAATTGTCTGCATATGGAATTACAATATCATTTGTTATGTTATTCCGATAAATGACGGCGTTAACGGTACACTGCGAAATGTATAATTCGAAAAATTAGTTTCTTTACAATATGTCAATGATTAAAGTGAAGTAAACAAATGAAACTTTAAAAGATAATTTTTAAAATGCTGCACCTTTGAACGTGAAGATCGGTGAGCCATTAATAAATTATTCTGAAAATAGGCAATAATTAATACGCCACTGGACACTATATTACTTTGGTAATTTTTTTATAGAAAATAAACCAGAATATCGTAAGGTATATCAAAAAGCAGCTAAAGATGCAAGATGTAATGTACAGGATCGTTTAGGTGCTTAAAAGTTAAAAAAAAATTGGAGGTTATGGGAAAAAATCTATATTTATAAAACTAAGGCAGGTATAACAAATTTGACAAATAACTTTTTTGCAGAAGATCATGGATTAAAAGTTACACACATTTAAAATTGAGATAAAAATCGTGGACCTTTTTAACACCCTGTATTAAAAAAAACTGACAGTTAAATAAATTTTAAAATAACAATTTTTTTCACAAAAAGACAATCTATCAGCCCGTCAAAAACCGGAGGGCGATATTTGGTCTGGTTCCAGAAATGTCGAGCTTGAAAGTTAGGCGAAATTTTTCTTGCTCGAAACCAATTATCCAGCAATTTAGTTGATCTCTGTACTTTAATTAGTTATGACACACAAATTGAAATCAGTAGTATTAGTTTTTCAGGCTGAACTTTTAAATATTTTATTAAGCCGCCATTTTGTTCCGCCATCTTCGATTCGTATAAAAAATTTTATCTGTTGATTTCTACATAACACTTGATCTTTGTGCAAAATTTGAGACAAATTGGATAAGCGGTTTTTAGTAATAATTTTTTTAACAATTCACTAGGACCCTATTTTTTTTCGCCATTATGGATTTATACCCAAATGTCATATGGGGATGATATGACCCTTAAATATTAACCAAAATTTGAAGTAAATCGGGTAAGTAGTTTTTTAGTTATGCCACAAACAGACAGAACGACCGACAGACAGACTGACGAAATTGAGAAAATATGTTTTTCGGCCTCTAAGGACACTGAAAAGTAAAAAATCTGAACCTCGGAAGGTAATTTTTTCACGATTACAATATTTCCCATAAAAACACAAACTAAAACCTAGTATTAAAACATTTCTTCTATTATTTTTTGATAGACTGAATACAGTGGATATCGAGCAATTTGGCTCACAGTTTAGAATATGCACCTGTATTGTTATAAATAAATAATAACCCCAAAAATTGAATTATGTGTGTAAGTTAATGATTATTTTATACTAAATTATTTATTGTGTTCAACTAAAACCAGCAAATGAACCCAAATTGCTATGTGGACATTTGTTACATTAATAATTAGATCCTAAATTTGTGCATGTTAATTAATAATTAACAAAGGAAATATTATCTGCAGCGGCTATTTATGGTGGCCGTATATATATTAGCGTTCCATAAAATATTGTAAAACGTTTTTGCTTTTTCATCAACCTATACCTACCGTTTGAAAATGTTAAAATTGTTTTAAGGCAAATACATATCTAAAGTGTACGTTTCTTGAATCCAAATGTCTTTTCTTAGCCTGTATTTCCTAGTTTAAACATATTAATCGAACACAGCATAATTAGATGGCATCCTAATAAATATGTTATCACCCAAGGCCCATTAACTCTATTAGGTTACCTCGATGACTATCTCTAATTTTTAATTGTAGTTATACAATATATTTCAACGGCTGTATCTTCATTGGCTTCCACATTTAACACCATTTTATTAAATACCTCCAGTAAGCCGTGAATAAACAATAAATAAAGTTCATTAGAAACATCTCAAAAATAAGTTTCTAACATTTTCAGTTGAAAGGAAATATAATTTTAAGCTTTCAAAGATTTCAAAAATTCTTTGTATTGCCGGCAACAAACTTAAAAATGTTGTGCCTGAGTGACTCAAAACTTTTTATATGGAACTTCTGCAAACTCACAAAAACCTTTCAGATTAGTTGTTGTTACTGTGTATATGGAAAAATGTTTATATATGTTTACAACAATACTTTCAATATCCAGAATTGGCTTTTTATCGCTGGCATTTTGTATACAGTTATGTATAATGTGCACTGCACAGCTAAATTTTAATTTGTAACTTTGTAAAAACATTTATCTTTCCTTTGCGATTCACCCCTCCAAAATTAGTGTTAGTACTGTTTGCGCAAAAACAAACAACTTTCGGTATTAATTTAAATTTATTAAGGATTTTAAAAACATACCTACATAAAATTTCCGAAGTTTCCCCGGAAAGCTCTTCAAATTCTAGTAGTTTTACTTGTATCTTATTATTTAGAAAATATCTCACAATAATGGGAACCAACTTTAGGTCCAATCTGTTGGATGCATCTATTATTATTGTTATAAAGTTAGCCTTTTGTAATTGTTTTAAAATTTCATTGAAGAAGTGAGGTGAAATAATATTTACTACAAGGGCTTCTGTTTTCGTTTTTACACTGCAAAATTTTGGTTCAAAATGAAGAAATATGCTTGGATGTACATGTCATGAAGGTAAAACTTAAGCAGTGAGTTATGCAAATGTAACATCTTTTAAGGCACAACGTAAATCATCATCAGCTGGTTTAAGTTTTTATGAAAAATGTAGAAACTGAATGGCTAATTATAGAGATTTTCATATTTTTTTGGTGTTTGTTGCTATTATTGTGCTGTCCGTATTTTAAATTGTACATCGAGCAGAATCTTCGAAGTCCCCCTTTTTAATAGAAGAAAATTGTTTTTCATAATCAACAGACTATTTACATTTTCGTTTTCCCATTATTAAATAAAATCTGCAAATAAAAAATCTTTTGTAATTTCCTGCGAGTTGCCGATGTTTCTTCCAATATTCTTACCTTTAAACACTTCACTGTTTTACTTAAATTTAAAACAATATTGAAACTCCAGGAACTAAACTAAACTAAAACTATAAAAATAATCAAATCAACATGAACAACCTTTTATTTAGGAGAAGAACAAAAACCTTTCCCTTTAGAATCAACATTTTTCTTCTTCTTAATAATATGTAATGGCCTTTGCTATGTTTAATAAAGACCTTTCACCTTAATTGGTAATGGGTTTGGTAGCATTTAATAGAGATCTTTTACGGAAATGTGTATAATAGTAAGTTTGGCTGAAAAAACGGACTTAAATGGACAGCGAATTTAAAACGGACCGGACGCTAGGGAAGTATGGCAACCCTAATTTTTAGATAATTTCGATTTACCCCAAATAAACCTGTAAATGTATGTTTAGGTTGACTTTCTCTCTCTGAGAAAACCAGCCTAATACTCCGACAATATGAGCTGTCATGTGCCAAACAACAGACAATTGCTGCTACAAGTTATCGTTTCAAACTAAAATATATTTATTTTAAATTGAAATATTACGGCGCTGAAACCAGTAATTTTATTCATATTAAACAATACAAACAGATGTGTTGGCTCCACTTTTTGAAACATAAAATATAATATTCCGAATTTCAAAGACCCATTCACAACGGATAAGCTAATAAAACAATGTTTATATGACGATTGACAAACTTATGTTATGACTTTGGATCTAAAAATAACATCTGGATCGAGCATATAAACTGAGCTGCTTTTGATAATCATTTCACATTTAATGCAAATTTATGGAGAATTAAAACGAAATGTTTTGCACGTAATTTTAGAATCAAGATTATTTTTCTGGTGTCACATTGTGGAAACATAGCTGTTTTCAAATCGAAATTCTTTAGAAATATACAGCAATATTTGGGAAAAATAATAACTATTAAAAATGCACTGAGAATTTAAAAATGTATACTATTAACTGGGTCATTATTTGTACCTTTCACTTATATTTTGACAATCATCTGCATTTTTAAATTTAGCAGATATAAAAAAAATTAAATACAACATTTGTAGGATTTCAAAACAATTACTACAAAGTAGAATATGGACACAATTTCTATTGTTTTGGTCTTTTCTTGCTAATTAATAAGGTTTGACACATTTATTTTTAAAGACAGCCGACGTAATTGCCAAAACCTCTGCTGTAAAAGGAAACATGTCAAAAATAGAGAAAAAATTGGAATTGGGCAAAAGCTCGATTTTGTGATCGCAGTTTAAACTACGATTGCGATTTTCCAATCGCTGCGATTGTAACCTGCGACTGCGATTTGAAATTACATATACAACAGTACTAGCTTTGCCACACAATATGCACGAAGTTACCTGCAGGGTTAAAAAGGTACAACATATTTTCAAAACACTTAAGACCAAAAAGTCCTCTGGTCTTGACAGTATTTCCGCCACAATTATGAAAATGTCTTTATCCTAAAGGTTGTGTACAACCTGTTCCCAAAAAGAGACCCAAGACTCCTTTTTAACTATAGATCTATACACTTACTCCCAATTATGAGTAAGGCACTAGAGAGATATATCAATAATAATCTTTTATATTATTCTGAGTGGTATAAACTTATCCATGACAGACAATACAGGTTCCGCCACCAAAGATCCTCAGCAGATCTTCTTCCTTCGTAATCTACAACTGGAATAATTTTATAGAAGTCCACAGAGAAGCCCAAATTATTGTCCTCAACATATCGTCTGACATAATGCACTTCCCAATAAACTTCCTGCCAATGATCTTCCTCGTGTACATTAATGATCTGCTTTCTTCCACCAGCAATCTTATTCACAGCTATGCTGACGATAGCAAACTCCACTCCAACATAAAATTTCCCAAACCTGTTTCAAAGACAGGAACTGATGAAAATATACAGTAATGCTTTTATTATTAACCGAGGACCTCATTAAAACCGTAGAATGGGTAACAAAGAACCTTGTCCAGTTTAACGCCACTAAGACACAATCATGTTTACTCTCTCACAAATTATCTCTCAATAAATAAAGTATAATAATGTACCTTTAAAGCAAAAAAAAGTTTATTTAAATCGCTTGAAGGAATCAAAAAATATCATGTTACAAATATTACTAAAATTTCCATGAGTGTATATGCTGTTATCGTATTCAGGGTTCTGAAATACAATTATGTATTTAACCTCTAGTCCTGTATCATCTAAATGGTGTTTGGAGAAGAAACCTTTATGCTCCCTTGCTCTCTCTAGAGTTTGGTACAAAATTGAGCCCCATCGGTGTTAAGGCTGATTTTTGAGATCTATTCTTGCTTGGTCTTAGGAACAAAAACAATTGGACCTGCCAAAAAGCTCAACATTGTTGCTGCAAGACATTTTTTTTTATTTTGATACATACATTTTGAACATCCTTCTCATTGCAAAATACGGAACATAGCTGTCTGATTATAAACCTATCATGAAGGTAATTTTTGTATTTACTACTAAAGGAAAAAAATTCAAGAAAACCACCACTGCAGGCCAAAACAAAATTAGTGCAAAATATTTTCCACCTCAAGGGAGATAAATAAAGCAATTTATCAGCATTCAGAATATAAACATTTTTTGCGCGAGAGGTGTTAATCCTCTAATATAATTTAGGTTACCTCAGGGAACGCTGCAGTTTAATTTATAGCGTATGGATATGGTTTCTGGAGTAAGGAATATTTATTAAGGTATTTCGGGATGACATAAACAACAAATATGAAGCAGGAGACGGTAATGCGGAACGATTGGGAGCAAAGTTCAAGATGCAGAAAAAGCGATGTAATATACAAAAGAATAAATATATTTGATATACGCCTGACACCTTAGGGTTGCCAGTAGATGTAATATAAAATACCTGAAATGAAATATATTTTATTTTAAGAATATGCAAAGAAGGATATGCCCAAAAGATAGTTATATTTTGCCATATAAAAAAAAAGAACTTAAATCAAGCTGCGGTACCACCTAAAAATTTACAAAGTAAAAAATAATCGTTTGGGACGTTGACAGTAGATGTATTTATGCCGGATTAAGGAATGGTTATGAAAAAATTTCGATATATATATTACAAGAAAAAAAATAGTGGGTATATATACAGGATGTTTTAGAAAACATTCACTAACGTCCGGTGTATGATATATATCCTTAAAATAAGGTAAAACTTCATATTAAAAATGGATCCGAAAAGCCTTCGTTCTGAAGATACAGGGTGTTAAAATTTTAAACAAATGATCTTCCCCTCCCAGACTTTATTAGATCTTTACGTTTTAGGGTCCCTAAAGGACGAAAAAGATGTTTTTTTAATTCCTTCGGTTGGTCTGTCTGTCGGTCTGTCTGTTCAAGGCATACCTAAAAAACTACTTACCCGATTGACTTGATATGGGGACGACCTGGTAATATTTTGGTAAAAATCCAATATAGCAAAACAAAATGGCGGCCTAGTAAAATGTTAAAAAAATTATCACTAAAAAAATGCTCATCCAATTTATCTCAAATTTTGCCCATAAATAAAGTATTACGTAGGAATCAACTGGTACGAATCCATGATGGCGGAACAAAATGACGGCTTAATAAAATATTTAAAAATTTAGTCTGAACAACTATATAATGAATTGATTTTAAATTGTAGGCCATAACTAATTATAGCATAGAGATGAACTAGCAAAACTGTGGTACTAATTCAAGGTAGAGGAACAAAATGGCGGCCAAATAAAATTTTTGTAATCTCAAAAAATCACCCTCTCAGGTTCTACATATCTTGGCGTTTTAGCGTCCTCAGATGCCAAAAAATATTGTTTGCCATCTATGCAGTAGAGTTTTTGTTAAACTTACTTTTACAATGAAACCCGCATAAATAGAACTAAAACGGATAAAATGAACATCAAATATACATTAAAAAGTGAAAAATAATATTTTATTTCATATAGAATTTAACCCTATGAAGTCGACGCTAGTAGTCTAGTTCGCAACCATTATTAAAGTGAAAAAAATTTCCTATTAACCAGTTTTACTCTAGGAACTCTATATCTATTATTACTAATTAACAATTAATATTGGACATAGAGGTCAGCGCGGTAACTCCTAAGCAGTTACGATGCCCCAAAATCGGTAGTTACAAATAAAAAAAATTGTTATACTAAATATAATTAAAAATTTTTAAAAAATGATGGTACTATTTAGAAACTTGAAGGAACAATATCCCGTCGAAAAAAACATTTCTCTAAATTTCATAAAAATGACCCCATTATTAATTAACAAAATGTTTTTAAACTTTTCGTTTTTATTTAGAGTCGGATAATTAAACAAAGGCCACTAAAATAATTTCGCTTTGTGGGGACTTTATTTATCACAACTATAATATATGAGATTATGATATGGCGATGTTTTTAATTGATGTAACTTATTAGTTATTAATTATTGAAACTAAAAATATCCTTAAAAATTATGTTTTTTGGTACATTTAAAAATGTAATACATATTACGGAAGAAAATACAAAAACGATAAACAAGTTTACTACTTATTCAGGGATATTCGTGTAATAATTCCTCCGAAGGGCGGTTTTAACAAGGCGTTAGTGTAATTATGTAAAGTTGGTTGTTGTTGTCGTGTGAGAATATTAATATGCATAAAACTCCACTAGCGTGCACAATGCGATATTTGTAATGATTCATAATTTATATTCACGTACCAGGAATCACCACTTTAAAATATAAAATGACCTAGTTAACACACTGACGTTCTCGTTTCTAGCTTTATTATAAAATCAGCTAAAGCCTAAATTCTTTTAAGTCTGGAAAATTAGTTTTTAGTATGCATCTACGCTTAAAAAATATACTAAGGTTTAAGAAATCGAGGTTCTTGCGTTTAGACCAGCCATGTCAAACATGCGGCCCAATGAGCAGTTTTCTGCGGCCCAAATCAGTTTTGAAAACAGCCAGATAATGCGCCCCGCGAACCAGTTGAAAACCGTTTTTGGAAGCGCGCGCCGCTGCAACAAGGATTGGTATAATAAAATATACAATTGTACATAGTGCCATCTATATTTAGGAGGATGAACTACACATACAGTACAGTCGGTGTCCCGAAATTACATAATATAAAACGTCACTATGTTATTCACAAAACAATGTTTGACAGGTATACAAGCATGGTCAGAAACGAGAATTAAACAAGTTAAAATCACGGTTGAAAAATCAGCAGCTTATGTTTACACGTCCAAAGCAAGAAAATGAATCTGTCCTTCAAGCGAGCTACATACACAGTTGATCGCGACACACTCAAAACCATTTGTTGAAGGTGAATTTATAAAAGAGTGCCTTGTAAAGGCCGCGGAAATTGTAGTGGGTGCAGTAGTCCCGGGAGCGTGAAGGCATTTCAAAATATATCCTTGTCCCGGAATACTGTCGCTGAAAGAGTTACTGAGTTGGCTGCCAATATAAGTGATCAGATAAAAACAAAATCAGACTCTTTCATTGCGTTTTCTATTGCCTGTGACGAAATTACGGATGTGTGTGGTGTGGCGCAATTCGCTGTTTTTCTTCGTGCGGTTGATACAGATATCAATGTGTATGAAGAATTACTGGAATTAGTACCATTGCATGATACAACAACTGGGAAGGATATTTTCAATGCTGTTTATGGACTTCTGCAAAAAAACAATTTAGATTCGACAAACCAGATTTTCATCATATTCATTGTATAATCCACCAAGAAGGTTTATGCTTAAAAGTGATCAAGTTGGAAAGTGTTTTAAAATCAGTAAAAAAAATTATAAACTTCATAAGGTCACGAGGCCTTAATCAGCGACAGATTTCTGCATTTTTACGTGATTTAGAAAGTGAGTACACTGGTTTACCATATTATGCAGAGGTGCGATGGCTTTCGTGTTCTATGGTGCTAGACTAGTTTTGGCAACTCAAAGAAGAAATACGCGTTTTCATGGAAACAAAAGAAGATGTCAGCTTATTATGCGATGTACCTTTTTTACAAGATTTTTCATTTATGTTAGATATGACAAAACATTTGTCGGACTTAAATACGAAATTGCAAGGACCACGTCAAGTTATTACAGATATGCATGATCATGTGAAAGCTTTCAAGTGTAAGATGATGTGGGAAAAACAGTTAGCAGAGGATCATCTGTCACATTTTCTAAGTTGTAAGGCATATCAGGAAAGCACAAGTGTCCCAATATCTTACAAAATATATTCAGAGAAAACGAGAAGCCTTCTGGCAGAATTTGAGAAGCGTTTTCAGGATTTTAAGACCCAAGAAAACAATTTTTCTTTATTTACTGGTCTTTTCACTATCGATATTGATAAAGTTCCCCCTCATTTGCAAATGGAAATAATTGAGACTCAGTGTCAGACCCATTTAAAACAAAAATTTAATGTTGCTACATTCGAATTTTATAAGTACTTGCATGTTCAATACCAAGAAAAAAGAAAATTTACCTGTAAAATCCTGTCAATTTTTGGAAGTACCTATAAGTGTGAACAACTATTTTCTTTGATGAAAGGAAATAAATCTCCCGCAAGTTCGCGATTGACGGACGCACACTTGGACGCAGTTTTAAAAGTTATTTCCGCCGTTAAATTTGCGCCACAAATAGACAACTTAATTAAAGACAAAAGATGTTAAATATCCGGCAAAAGAATTTAATGTTTGTAGTTTTTTGTAATGTCTTTTTTATTGGAAATTTAATAAACAGACTTGTCCTATAATAGTACTTTTTCTCAAGATTTTCAGTAGTTTGTCTTCTTTAAGATAAGGTTTTGCGGTCCACCTAGTCGATAATCTTCATGCTTTTGGCCCACCAGTGACTTTGACATGGCTGGTTTAGACCGAGTTAAAATAAAATTATTTCCGACGTTTCACGTTCGATTGCGGGAAGTACCTTCAACACTAAACTCAAATGTGCGATTCCATTCTGATATTAAACTCAAGAACCATGATCCCCATGAAAACCTTATGGTGTAATGCGGAACGACCTTGGTTATCATCAATTACTAGACCCCATCAACCTATCCAGTGACGTTATTATTGCCCCGTTAACAAGCAACTTCCTAATATCACAAATTTTTACATTGCAAAATTCAGGTAAAGAATTACCCAAATTCTTGAAATTCCATGACAGTTTTTTTTACACTATTTATTTGGGAAATAGCTACACACACAAAATAATAAATTCAGTCCTAACCTAATTCACCCGTTACTGGGAAGAGTGAATCTTTTGCCAAACAAAAGTGGCTAGATTTAGAAATTAAAAATGTGTATAGCAAACGAAGTATGCTTGAAATTGAAGCACACGGATTATTTAAAAAACTCACTTATAAAGTAATTTAGAATTTGAACAATGGTTAGATTTCCAAAGAAAAATGTTCGTAGTTATCGAGGCCAAATTTTTGAAGAAAATGTGTTCACTTAAAAACAAACTGAGAAAGTTGAAACCACAAGAACAAATTTCTTCGGAAGTCGAGAACATTGTAGAAAACCCTTCTTCTCAGTCCTTTCATAATAGAGAAATCAACTTTTGAATAAGGGTTTGAATTTTGCAGAGCCTCCGGTAAAAAATAGTTTCCCAACTATTATAGCGAATATCGAAAGTTCCATTCAATACGTGCCAGAGTCAACTAAGAGATTCATTAGAGAGGCTTGCAGAAATCAAATCTCAACAAACGTTGTTAACAACAAGTCAAAATATGTTTCTCCTAAAAATACTGAAATTATCCAAGGACTGAAGAAAAAAGAATGTTTTTATTTAAAAGCTCACAAAGGAAATAAAGTTGTTGGTGAAACTGGTCCTTACGATTTAATGAGAAAAACCCGGTATCAAAAATGACAACAGAAGTAAAAAATACCCTAAAACAGTGTAAAAACCATGTGTCCGATAAACTAAAATTTAAACTAACACATAGTAACCCACACTTATCTAAACTGTATTGCCTTGCCTGTCAAAATCCATAAACCTGGGAAGTCCATGAGACCCATTGTTTCAGCTGTTGGATCACCAACGTACAATATTTCAAAATGGTTAGTAGAAGAATTCAGCAAATTAAATATCTTGTACGATAACTTTGAGATTACTAAATCGTTAGAATTCTTAGATAAAATTAAGAATGTTCACTTAAAACAAGGTGAAATTTTAATATCTTTTGATGCAAGCTCATTGTTTCCTAGTGTACCCATACCACTAGCTTTAGAGTACCTAAAGGAACTACTTGAAATCAATAATTTCAAGAAAGAAATTATTGATGAATATTTGCTTCTCACAAAATTATGTATGAATGAAATTTTTTTTCAGTTCAACAATAAATATTATAAACAACTTGAGGGAACTGCGATGGGCAATTGCTTATATCCGTTCTTTGCAATTGTTTATGGGTAGATTAGAAACCCAATTCAAAAAAGAACTCAAGTATTTCCCAAGGGTGTGGTATAGATACGTAGACGATATATTTGCTATTTTTGATCCTAAAACAGAAAATTTGGACACTTTCTTAGAAACATTAAACAATAAATATCCTTCCATTAATTTTACGTACGAAAAGGAGAACAATGGACAATTACCTTTTCTCGACACGTTAGTTATTAGAAATAACGATAAATTAGAATTTGATATTTATAGGAAATTTACTAATAGTGATAGCTATATAACATCCGACTCATTTCATTGCCGTCAACACAAAATGGCAGCATTTCATTTATTAACTCGTAGGTTAGTCAATTTTTCATTAAGTAAAGAACGTTTTAACAATGAAATGAATCAGACTAAAAATATAGCTTAAAGTAATGGATATAATGATAATTGTATACATAAATTAGTAAAAAGATATAAGCATAAGAAAATATTAAAAGATGTCACTACTCTTCAAGCACCTGAGGCTCCCAATAAGTTCGTAGTAATCCTATATGATCCCAGATATACGGAGAACATTTTGAAAAATCTCCTTGGAAACCCTAAAGACAAAGTCAACTTGAAGGAGAGGAGTGGCATCTATGAAATTAGCTGTAATGACTGCGATCTAAAATATGTTGGGCAAACTAAACGCTCCATAAACATTCGTTTTAAAGAACACATGGCACATTTAAGATATGGAAGAACAGAAAAGTCAAGCGTTGCTCAACATGCTTTGGAAAACAATCACCAAATAGGAATAAATAATCTTAAGTTGCTTAAAAATATATCTAATAATAGATTATTGGATGTATTTGAGAGTATAGAAATAGTTAAATGAGGTAAGAAAACACTAAATAAAGACAGAGAGCCTATTCCCTTTAGTCCCCTCTGTTGTTTACTTGACAAAGGTGTAGTCGGGTGCAACCAAGTGTGACCACATTTACCTATAAATAGTCTCGGTTAGGATAAATTACTTTAGGTTATATCATCTGCTGATGATGCTAACCTGGTTAGCGAAAGGCGCGTCCAGAACGTAACAAGTTGTGGTGTTGTGTGGTTAGAACTCTTGTATTTTAAACTGAATTGTAAGCAAGTGTTAGTATTTTGGAACTTTGACATTTTTGAATTATGGAGCCCTCAGAAAGAAAGCTATTTGGGTTGTGGAGACAAAGTACGGAGCCAGGATGATGTTTGTGCGTTGTTCAATGAAAAGTATTCCGAGAATACAATTATGCAGTCAAGTGTGCGTTGGATATTTCACAAATTTAAACAGTTAGGGAGTTATAAGTACAAGTACAAGAAAGTCACCATTTTTCAACTAATATCTTAGCGTTAAATAACGATGTCAGTAGAGCTTCTTCCTGTACAGGGATTATTAAAGAGCCAGAATTATCGCCCGTATAAAAATGCATGTTGTACAGGAATTTCTTGAAGATGACTTCGATAGTAGATTACAATTCTGTAAAGAAATGATGGGAATATATGATAAAAATAACATATTTTTTCAAAATAATAACTTCTCCGATGAGGATGTATTTTATTTAAATGGAATCATCAATAGACATAATTATCGATTCTGGTTAGTTTAAAATTCACAGTGGATACGTGAGGGACATACACAATATCCCCAAAAAATAAATGTAAGGACTGGCATAATAAATAACCGAATTTTAGGACCATATTTCTGCCAAGAAAATCTTGCTGCTGAGCATTACTTACATTTCCTCTCATTCGATTCTCCGATTCTCATTCGATTTAGACCTGCATTAGCACTAATGATTACTAACGAGGGTGATCCAGATATTCCCCATGAAAGAATACGGTCTCGACAAGATGACGCACCACCGCATTTTGGTATAAATGTTCAAAAGTACTTGGACGAAATTATTTCAAACCAAGGGATAGGTCGACGGGGCTCCATTACATGGTCACCAAGGTCTCTGGGCCTTACACCATTGGATTTATTTTCCAAGGGAGTTTTTGAAGGAGAGTGTTTAAAAATAGACCAAACAGCGTTGGGACCTTAGAAGATATAATAAGAATGGAGGTTACTAATTTAAAAGTCCGTAATAGTAACCGAATCAGGTAAGTAGTAAGAATCCCTATCGAATATTAATTTTAATTAGGAATTGTTTTTAAGTTGAGTAGCCTATAAATTAAGAGGTTTAGGTGAGGGGGCTGAAAATATTACAAAGAGGCAACCAACCAATTAAACGTTTTTGTGAAAAATTACTCATAGAACCTTATATAAATAACACTGTACTTCTTGCATATTATATAAAAATAATCATATGTATTTTACTCCGATCTGTAAAAAGCTTCTGATCCGATTAATGGTGAGTTGTTTGTACCTAGATATTTTGTAGTTAACCAATCCGCAGATAGTTTTAGTTATTAGCAAAATCCGTCTGTACAGTTAAATATGGAAGCTAATTGCATTTAATGAGATGTTTCTAATGGTTTTGATGGGAGTTTTTTGTTTTTTTTATAATGTTGTTACGAATTTTTAAAATATTACGATTCAATTGTTGGATGAACCTCTGCATAAATCCTTATTTAAGCCTATACGATTATAAAAGGGTAGAAATTCACAAAATTCCTCTTAATTTTTGATTTATTCGAACAAATGTAGCGTTAAGTATACTTTAAATACCGAATATAATATACCCATTATAAAAAAATCAGACATATACAACCAGGTAGAAAACCTAGTGATCAAATTGAAGGTCACTGCTCCCTTGGAATTCCATCTGAAAAAGTTTTAGTTTTTTTATAAAGCTGGAAGTTGACTAAAAAACCTCTTAAAGACTGGCAGGTAATATATTCCCTTTTCCACTAAGGTAAATTTTCTAACTTTTGGAGTTTGACAAATAAACAAAAATCAATTTTTAAGTACTTCGACAAACGCAATTCCCAGGCCACAATATTTCGAGATTGAAGCCGTAACTCATCCAGAAATTTTAATTCAGTACGTGTACCATTATTCCTAGCTCCATGATCTAAATCCCTCAATTACTTCCCAGTGACGCGAAGCTCAAGCGGGCGAGTTAAATGACAACACGCTCTGAAAAATACACTCCGTTTTAGGATCGTAGCCGACTTTCGCGACTGCAATCCGTCATGGGTGATATGGCAATTTCAGCTCTAATCGCGCCATTTTAACGCTTCATGGGCTGTTTTAAATATACTCTTCAATATGGTTTGAAAAATACTTGCACATTTTTAGTAAATTTCAATGTTATGAAAAAAAAACAACAAATAAAACCTGTGTTAAAACTTAAATTTATTCATTAGAATTTATAAAAGTTAGAAGTTCTAGAACATGTTAAATAAGATAAATGTTTTTCTTTAAAAAAGATTTAGACAAAACATACTCCTTACGGTATGCGGTAGGATATTTGTGTCAATATCAACCCGTACGAGAAACAAGAAACGTACTGCCAGGGAACCAATTTCGACAAATTTTTGTTTTTGGGGTTATGTGCTAGTGAAATTATTGACTAAAACACCCTACACAGTCGAATTGTTGCCTCAGCGGAGCAGATACAAAACACTCGAGATATGCTCCAAGCGGTTTGTGAAAACTGGATTCTCACTTGTAGTGCTTGTGCAAATAGTAATGTGGTCCGTTCTCAACACAAAATTATATTTTTTACTCAAGTCCAGTATCAGCCCCTATTTGTAATGGCTATTTTAGAATAAATATACTACAAAATTAAAACCTAACCAAATACAATAACCTAATCTAACCTACCTAAGCCAAGCAGCGTTTAAAATGACAATTCCTGCATCGCTCAGAGAGGAAAATTACATTATTATCGCGTAAATTTTGAAATGAACATCGCGACAAAGCCCTTGAGTGTGAACACGCTATTATACACTCACCATCAAAAGTCTTGAACCCCCTCATAACAAGCAATGTAAATATACTCTGCTTGAGTAACGCATATCTTCATTAAAGACTGATCCAAGAAAGTGACTAACAAAACATAATGTCAGAAAAAACCTGGGCTACCACTTCTTCTTATCTGGAGCATTCAATTATGATAAGGATGGTCTACAGAGTGTTTAAAAGATATATAAAAATGCTCCGAACTTTAATTAGTTTTCAAACAACCTGTAGAGCATTCTGATCACAATTGAATGTCCCATTTAAGGGGTAGCAGTAGCCCTGTTTTGGGTTAAGAGTATGTTTTTTAATCACTTCGGTGAATCATTTATTACTAAAGATATATGGCCATATAAATATTATTTAAATGTTTGAATGATATACAGAATGTTATAAGTCTTAGGGTTTTTATCTTCAAGGATTCAAAACAATATGCAGAGAGACTTGTATGTTCAGCAATTACCCTCAAAGTCGCATTATAGTGCCATCCTTTATCCCTATTTTATTTTTTTATTTACCCCTCCATATTAATTTTAGTGGAAATATGCAGTTTCTTATGCCTATTTTTTTTTGGATCTAACAAAAAATACTTAAATTAAAAACCAATATCAACAAAATAATCCATTTACCTTTACTCGTTAACGAGTATTCCTAACTCTTTCGACCATAACATCTTGACAGCTGATCTAGGTTTTTAGGTTGAAGTTGCATTGTTCTTTCCATCGTATCTCATAAATGTTCAATGGGGGTTAAGGTCAGAGCTCAGAGCCCTGTTCAGTGGGATTAAGGTCAGGGCTCAGGGACTACCGACGCGAATTCCAAATTTTATCTGCTATGATCCCTTGTAAACAAAGGTCTACTGACTGCCTTATGAGGCCTTATTGATTTTTAGAGAATTTTCGTGTAATAGCGCTTTTACTAATTAGAAAATTGTAGCGCTCTAAATACTCGAGATGGAACAAAGCACTGTTTGTAAATCTTCTTCTTGAAGCTTCGAGATAAATGTAAAGGTCTTGCCTAGAGGTTGTTATCCTAAGATGGCCCTGCCCTCGTTTTCCAATGTTTCTCCCAGATACACGTTTTTGACCTAACTCAGTTTGATTAAAGCCTTCTTGGGAAAGGGCAACCACTACTACTCACTCAACATCAGATACACAGCGACCTGTGCTCGGGATTTAGTCCATTATTAAAAAAAAAATCAAACACTGCTAAGAAAGTAAACTTAACACAAATTCACCTCTTTACACAATCAATTTTTTTTAATTACGTAAACAGGGAAAGCCAATAAAAACACATAGGGATAAAAAACCGTATATTTCCAATAAAATGAAGATAAAGGATGAATAAAATGCGAGGAATTATACTCAGTTCTCTCTAAATGTGTTTTGAATCCTTGTAGAAGAACACTAATACCTATAGCACTCTGTATAACATCCAAACACTTTTGCAAAAGAAAACTTTAATATCTTGGTAAAATTTGTGAAATATTGGCTTACTATGTAAATAAAGATAATCGAAATTGGTAGATCGGTTTAAAAAAATATCGAACAGTAAACTTTTCTTAAAATCTATATTATTCGTTAATTTTATATACTCTATTTTGTATATTTAAATCGGCGGCAATCGAGTAAGTAGGGGTGAGTGTGACTAGTGACACAAGAATATATTTAATCCATTAAGCCAGTGGTTAGTGATTTTATTCCGCATATGTATCCTCGTGTACCCTTCTAATACGACAGTTGCGGTTGATGTTGCTCGTGACAATGTGACGGACAAATAATTGAACTACACATCAATTGTTAAAATTTAATTCCAACATATAGAGCTGCGAAAAAAAAAAATAATTTACACATATTGTGCGAACTGAAATAATAAAAGTTTCATCTTACCAATAAGAATTTCAATATATTTCGTAGCTAAAACCACTAACAAAGGGTTAGCCACGCTTGATAGTTCATTTTTTCATAAGATGAACCAGGTAAAAAATTGTATCTGATATACAGTGTAACAGAAAATAAATCAAATTACTTTGATTAACAGCATGTTTAAACAAAGAAGAAAAAAAATCTACATTATTTAATTGGAACTTGCTTAGGGTCGGAGAAACTATAATTCCAAAATAATATTTTTTTTGGCTAAAATGTATTTTTCATAAGATGGAGTTGCAAATAAGTTTTGCACGGTTACAGGGGAGCTAGACAATAAATGTTATTAACAATTAGCATAAACGTTGCCCCTGGTTCCATTTTAAAATTTAAAAAAAAAACAGAGAAAATGTATTATCACTTTTCTATTTTGAAAAAATATATGCTAATTTTAATTCTACCAGTCTCGACATTTAAAAGTTGATTCTGATTCACTGACCTTTTTTAGTTGTCCTTTTTCAACCACAAGTATAAAATAATATCTATCTAAACAAAATTAAAACGATTATCAGAGAATTTGTATAATCTTAGTTTAGTTCCCATACATCACTCATATTTTTTATTAAAATTTTCTTCCTCTATTTCGCGAATATGTTATTTCCTTAGATCTGCTCCTTGTTTGACATCATATGATTCCCTTAAGGAATATGGCTATGTAATGAAAAATACCTTTTAAAATGTTTGTAATTGCAGATTTAATAATGACGGCTATATAAAATGTTATTTTCCTATAAAAATGGGAGAATTAAAGACGCAGTTTGTTTTTGTTCTTCAACCTTTTTACTATGTAATAATGTTGTTTTAGTTCAACATATTCTTCCTGACTATATTTTATCTTTATAATGAGGCACATTTTTGGTTTAAATTAAGTAATTTTAATTTTTATTTAATTTCATTTCTCAGATACCTAATAATCAGAAAGGTTCGATAAGGTAAAGTCTTGCCTGTACTTGCCAAAATCCTTTAGATAAAGTCCGACTCTTGCTCTTCAAGAGCCAGAAAGCAGTGCCTCACTTTATGCATTACCTCCCATTTGCAAATCTTCTAGATAATTCTACCTTTCGCATTTTCGTAGCTTTAAGGGTTGGTCAGCCTCTATTTGAACAACATGCTTGCACTTTAGGCAAAACTCTTGATACTATAGGCTTTAACAGACTTAGCTAAAACAAGGGTACAGGGAGTTTGTTTAGGTACAGCTTGATTAATGATATTATCAAAAGAGCAGTTGTTTCAGCTGAAATTCCAGCTGCTCTTGGTTTTTACAGAAATTATGGAAATCGGGGTGTTTAATTCCTTGGAAGTCAGTAAACGCTTTGCTGTGGGAGGCTACCTGGAGACTTGCTGACTCCTATCTAGGACAGACATCAGTCACGGTAGATATGACTACATGTTTAGCGGAATCACAGAAAAGGAAAAATATGAAGAGTTAAAAATATGCTAAACATACTTAATAAGTTATCGTTTAAGAAAACTTCGATAAATTGACAAGGTCTTACATACAAATTACATAAAATATTCGAAATCTGTTGTCGAATTCTGAACTTACGCTCTCTAGGAGTTACTTCTATACCCAGTGCTAGATAATACTGAAAATTCCAGCTACATTATATAATTTTTCTTGAAAATATTAAAGTTTGAACTTTCTCCAAAAATTTGCATATACAATTTCATCTGTCAGCGGTTTAGAGTCCATGTAATGTTTTCTTAAACATCGCCAGGCTTTAACATGGTAAACACTAGGTACAGTATCTTAACAACAACTGGTAGCTCGGACTAATATTTTATCGTCATTTTGTTCGGAAGATAGTTAATTATAGCTAATGTTTATATAAATTCAATGTATAAAAAATGCATTAAAAACAAACACTGCAGATTTTTTCCATTGAACTTTGATTAAAATCCTGCGGGCTCTATTTTTCTGAAATAATGGCATATTGCCTCTCCGAATAATGGGATTTATTCGGAGAGGCAAACTAAAACCAAATCCATCCATTGTCAACGTTTCTACTTAAGAGTTTTTCTATTCCTGTTTGAATTTGCTTGTTTGAATAATGCTAGTTTTCTCGATTCCATTCCCTTTCCATTCAATCCGGGATTTTTACCTTTTGTTTGTCATTGATCCGAGTAAAATATCTGGATGGTACAATTTAGGTTACTCAATTAGACGCTTGATGCATAACTAAACCTGTAGTTCTGTAAATAAACAAACAGAATCTGTACATTTCTTTTACTCGGAGCTTCCCTTGTTTTGAATTTTCTTTACTTATTTGAAAAAATGAAGTCAATTTCATGAACGAAGTTAATTCCCAGGTTACTCTCGAATTTTGTGCAAAATTTAGTAGTAGTTATTTAGTATTACTTATTTAACTTTTTACCAAGACGCCATTTTGTTCCGCTGCAAGTGATTTTTACCAAAATATTACCATTTCATCCCCATACGACCCTTCATTTTTAGCCAAAATTAAAAACCGATTGGGTAAGTAGTTTTTACTTCCCTCGTAAAAGGAAAGTATTGTAATCGTGCAAAAATCCCTGTCCGAGATTTTTTTAAATATTCACATTTCAGAGTCCCTAGACGACTATATTCTCAATTCCATCGGTCTTTCTGTCTGTTCGCGGCGTAGCTAAAAAACTACTTATCCGACGGACTTCAAATTTTGGTCAAAAATTAGGGGTCATATGGAGATGACTTGATAACATTTTGGTAAAAATTCCATATGGCGAAACACAATGGCGACCTAGTTAAATGTTAAAAAAAATATTATTAAAAAACTACTCATCCAATTTATCACAAATTTTGCAAAAACATCAAGTTTTATGTCGGAAACAAGTGGTAACATTTTGGTACTAATCCAAGATGGCGAAACAAAATGGCGGCATAATAAAATATTTAAAAATTCAGCCTGAAAAAACTGCTTAATGTAACAAGTATTTTTTTAAATTGTCGACGTTTCGCAACTTAATTGTTGCATCCTCAGGACATATATATATATATATATATATATATATATATATATATATATATATATATATATATATAGATCCTATACTCTGCATGAAACCCATATTATCAGTCTTTACCTACTCCGTTAGCCTGCATATATTTCCCAGATATTAAGTTTCTAAATGGTTTTCGTTAACAAGCTTCTTGTTGTTATGTTAGAGTGTTGTATTATTTGGGATTAGAATCCAGTAAAAAATCAAGACTTTTTTAAATTGTCGACTTTTCGCAAGTTTATTGTGGCATCCTGAAGACACATATATAGCTTCTAAATCCTGCATGAAACCCATATTTTCAGTCTTCACCTACTACGTTGGGCCGCAGATATTTCCCAGATATTTTATGTTAGAGTGGTGCATTATTTGGGGTTAGAATCCAGTGAAAAAAAAACGAATGTCTTTTCTAAATTGTCGACGTTTCGACAGTCTATTGTAGCATCCTCAGGATACACATAAATACATATACATACATATATACATATATATATATATATATATATATATATATATATATATATATATATATATATATTTGGTATTTTATGGTTTTTCAATTTAGCGCAGTTAATATAAGTTTATTTATTCCTGATACGGACAAGATTATGGAAAGCTAAAATTAAAGATTTATAGATTTTATTTTGAAAGAGTAATCATATAAAGTCAAGGAAGGTTGGATTATATAATTATTTTAGGATGTTGTAGTAAACTTAGCTTAGCTTAACATATAACATCTCTAAGAAGTCCCTCTTTTTTTATTAGTTTCTGTTTTCAAAATTTTTGTCTTATGAAAACTAAAAGTATGAGAAGTTTCATTTATATGTTTTGTGAGGGCGGTTTTATTTTTTTTTATCATATTTTTGTCCATTGATTTGGTTTTTGAGATATTGTGAGTTTTGCCCTATGTATACAGCGGGACAGTTGTTGCAAGGTATTTTGTAAATTAAATGTGTTTTTTGATTTATAGGAGTTTTAGTTTTAAGTGAGCTAAAATAGTTTTTTTGGAAGGTGTTGTGGCTTTTGTGGCAGAGCTTGATGTTGTGTTTATTTTTAAGGTAGATCGAATATTTTCGGATAAGCCTTGTATGTGTGGAATAGATGCATACTTCTTTTTAGTTTTTGTTGCTGTGAAACTGTTATTATTAGGTTTATTTAAATTTTCTAGGCGGGATTTAAAAATGGAGTTTATTAAGTTTTTTGGATAGCTATTTTTGATCAATATATCTTTTGCTTTTTGTATTGCTATCGTTTGATATGTGGTGCTACTTAATTTTATTGCCTTGTCAGCTAGGCCAATTATTACTGATTTTTTTTTGGCACATGGGGTGTTGTGAATGGTAATTAATGTATCTGCCTGACCATGTTTTATTTGTGTACCATTCAGTTTCAGTTTTATTAGTTATGTTGTGCAACGTTATGTCTAAAAAATTTATTTTACAATTAATTTCAGTTTCTATGGTAAATTGTAGCTTTTCGTGGAAGTTGTTAAATGAGTTAGAATATAATGACATTTATCTCTGGGTATTCTCATTAGGCAATCATCCACGTACCTAAAATCAGATACACTGATGAAGGCAAAAACTTGCCGAAACGTTTGAAAATAAATAAAATGCTACATACGAACAAAATCTTCGTTTTGTATATAAAATATTAGGACCAAAATACCCAAGAAAACTGTTTCATTGAATATACATTAAGGGTCCAGAAACTTATTTTCGAAGTATATATATACAGTGTGTATCAGCCAAATGGAATAAATTCGATAATAAATAAATGGGGTCGTGTTCGGAAAAACGCTTGGACCCGTCGATTGCTATTTTTAGTTGCTCATTTTCTCCAATAAAAACTTTTTATACAGGGTGTGTCCTGTAACAGTGGTCAATGCCAACTTTCTTATTTCAAATGCAACACCCCGGATATTATTTAATTTTTGGATTCTTTAGGAGATTCTAAACATATTTTATGTTCAATGTCCTATACCTATCTTCAACTATTTCGGCAACATTAAGTGTTTTCAAATTTATTGCAAAAATTAAGATTAAAAAAATTAAATTATTTATTTCTTCATAATGTATAAACAAAAGTAAAAAGTTAATTTAGGAACTGTTGAATATGCTCGCCGCGAACGTCTTGGCAAATTCCTAATCTTAAATAGAAATTTCTTCTAACGTTATTTAGCATCTCAGGAGTGACCGATCTAATCGCAAGCGTTATTCGTCTTCTTAAGTCAGCTAAGTCGAGGGGTTTAGTTTTGTATACAACATTTTTAATATGTCCCCATAAGAAAAAGTCTAATGGCGTCAGATCAGGGGATCGCGCTGGCCATTCTATCGATCCTCGTCTCCCTATCCACCGATTTGGAAATATTCCGTTGAGGTACTGCCGGACATTAATTTGGTAATGGGGCGGTGCTCCATCTTGCTGAAACCATATCATATTCCCTGGAACTTGTGGGTTTGCTGGATCCGGATACAAATTTGTCAAAGTTGGCACGACATTATTTTGGAGCAGTGCTAAATAATTATCGCCATTCAAATTGCCGTCAATGAAAAAGGGGCCTATGATATGATCCCTAACAATTCCTGCCCAAACATTAACCTTTTCAGGATATTGAGTATGTTCTTCGCTGATCCATTGAGGATTTTCCCTAGAGCAATAGCGGCAATTTTGACGATTTACATGACCGTGAAGTGTAAAGGTGCACTCATCCGAAAACAAAACATGTTCTAATTGAATAACATCGTTATCTAACATAGCCATCATTTGTTCACAAAAATAAGTTCTTCTATCATAATCGTCTTCCATGAGCTCCTGAGTTGGTATCACTTTATAGGGATGCATTTTATTTTCTTTTAATGTTCGAATAATCGACGAATGGCTAATAATAGAAATATGTGGGTTTTCCTCAAACTCAAGCATAATATCCAATTTAGTATCATCATTTATTGAATTGGCAGCTGCTTTTTTTATCTGCCTCACATGTCCAAGCTCTCGAAACTGCTTTTCTATTTTACTAATTGTCCCTTGGGATATATGCGGCAAATTTGGAAATTTTTCATGAAATAAGCGAGCAACTTCCACTTGTGTTCGTGTGTTATCTCCATAACCAATCATTTGTAGAATTGTTATTTTATGCATTTCTGTTAAATGAACCATTTTTCTGATATTAGGTATTATGCAGTTAACGAAATTCAAAAGACTATGACACTGACACTGACAACTACTGTCTTGCAAAGAGAAAGGCCAGGCATTTTACACAAAAGTAAACAAAACTTAAAAGTAAACAAAACTGGCTATTTTTGTTCCATATCAATAAAAAGGAACGCTAAAATGGTTTTTGCTTACATTCTTAATATGAAGACCTAAATGGTAAATAAGTATTGAGTGTGTTGTAGCGAATTTTTGTAATCAAATAAATAGTTCAGTAACCAGAGCCACTTTCATGAATAATAATAAATTCGAAATAAATAAAATAAAAATAAATTTGAAAACACTTAATATTGCCGAAATAGTTGAAGATAGGTATAGGACATTGAACATAAAATATGTTTGAATCTCCTAAAGAATCCAAAAATTAAATAATATCCGGGGTGTTGCATTTGAAATAAGAAAGTTGGCATTGACCACTGTTACAGGACACACCCTGTATAAAAAGTTTTTATTGGAGAAAATGAGCAACTAAAAATACCAATCGACGGGTCCAAGCGTTTTTCCGAACACGCCCCCATTTATTTATTATCGAATTTATTCCATTTGGCTGATACACACTATATTTATATATATATATATATATATATATATATATATATATATATATATATATATATATAAAAATACTAAATTAGTGGGGATGCAGTCAAAGAAAACCAAAGGCCTAGTTCAAAAGATGAACCCTTTATTGTATAGTCAAGCTTTCGGGATTATTTACCCCTTCTTCAGGACATTTCTACAAAAAATTTTAGAAAAAGAAAACCACGTTAGTAACTAATTCTAGAATTTTGGTTTTTTATATAACTCACCAATGTGGGTTTAAAATAAAAGCAAGATTGCATTCCATCAAACAAGAATTTATGTAATGTCTATTCTAAAACAAACCATCACACTTTGGAACATTTAAATTACGAAAATATTGTTATTTAACTGTTATTACATGATTAAAAATTAAAAAAAAATTGAGGGATTATTGAAAACGAACGTTCATGAGGAACGCCATTATGTTACTTAAAACAGGTTGTGTTGCCGTATAAAACGATTTAATTTTTAAGATGATGAAATTACAAGGAAAACAAGGTGTGTAATAAGGATAGAGAATTGTTTTGTTAGATGTAAGCGACAAAGAAAGGAGAGAACTATACGACTGAACGTCGGTTACTCTGAACACGCGAAAGGTGATGGAGTGTTGCCTACATTAAGTGAAGGGCTATATACTGCCCAACGCAGTTTTAATCTCTACTAAATTTAAATAAATATATTTGAACATGAGAAAAACAAAAAATTAGTTAATGCTTTTTTTTTTTTTTTTTGTGCCTAATTATCTGTTATGGAAACATAATTTTATTATTAAATGATGGAAGGGAGATTTAAGGAGTTATATTAAGTTCTATTTTTTTATCATTATAAAAATTTTGAAAACAAAGTAGAGGGACGGAAAACAGAGAGAAACTCTTTCACTCGTCAGGGGCGGGAGCGTCCAAGCACTGGTATTTGTTTTTTATGTAATTTTAGGATGTAGCTGTAAATGGTACTCAGACCTTGAGTATCACTTTTTTTATTCATCACTGGATCCTGTGAAATTATGTGAATCATCTCTAAGAACGTGCGTTTGTAATATGATGAGGCTCTGTCAAGAATCTCAACATTATTCCAGTTAAGAGAATGGTTGTTATTAATAAAGTGTTCACTCAGTGCACAGGACGGTACCCCTCTCCGACAGTCACTTTTATGAGATGTGATTCTGCCCTTAAGGCTCCTAGACGTTTGCCCTATGTATACTAATTTACATTCGTTACAAGGAATTCTGTATACTACATTGTGGTTTTCAAGAGAGGACAAAGGTGTTTTAGTTTTTGTGAAAAGAAGAGATAAAGTCTTTTGTTGTTTTCTCGCTATTTTCACATCTGTATCTTTAAAAATATTGATCAATTTATTAGTGAGATTATCTATGTATGGAAGAGAGAAAAAACGTTGTGATGTATGAGGAGAAATATCATCCTGAGTCGACAATTGTATATTTATGTTACTAGGTGTGTTAACAGAAGAATGAGAAAGTAGTGGACTTGGATGAAAGTTAGGATCTCTAAAATTATCAGTTATGTTGTGTTCAGTTTGGAACAAAATTTTTAGCACTAGCTTTGGGGGGTATGAATTTTCTAAAAAATGGTTTTTAACTGTTGTTAAAGGAACACCTGTACATTTTATGTCACATCTTGCTAAGAATTATAACTAAACTAGGTATAATACCGTGAATCTGTTTGAATAAAGCAGTTTTCTCTTTTCATTATATCCCGAATTTTTACCTTTTGTTTTTCGTTAATCCGGGCAAAATATCCGGATGGTATAATTTAGGGCACTCAATCACACGTTCGATGCATAACCAAACTAAGCTAGATTAAACGACAACAACGCTTTGGTTCAATTTGATACTGTTCCGAGTTTTTCCGCAACATCCACTTTGAATGAAATATAACTATTCCGATTTTTAATCACTTCTTTGTAGTTCTGATTCGAAATATTTTTGATGAACGTAAACAATATTACTGTATGTCTCAAAACCGCTGAAATCCCAGCAATAGAGTAAATAAATGTTTTTGATATTTACGAGAATATCGGAGTGAATTTACAGTTTCAATTCTGCTGATGCATATAAATCACATATTTGGTTCCCCTTAATAGACTACCCATTTTAATAGGTCAATAAAATTGTTAAAATTTAATAAAACAAACATTTTATTACCCTAACACTCGGATGTCACTGTCAGAGGATGGTTATTTCCATCTTCAAAAAAATATGGACCAATAATGCCAAATAATCCGACCGCACGCCAAACAATAACTTTTGGGTCATGGAGATTGTTAGTAATGATTTCTTGAGGATTTTTGTTTGACCAATACCTAAAATTCTGTTTATTAACCATGCCGTTGAAATAAAAATTTACATCGTCACTCATTAAAAGATTGTGGATGTTTCCTCAATTAAAATTTAAAAATTCTTGGCAAAACGCAAGCTAATCTGGCTTTTTTATTACGATAACTAAGATGTTGCACAATTTGGTATTTGTACGGATGAAATTTCGTATGAAATAAGTTCCTGTAAAAAATTCTCTCCCTTTTGATATTCCCAAAATAAGGGAATGCTTGTTAGCAGATCTTGTGGGACTTCTCGTGAATGCAGTAGTGGAGTACGAATTATTCGAATAGTTACGAATTATTCTTCGACGTCCAGGTTCTTTGCACAGAACCATTTTCGCAACAGTGGTGAATCCATGACATAACAGTCTTACGGTCTGGAGCATGTCCCGTATTGTCATTGTTAAATTGACGACAGAATGCATGCCTTACTTCTTCTAATGAGTTACTTGCAAAAAAATCGTTGTTGAACTGAACAACTAATCCATGAGCATTAAAACTAAACGTTAAATTATATATCAAAATCTAATGACAATTAACTAATTTATTAAAAAAAATGACGTTTTACGAAAATCAATTTTTTCCTGGCTTTGTGTCAAGCGCCTGCTCGATTCATAACATGCTGAGTAAAATCCCAAAGGTCATAGAAGATAATGATATAACGAAAAACCTACTGGCTTATTTCATATATATATATATATATATATATATATATATATATATATATATATATATATATATATATATATATATATATATATATATATATATATATATATATATATATATATATATATATATATATATATATACAAAATATGGCGGTTGATCTTAAATAACTCGTCCTCTAGAAAAAAACAAGTTGTGATTTTTTGGAAAAAAAAATCGGAAAGTTGATAATTTTTCAATAAACAAAAAGATAAATTTTTATGAAACAAAAAAAAATCACAATTACTGAGAATCCTAATGAAAAAACAACATACTTTTCGTTACTCGGGCTATTTTTTCTTCGTTAATAACAGGGGAAAATTCAACTCATGTTCAGTAGTGTAACTAAACCAAAAGGTAAGAGGGGATGCAGGCAATAGTAAGGTAACTACGACAAAATTGATTGATTTTTTCCAAAAAACTTTAAATTACTCTTAACATATATTCTTTATAATGGAGATAATGGTATATAAGCGTGAAAAACTTCTTTTAACGAACAATAAGAATAATTTTCTTTGAAAACAACTAGGCGAACAAAAAAATTGCAAAATGGATTCAAAACATTTATGAATGCAATAGGTGTTGCTTTTGAAATTATTATTTGTGAGAATATTTTTATAAATCCCTAAGTGGTTAAGAGAGGGGGATGGTACGTGATCCCAATGCCGCCCACCCCTGGTTACGCTATTGCTCATTTTAGAATGGGCTATAAAAACCTAGAAATATTATAGTAAATATTTTACTTCGACAGGAATCTTAACAAGATAAAAGAAACTATAACATACTCAAACTATACTCACAACAAGGAGCCACCAAAAAACTATACATCTTGGTGACAATATTCTTTTGTATAGCATATTTAGAAAATGACGGGTATTACAGTCTGTAGAAGAAAGCAGAGGAGATCCTCCTAAACTCCTAGGAGGAACATAAAAAATGTATGTTCTTAAAAAATAAATACAAGCCAAGGTATCCTCTGGTATTCCGCAACGACTTCAACCAGAAACAAGAAGGCAATTTATTCAAAACAAGCTGCAGACCTCTCTATGGCATTCTGTATTGTAAATGTCTAAGAACTTTTTCTCGAGAACCCTAAACTATGGAACCATACTACAACAATGATCGGACATACGAAACATAAAGATTGACAATGCAATGCAACTTACTAAAATCCCTTGACATTGTTATAACTAATCCAATCACTTGATTGGTACTGCTAATCATAAGATCATAATAATCCATGAAACATAGCCTGTTATCTAGGTATACATCCAAACCTTTTATTGTTTTCCACTCTGTTCAAATCGGAACCCTCAAGTTTGTCGCCAACACCAATAATATCTTTTCTTTTTACTAAAAATCACAAATACAGTCTTTAGGAGATGTGATATTTCTGAAAATTTTCAGACCATCTGCAAAAAGTGGGTAATTTGAGTTGAAACTTCTCCTAATGTCTTGACCAAAACTAGAAACTATTTATGCATATATTTTTATAATTTTGCCCCAACAATTATAATGCTCGCATAAAGTTGTAGACATATGTTACGGAATCCAAAGCCGACGTCGAGAAGACGAGCCGCTGACTCAGGGTTAATGCGATAAAAACTTACATAGTGTGATTAGTCACGTATTTGTATTATAAAATTTTGGTAGGCAGAATAAATCGAACGTTTATACGAATCGGGTCGTTTACTTTCTATCTACAAAAATATGGTGTAATAGTTCAGAAGTGGAGATGAAAACCTACTAAAGAGTTATTAATTAGTGTTATTGTTATACAGAGTGTCTCTAAAGTGTATTATTTGTGTGTTATTTTTATTCGCAAGTAAAATGAGTGACTCAGATAGTTTAAGTGATTGTGAAACCGAACAACAAGTGGGACGTTATGTAACTGCTCCAACAAAAAGGTGGAAAACTGAGGAAACTGTGAGCCTTTCCGAGGTTGACAAACTTGTGGCAGAAAAAGTGAGTAACATTTTGAGCCAACATGGTAAATTTACACAAAGCACCAGTTTAAAATATACAGGAAAAGCTGATTTAATACCTGAATTCGACCCGGAAAAATCCGAAATTACCGCAATAAACTGGTTGCATAAAATCGAACAAATTGGGGTTATTAACAACTGGATCGATGAACAAAAATCATTTTGTATGCAATCGCGACTTACCGGGTTGGCAAAAGTTTGGTATAATGGATTGACAGAATATAATTTAACTTGGAATGAATGGAAATTGGCCATTTCACGTGCTTTTCCTTCACATACGGATTATGTAGATTTACTAAAGCAAATGTTAGCCCGAAGCAAGAAGAAAGAAGAAAGTATGATGCACTATTTTTACTATAAAAATATGTTGGTAAAAAAATGTGGTTTATCCGGAGTAAACGCCGTTTCTTGCATAATTGATGGCCTACCCATGCAGTTACAAGCTAATGCCAAAGCAGGGAACTATCATTCACCAGACGACCTTTTTTATGGATTCCTTAGTAAAGTTGAGAGTTTCAGCGAGCCATTAGATAAAAAAATTGGCCTAGCAAGTTTTGACAGTCAGCCAAGTACATCAGGACAACTTAGATCTAGGTTATGCAAGAAAATGGGACATAAAGCAAGACAATGTTTACTGAAAAGATCTAACCAGGATTTAAGTACGAGGAGTAGTGACCCAGGAGTTCGATGTTTTCGGTGTGGAAAGAAGGGACATACGGAGCAGCTCTGTTGGTCAAGAACGAAGGCGATATGTTCAAAATGCGGCAAGATAGGACACAAGGACCAGGGCGAGTTCGTCGACGACCTGCACGTTCTGCGGGAAAGCGGGACACCTGGCCGAAAACTGTTGGACAAATGGAAAAGGAAAACCCAAGGATGTCAGGATGTTACAAAGGCAAGTTTCCAATTCTTTTTATAATATAGATGTTAAAATTAATGAGCAGCAGTTCAATGGGTACATAGACACGGGTAGTCAATTGAATGTTGCACATATTTCAGTGGCAAAAAAATTAAATTTAAAATTAATTTCAACTGATATATTAGTAAGAGGGTTTGGTGGTTGTCTGGTAGTACCAGAAGGGATTAGTCAAGTAAAAATAGGAATTGGAGAAGTTTCCATTATTACGATTTTAGTTTTTGTAAACACCGAAATGATTTCGTTTGACGTTATTATTGGACAAACAATTATAAATAGCAATAAAGTTGCCTTAAACATAACAGGTAATCAAGTTCAGTTAAAACCAGTAAAAGAAACTTCTTCAGAATTTTCTTGTTTTTCCAATAATACTTTAGAAAAGATACCCATTAAAGTTTATGAACGGTAGAGTTTAAATTAGATTTACTATCCGATAGGCCAGTTGTTCATAGGCCATATCGTTTGTCTGAGTTTGAGAGAGGTATCGTACGAGATAAAGTTGATAATCTTCTGGCAGGGGGCATTGTGAGGGAATCAACATCTGACTATTCAAGTCCGGTTGTACTTGTAAAGAAAAAAAATGGAGATTATCGCCTTTGTGTGGACTACAGAAAATTAAATTCTATTACGGTAAAAAAAATAACTATCCCATACCACACATAGAGGACCTTATATCTAGATTACAAAATAAGACATATTTTAGTAGCCTGGATATGGCCCAAGGTTATTATCAAATTCCGGTAGCATCTGATTCCATAGATAAAACCGCCTTTGTCACACCGGACGGTCAGTATGAGTTCCTTAGAATGCCCTTTGGGCTTGCTAATGCCCCAGCAACCTTTCAAAGAATGGTTAATAATGTTCTGGGAAATTTAAGATATGACAAGGTCGCTGTTTATCTCGACGATATTCTAATTCCATCAAACACTGTAGACGAAGGTTTACAAGTTTTAGAACAGGTTTTCGAATTATTTGCCAAAGCCAATTTAAAATTAAATATTGACAAATGCACATTCTTTCAGACTAAAATTAATTTTCTTGGATATGAAATTTCACAGCTAGGAATCAGACCTGGCGAACAGAAAGTTAGGGCAGTTGAAGATTTCAAACATCCAACAAATATACATGAATTAAGACAATTTTTGGGACTTAGTTCCTATTTTCGAAAATTTATAAAAGAACATGCTAAAATTGTGGCTCCACTTACAATGCTTTTACGTAAAGACACAGTGTGGTCTTGGGGAAATGAGCAAAAAGAGGCTGTCAATACAATAAAAAACATACTGATAAAAAAACCGATTTTAAAAATTTATGATGTTAAAGCAAAAACGGAATTACATACGGATGCGTGTAGCAAGGGCATTGCAGGGATTCTCTTACAGTACGAAGATACTGAATTAAAACCTGTTTACTATTTTAGCAGATCAACATCGCGTGATGAAAAATTGTATCATTCATATGAATTGGAGACCTTAGCCATTGTCGAGTCAATAAAAAAATTTAGAGTCTATTTAATGGGAATTCATTTTAAAATAGTTACAGATTGTAGCGCAGTTAGAAACACTTTTGAGAAAAAAGACTTACTACCTAGGGTTGCCCGATGGTGGCTAAGTATCCAAGACTATGACTTTGAAATAGAACATCGATCGGGTGATAAAATGAGGCACGTGGACGCGTTAAGTAGGAATCCAGTCTGCAATGTACTTGTTATGCAAACATCTGATTGGGTTTTAGCACTGCAACAGCAGGACGATGATATCCGACTTATAAAGGAAAAATTGACGAAGGCAAATGATAAGGAAATTTTAAATAATTATGAGGTAAAAGAACATAAATTATATCGCAAAACTCTGGATGGTAAGCTGAAGCTTGTTATTCCTAAATCAGCACGATTTAATGTATTGCGAAAATATCATGACGATATCGGTCACGTGGGGCTAAGACGTTGCGAAACAATTATTAAGGGGAAATTCTGGTTCAAAAATATGACCAGATTTATAAAAAAATATGTAACTGCTTGTTTAGACTGTCATTATAAAAGGGGACAATATGGAAAACAACAGGGGCAGTTATTTCCCATAAGTAAACCATGTGAACCTCTTCATACCTGGCATATGGATTATTTGGGTCCATTTGTCAAGAGTAATCGCGGTAATTCCTATATTCTTATGATAATTGATTCATTTGCTAAATTTGTTTTTGCTAGGCCTACAAAAACAACAAATGCTAAAGAAGTTATTGAACATTTAAACGACTTGTTTAGTATGTTTGGAACACCTAAAAGAATTATTTCAGACCGTGGAAAAGCTTTTACTTCTAAGGCATTTAAACTATTTGTAACTCAATATCAAGTTAAACATATCCTAAATGCCGTAGCTTGCCCTAGAGCTAATGGGCAAATCGAGCGGTATAATCGCACTATACTAAACGGAATAAATACGTCAATCGAAAATGAAAGTGACTGGCAAAAAGCCCTTCCAAATGTTTTATGGGGCATAAATAATACAGTGAATGATACTACAGGCTACACACCACATCTCTTAATGTTTGGTTATGAAAAGAACCGTCATGCTGATTTGGGAGATAATGAGTGGGAGGCTTCACCAGATGCTAGGCGAAAAGCAAAGGTGAGAACGGACAAACAGGCAGACAAAATGAAAAAGCGTTTTGATGCCAAACACAAACTTACAACTACTTATAAAAGGGGCGATCTAGTTTTATGGTCAGGGGCAAATAAAAATAAAAAAAATGTAAGTAGGAAAGTGGGTTATCAAAAGTTCGGTGGACATTATAAAATTCAAAAGGTCTTGACGAATGACAGATACGAAATTATAGCTTTAGAGGGTCTAAAGGGGTATAAGAGATTTAGAGTCATAGTGGCGGCTGATAGTCTGAGAGAATGGAAAGGGGGAGTTGTTGAATGTACAGAAAGTGAGAGCGAAGTTGACAGTACAGACGAGTTAATTGATTTGTTGGAAGGGTAGGTTATATAAAACTGAGTTTATTTGGAACAGCTGTGAAATTCCCAAATGTTGTAGTTAATATAATACATTATGTTGAGTTAAACTAGTAACAGTTTTTTTTTCCCTAATTATAAAATAATAATGATAATGAGGACAAATAATATGTGTGGTAACTATGGTCACACTACTAACAATAATAAGAAGAAAAATATGTGTGGTAACTAAGGTCACACTAATAATAGAGGAAAATATGTGTGGTAACTAAGGTCACACTAACAATAGAGAAAAATATGTGTGGTAACTAAGGTCACACTAATAATAGAGAAAATTATATGTGGTAACTAAGGTCACACCAATAATAGAGAAATATAAGTGGTAACTAAGGTCACACCAATAATAGAGAAATATAAGTGTGGTAACTAAGGTCACACGTGAGAACCATGGATAAATAAAGTCAAAGGGAATCGTATTAAAATATATTTTATAGCACCTGTGATTTCTTAATGTACTGCTTTTGTTTCTCTAGGGCTACAACTACCTACGGGTACTACACGACTGGCGAGGGCACCAGAGGGACAGGAAGGCCGACTGTTACGGAATCCAAAGCCGACGTCGAGAAGACGAGCCGCTGACTCAGGGTTAATGCGATAAAAACTTACATAGTGTGATTAGTCACGTATTTGTATATTATAAAATTTTGGTAGGCAGAATAAATCGAACGTTTATACGAATCGGGTCGTTTACTTTCTATCTACAAAAATATGGTGTAATACATATCATAAAAAAAAAAGTATAATGTACGAAATTTAACGAGCCCCTATAATAAAAGTAGAGAACAAATTTATATTGTACGGATAAGGCATCATATCAGTAAATTTTCACGCAAGCTGCCGTCTCTCATATGTTATACCTCACATCTTATCAATTTCCCCATTTCACCCTAAACTATATATTAAGGAAAAAATCCGCAAATGACAAAACGTGTCAGAAATGACGCGATGGAGCTTAACTTGTATAATTTTGATTTTTTTTCGAATTACATGGCAAACGCATATATCATTTTTCATTAAATCCTGTGATTTAATATTTACTTTATTGCACGGAAATATGGTTGAAATGCGAAAGTTATGAGCCATACGACATGTAAAATAATATAAATAAATACAGAGTGTAACAAAAGTAAGGAAACGACGAAATAACTCCGGTTTACCTTTTTTTTATTATTTTCTGCTATAAAATAAAAATTATTTTTAATGGAACACCCTATATTACTTTTTCAAAATTTGCGATCAATTCTCAATATTTTTTATTAAGAGCACTTTTTATGAAAGTCAACAGTTTTCGCGAAAATAAGGGTCTAATATCCATAATTTAATCTTTTATTAAAATAGCTGCACACAAAAGGGTACCTGATATGTTTGACAATGTTAGTTTTGTTGTAAAAAACAACGGAAATCATACAAAAAAAGAAATACCTAATACAACAAACAATAAATTAATAAAACTAAATAAGGTGTTTAAAATATTGTTCATTTATTTCCTGACAGTAGGCCAAATACTGTTGGAAAACATTTAATACATTAAAGAAGCCAGCCTCCTCGATTCGTCTACATTCGATTTCTATTCGCTCCTTTAAATCCTCGAAGTTAATACGGCGAGGGGCGTCAAGTCCGGAGATCGAGGTGGCCACTCGTGCAATCTTCCAAAAAAAACATTGTCTAAAAATTCGTCCAGCATCATCCTGCTGACTATAAATCATCATTTGATGCACCATTACCTAAAAAAATCAAGTTTAAATACTTACTAAAGCAGGTAATTGCGACAATTTCGGTCCTTAAAAGATTCAAATGTCTTCTTCTAGTTAATGTGTCTTTCATCAAGAAGGAACCGATTATTTTTTCACCCTTTATACCACCAAACATTAATCTTTTGGAGAAACTGGGTATGATTTTCACGTACCCAATGTGGATTTTCCCAGGGCCAATACTCCCAATTATGCCTGTTAATTTTTGTATTCAAACGATCGTGAACATCCTCAGAGAGTTCTTGCACAAAACTTACTTTTTATGGTTTTTAAAAGTCGCTCTACGAACATGCTTGAGACCTCATTTTCTCTTCCTAATGTTCTGGTGAAAAGGTGCGGATTTTCTTCTAAACTAATTAAAACATTCAGACTCTTATCACCATCTGTTGCGCTTTTAGGTCTGCCAGAACGTACAGCATCTTTTACCTTTCCAATTTCACGAAATTTTTTGTTCGTTTTACTTACGGTGGATTTAGTTATTGGATTTCACTTGTAAATAAAAGAAGTCTTGGAAGTGCATGTAAAACAATTTTTTTTCATAAAAATTTGCATAACACAACAAACAACAGCAAAGATAATTTGTGGTATAACATTTTGTTCATATAATATTGTTTTAAACAGAAAATAACTTCATCTGAAATGAACTCAAGTCGTGAACAGTTCTTGAGACTTTAAAAATGACGACGTTAAAATAATCCTTACCAAAATACTGAAAAGAGAATAGAAAATACGGATTTTGACGTAATCAGGTGGAAAAAAATCCGCAAATTTCCTTTACGCGGATCTTTCCTTATTAGAAAGCTTTATTTTTATTATGAATAGGGAAATATGACCCAATTTAGTTCCATACAAAGTCATTTCAAACAATTCTATTGGGTGCTATTTTGTTCCACCATATTGGATTCGCACCAATATTTTCACTATCTATTTCTACCACACCTGATTTTTGCACATACTTTAAAATAAGTAGATATATTTTCACGGATTCAGTAGAACTTTTACTATAATCCCACAATCGATGCACTATTTGTGCTATAACACTTAACTAAGAGACTTTTAAGCATCTTTTTCGAAAAGTATAATGTACGAAATTTAACGAGCTTCTATAATAAAAGTAGTGAACAAATTATTTATATTTTACGGATAGTGCATCATATCAGTAAACTTTAACGCAATATATATAAATATATATATATATATATATATATATATATATATATATATATATATATATATATATATATATATATATATATATATATATATATATATATATATATATATATATATATATATATATATATATATATATATATATATATATATATATATATATATATATATATATATATATATATATATATATATATATATATATATATATATATATATATATATATATATATATATATATATATATATATATATATATATATATATATATATATATATATATATATATATATATACAGGGTTATTCACGCAACCTGTTCATTAAAAGTTTTTGATGATGCCATTTAGATAAAAATTTCAAATTTTGGGATTAAGGTAAGGTCAAGGGGTACTTCTTTTTAGAAATATTTTCAACTTCCTGTCACTTCCGGTTTAACCGGAAGTTGGTATCAACTTGCTTATTTTAAATGGAACACCCTATATTTTATGATATTTTTGGATTCTACGGAGAATTTTAATGCTATTTTATGTAGCATGTCCTATACCTAGGTTCAAGCGTTCTTAAGATATGTGTCCTTGAACCAAAAATGAGCCTTCAGGGAACCACATTTTAAAATCTCATATTTTTGTAAGTTTTGAAGATATAATCTTCATATTTTGCAAACGATCGGTAAATAATCTTAGGTTTCTATTTTTTTTATTGAATTTGTCTATTTTTATACAGGGTGTCCTAAATTCAGCGGCAAACATTCATATTTTCAAAGTTGCTAAAGTCCGTTTTTTTAAATGGGACAATCTATAACTTTATGCACTATCAAATGTAGAATTTCATTTTCTATCGAACCGTGTTAAGGTTCCCTTTACCTATTGGTAACCATTTTCGAAATAATTGGGTTTTATAAAAATATCGTATGTATTTGCTTAAATGTTTACATATTCCAATGGTGAGCCATGGAAAAACAATTGAGATCCAATATCCAATATGACAGATGATTAGTATGCGTTATTTATCGAAAGCTGTCAGTGATAAACTAAATCTTCTAAATCGAAATGGAAGAATACTCAAACGCTGATATTCTCAATCTATTTTATATTCATGGAGAATGTTATAAAATTTTGGAGAGAACGTGTCGTGAAAATTCCTTTCAAAAATATTTTGGACCGATGAAGCAAAATTTTCTAGAGAAGGAATAACAAACAGAAGAAACGAACATTTCTGGGCAACAGAAAATAGTAGTATAGTATTAAATGATCAAGTGCGGTACTGTATTTATGAAGACAATTTAAACAGTGATAAGTATTTGGAAATTCTACGAGGGATGGTTTCTGAATTTATAGAAGAAATTCCTATTGGTGAGCTGCAAAATTATTGGTATCAATTAGATGTGGCACCTGCACATAATTCCGCTGCAGTTTATCTCCAATTATCTCGAATTTTTGAAGATCGCTGGATTGGTCCCAATGGCCCTTGGAGATGGCCCCCGCGATCGCCTGATTTAACACCCCTAGACTTTTATTTATGGGGATTTATCAAAGGTAAAGTCTATGCTTCCCCAGTAAATAACCAACAAGATTTACTGGACAGGAAACGAACAGCTTTTGCCGAATTAGAAAACGGACAAATTCAACGGGCCACAGCAACTGTACAAAGAAGAATTGAAATGTGTCTTCAAATGAACGGACAGCATATAGAACATTGGTTATAATTCAATTTTATTATTTTATTTATTTGTTGTTGATTGTTAGATTGCTATAATTTTTAAGTTCACTAAAACAAGTTTAGAACAGTCTCGAACTTAGTAGATATGGTTAAAAATAATGTAAACAATTTATTACATTTTTTATAACTTTAACTTTTCCGAAACGAAAAAATTTCGTTTCAATCCTCTTCAACTTTTTATTGTTCATTGGCGATAAATGAGGATGTTTTTCATTAAAAACATGGCACGTTCTCTCCAATATTTAGTAACATTCTCCGCGAATATAAAATAAATCGAGAATATCAGCTTTTGAGTGTTATTTTAGTTTAATTTAAAAGTTTCAAATCAGCTGTCATGTTGAATAGAAAAGCAGAACAATTGTTTTTCCATGGCTTACTACGGGGAGGTGTAAGCATTTAGCAAATACATATGATAGTTTAATAAAAACCTGATTAAATCGAAAAAAATAGAAACCTATGACTATTTACCGATCGTCTGCAAAATATGAACTTACAAAAATATGAAATTTTAAAATTTGGTACCCCGAAGGCTCATTTTCGGTTCAAGGTCAAGTATCTTAAGAACGCTTGAACCTAGGTATAGGACATGCTACATAAAATAGCATTAAAATTGTTCGTAGAATCCAAAAATATCATAAAATGCAGGATGTTCCATTTAAAATAAGCAAGTTGATACCAACTTCCGGTTAAACCGGAAGTGACAGGAAGTTGAAAATATTTCAAAAAAGAAGTACCCCTTGACCTTACCTTAATCCCAAAATTTGAAATTTTTATCTGAATGGCATCATCAAAAACTTTTAATGAACGGGTTGCGTGAATAACCCTATATATATATATATATATATATATATATATATATATATATATATATATATATATTAATAAACAAATTCGCAAATGACAAATGTGTCAAGAACGATGCGCTGGAACTTAACCCGGATTTACTTTATTATATGGGCATATGATTGAAATACGAAAAATAAGAGTTATATGAAAATATTGTAAAATAATATCAGGCAAAAAAGTGCACACATTTATGTAGTCAGCTAAGTCGTTCGTCAGTTTTAAAATGCTAAAACGTTTTCAAATTCTACTTTCTAGTAAATTGTTAAATTCATATATAGTCACTGTATCTAAAGTATTAAAAAACTTGGAAAATATATTAAAAAATAATAAATGACAAGTTTTTATTAAAATGTATTAAAAAAGAAAATATATTGTTGTCTCACCCCTTTATTTTGTATGAAGTAAAATCGCGGACCACCTTTGTCTTTTATGAAAGCCGATATGTAGGTGTATTAAAGTTGTAAAGCTCCAAGTCATTCCCAACATTAAAATATCTGTATAAGGGTCCTATATTCAAAATCATAGTGTACTTTTGCAGCAGGTCTACATATAGCGAAGCTCATTAAACTAGAGTTTTCATCATAATATAAGGTAGGCACCCTGTACATAAACTAATTAACGTATGTTCCAAACCAACTTGATATTATTCAGTGGCACACAGGTTGTTTGAAATTCAGTGTATATAACTCAGCAAAGGAAAAAATATATTTCTAAAAAAATCGACTGTTTTGTTGATTTATAATATCATTTTGCAGTAATTGACTAGAACAAATAGATTATACCATGAAATACTTTACTACAAAAAGTCTAACATATTTCAAAATATACTTCCATCGACTCGGTAACTTTTACTAGAATCGCACATTGGATACACAACCAATAAGATACGAAATTTAACGAGCTTCTATAATAAAAGTAGAGAAGTTTATACAGGGTGGAAATTGTAACTGGAATAAATTCAGTATTAGAAAGCGTCTTTACTTGCTGAAAAAAATAAAGAAACCCGGGTCCCTTAATTTTTAGTTTTGCCCCTATTTTAAGGGTAGAAACGGCTCCCAACCATTTTTTCTTCAGATATACAGGTATGGATTGTGATATCTCGTTGGAAAGGCCATAAAAAGAGGAATATGGCCTACTATTTACTCTTGCATTTCCGTGATCTAGAAGGCCATAAAAAATGACACCTGGCCATTTTAGCAACAGTTACTATTACAAATGGTTTTTGGCCGCTTAGATTGTCTAACAAAAAAGAAACATGTTATTGTAAGGGTTGTTTGCTGGCTGGTTTGCATGCCAATTGTCAGTTTGTTTTCGGTTTAGAAGAAGTGAATACTTCTATCTGTTGTAATCTTTTCTGCTGTTTAAAACGCTACTTTAAATAAGAAGTATAAAACGGGTTATTTAACTGAATCACACAAAATGTGATAATAATTGACTTTGGCGACGAAACAAACCCTGACCTAATACCAATTTCCCAAAGCACCATCTGCAAATTTGAAACACGTTATCGTAAAGTGGGACCCGTTAGGGTCATACCAAGAATAGAGCAACCTCGAGTAATGAATGAAGACACGCAATTAAACGATTTACTTGCTCTTGAAGAAAAACCTATTACTCCAGTTCAGCAACTTGCAAAAGAAAATAGCATAAGCCATATGTCTGCATTAAAGTTAGTGAAATCAGGTTGCAACAAAGGAGAAAGTTAGGCTGGGAGCGGAGAATAAAATACGCATTCACTCAGATAGTCAGGCGGCTCTTAAAGTCTTAAACGGTAATCCCAGGATGAGCTCAGCTCTAGTCCAGGAATGCCTTGATGCACTAAGCAAGCTAACAACGACATAGGTGGTGAGATTAAAATGGGTCCCTGGGCATACATTGACGCTCCAATTCTCGAGCCCAGAACCCTGCCGGGCTATAAGTAAACAATACTGCTCGAAGGCCCTGAGTCGATGAGCCTGGGAAAAGACAAAGCAAAATTGGTCAAGGACGAACTACTGCAGACAGGCAAAAGAAATGCTACCCAATCCATGTGAATCTAAGGCAACTTGGTTGATGTCATGGAGTCGACAAGTAATTGGGGACCTAATTAGCATTTTAACAGGACACTGTAAACTAAACAGGCACATGTACCAGCTGGGGTTAGCAGACGACTCTTGTTGTTCTAACTGTGGGGCAGAGAAGGAGGATCCCTCTCATCTTGTTGGTACGTGTAAAACATGGGCAAGACTACGCTTTGATACTTTCGGCGTTCAGTCCTCCTTCAAAGAAAAATTACTCGAGTGGGGCAAATACTCTCCTTCATTAGAAGGACGGGCCGCCTTCGTGAAGAAGTGGAATGAGGTGGCCTAGTTGCATAATTGACGACCGAGTTGGGTCTTAAGTTATCTTGAATTGGGCCAATATTCTTTTAAGATACCTTAAATGGCCGTACATATCTAGACTTTTTACAAGGAGAACTTATTCCAGCTTTAAGTTCTTTACTTCCTCACCATGCAGAAGCCGATCTTTATGATTATCGAATATGGTTTCAGCAAGATGCGCCTTACTACGCCCAAAATGTGCGACAATATTTTATGAAGTTTTCCAAACCGCTGGATAGGAAGAAAGGGTACCACTGAACGGCCGCCAAGATCGCCGGATTTTAATCCTATGGATTATTTCCTTTGGGGTTAACTGAAAACAAAAGTTCACGTAACAAAACCAGAAATATTTGGAGGAACTTAGGCAACGACTTATACTCAAAATTCGCTAAATAACTCCAGATATGTTACATAATGTCAAGAATGAATTTTACTTTAGATTAGGGTTTGTCAAGAAAAAAATGGGCTACATTTCCAACAATTTTTGAAATAAAACGTGTTTATTTTTTCAGCAAATAAAGATGCGTTCTAATAGTAAATTTATTCCAGTTAAATTTTCCACCCTTTATTTTTTGCGGGATCAGTAAACTTTTACGCAAGCTGGCGTCATATCATATCTCATCTCTCATCCTTTTTCCCGTTTCATCCTAACCTATTTTAGCGAAAAAATCCGCAAATGGCAAACTTGGATAATTTCGATTTTTTTCGAAACGCATGGCAAACGCATACATTACCTTTCATTAATTAATCTAACATTAATATTTACTTTATTACACGATGATATGATTAAATTGTGAAAGATAGAGCCATATGAAAAAATCTTGTGATAAGTTTAGCTATATGGCAGTTTAGGCCTTTTAAAATGTTAGAAGTTTTTATACAATATTTTCTAGAAAACTGGTGCAATGCAACTCACAATGTGTCCTTTAAATATCCAAATAATTTAAAAATATTACTAGAAAAAAAAATTAATTGACAAGCTTTTGTTATGTAATAAAAAAGAAATAATCTTGCCTCTCCGCTTCATTTGATATAGGCAAGTAAATAAAATTTCCGTTTCACGTCAACAAAATCTATAACCTAGTCACGTCCCAATGTTGCCACACCTCAACACCAAAAAATTCCAGACATTTCTTTTAGACAAATGAAATTGTCATTATATCAAAGAGTTGAAATGGTAATCAATTCAATCAATCAAGTCTTTTACACCAGGTACCCAATTCAAGAAAGAGACTAAACATGTTATTGTGAGAACTGGGAAGAGTCAGTCAAGTGAGAATGTCTCGTCAAGTGAAAAAACCTCAAAGAAAATAAATTGCCTACAACATTTCCAGACGAGCCTTAGAAGATTGAAACTGTCTAAAACTTTTCCCTTGTAAATAAATAGACTTGGAAGTGTATGTAAAGCAAACTATTATTTTTTCATAAAAATGTGCATAAAATAACAGCCATAACAGCAAAGACTATTTGTGGTATAACATTTTGTTCATGTAATATTCTTACAAATAGAAAAGAACTCCATCTGAAATAAACTCAAGTCATGAATAAATCTAGAGGCTTTAAAAATGAAGGCGTTAAAATAATCCTCACCGAAGTTCCGAAAAGAGAATAGAAAATACTGATTCGAAGTAATCAGCTGGAAAATAAAAAGATTTTTATCTTGGGAAATAAATAAATCCTATTTACAAAAGAATAATATATTTAATAACAGCCGGGATGGCTGTTATTAAATATATTATTCTTGAGATTTTGAGATTCTTGGTTTTTGAGATATTAAAGTGAAAATTAGTGATAACGGATTTTTTATAGCCAGTAATATTAATACGGCTTCAATTTTGATGTATCTTGTAGGGGGCGCTACGAGCGCTACTTTTCGCTCTTAAAAATGTAACTTTTTTATATACAAAATTATGGAAAAAAAAGCAAAAAAGCTATACTTTATAAATCTGTCTTAAGTTCACAATTTACGAGATATTTTATTACTTAATGATGCAGCCGTATTTATCCAGCATATTACCAGTTTTATCATTATTATACATTTTAGTAAATCGTTCAGAAATAAAGCTAATATGTTTCTTTACGCAATTCTTACGTTAATTCCAATTGATTCTTGTTTGATAAAAGCCTACTTTATAAAAATGACAAAACTCGAATATCCTAAGTGGTGAGTAAACGGGGCTGTTTGAAGTAATAAAACAGCAATTATCTCGAAAACGGTAAAATAAAGGTAGATTTATAAGGTGTAGCTTTTGGTGAAGAAAAGATAATAGAAAATATTTTTTCTATACAAAACTTCTTAATTTTGTATTCAAAAAAGTTTTTAAATACAAGCGCCCTCTACAAGTTACATCAAAATTGAAGGCGTATTATTATTATTGGCTATAAAAAATTCGTTATCACCAACTTTCACTTTGATACCTCGAAAACCAGGGATATTATTTAACAAAATCGCACATAAAATCTAAATCGCGATATTTTAATCAAATCTAGGTATTCCGAAATTATTGGTAGAACCTTTTGAGACACCCTGTATATTTATTATTTTACAGGTTTTCAATAAAATTTAAAAAATTAAGATAATGGTTTTTATAATTACGGAATTTATATAGATCTCAACCATCGGTTAAAATATTCAGAAGATCAAAATTATGACTGTAAACAATATTGTCGTTTCCAAGGTAAGGTACATATTAAATTTATTTTGATATTTTACCCTATAGTTGCTTTATTAAATGTTGTAAGTACAAAAATATTTTAATTAATTAATTGATCAATAGTTAAGTACTTATACATGTGAAATATTTGCGTATGTTTGTTGAAAAGTACTAATTCATGTATTATGTATATTTTTTAGACATGCAATAAAATACTCTTGAAAATGCTTTAAACAAGAAGGGAAACGTCGAGCTAGCTGCAGAAAAATAAGTTTCGTTAATCAAACATATACCCAAGAAAAATAAAAACTTTTATATATATATATATATATATATATATATATATATATATATATATATATATATATATATACATATATATATATATATATATATATATACATATATATATATAATTTTGCTCCGTTATGCAGTTTATCCCGACGTAACATTTAATTTCTCTGCAAAATTTAAATTCAATTGAATAAGAAGTTTTTTACGTTGATTTAAAAAAAAATTATTCGGACGCCATTTTGTTTCGCCATCTTGGATTCGTACCAAAATGTTCATTTATATGAAACATTTAATTTTTTAGTATATATTTTTTTGACGTTTCACTAAACCGTCATCTTGTTCCGCAGTATTGTATTTGTACCAAAATATTACCAGTTCATCCTCATATGACCCTCAATTTGTGACTAAAATTTAAAGTGAATCGGGCAAGTAGATGTTAAGCTCTACGTCGAATTTACAGACAGACAAACAGACCGACAGAATTGAAAAAACATATCTTTTGGCATTTAGGGGCACTAAAATGTGAATATATGTAAAACCTCGGATGGTTTTTTTTTACGATTAAAAACGTTTTATTTGGCCGCCATTTTGTTTCGCCATTTTGAATGTGTACCACAACTTTACCATTTATATTTAAATTGTATCTCTATATCACACTTAATGCTTGCACAAAATTAATATAATAAGTAGTTTTTTCAAGCTTCGTACCAAAATGTGAACTGTTCATTTATATGTAACACTTCATTTTTTAGTATTTTTTTCACGTTCCACTAGGCTGCTATCTTGTTCCGCCATATTGTAGTTTTACCAAATAATTATAGACCCATATAGACCGACAGAAGTGAAGAAAGCATATTTTTGACATTTAAAGACGCTAAAATGTGAAGATGTGGCTATGTTGAACTCGTACTACAATTTTACCAATTCATATCTGTATCACAGTTAATTATTGTACAAGATTTTAAACTAATACATTAAGTTTTTTCAGGTCTGTATGTATATATAATGTGTCCGAAATTCGTTATGACAGTATTTGGATATAGGAAACAGTAAGAGATACAAGAAAGTTTAAATGGGGAATATTTTAGAGAATTATGTTTGTAAATGAATGCCATTTTGCACACGATTCTATCTTTTTTGGTTTTTGAGATATTTTGAAAAAACCAAAAAAATGCATTTTCGAAAACTCCTGATAAATTCTTTATATTTCAGAATATCTCTAATTCGTAAAAACATTATTAACTTTTTACGTAGAATACGCATGTTTAGTTACATTTCACTTGCAACGTTTAAGTTTTTTTAGAACTATCATCCTCTTCGCATTTTTTTATGGCCAATATATTCGATTTTAACAGTTTCTAAAAGAGTCTTTTTTTAGCTTTTCATCGATGTTTCACACTTTATAACTAAGTTATTATTAAGATGTAAAAAGTGCGCATTAAAAATTAATAAACATTTTCTAGAATTATCCAACTAATAAATTAAATAGCAATATTTTTTAATTCAACATTACAGGGTATTTTTTTAGCTTTTCAGTGATGTATCAGACTTGACAACAAGGTTATTAAGATAAAAAAGCTGCGTAATTGAAAATGAATATGTTTTTTTTTTCGAATTTATCCAAATAAGAAATGAAAAATTAATTTGGTTAAATAGCAAATGCAAGAGTATTTTAAATAAAAATTTGGTTACATCTACAAGAAGAAGCAAAACGGAACTTCAGATCGTAAGTCAACCGTCCATGATGTCTTAGAAGTAACTAAATACAAATTCTACAAGAAGAACTACCTACCTACTAAATGACATCAATTACATAATATTATGATTAAAAATGTTGCCCATTTTGTTCAATGCACTGGATGCGTTTCTTAACTGATCTAGTTACTAGCTAAATGGAATCTCGATTGATATTTTCTAAAATAATTCCAGTTCGCTGCTCCAGAACTTGTCTATTTTCAGGAGGGTCAAATTCGTATATCTCATTTTTTGCATATTCCCATAAATAAGTATCCAATGGCGTGATATCCGGGGATCTAGCAGGCCAGTGATTATTTGAGAAAACTTCTCGAATGGCAGGAACTATTTGGTTCTACAACATGGCAAGGTATCTTAGACCTGTTAATGTCTAATCATAAATAAAAGGCCCAATGAGATGATTTGCTAAAAAGTAATGAAAAATACTGAATTATTAAAAGTAATTTAATTGGGTTAATACCAATGTCATTTATTTAAATTATTTGTGGTAGAGTTTCCACTTACTTACCAATTAACCCACACCACACATTAAAAGCAAATCGTACGACATCTATTCATATACCAATTGCAAAAAACAATTCTTCTTTCGAAATCACGTGCTTGAAGTCCTTGTATAATTGTTGGCTTTAAGGATGGTATTTCGTTACTTTTAAGACATCATCAATGGTTGACTTCGGAATGCAACGTTCCGTTTCGCTTCTTCTTGTAGATGAAGTCGGATTTTCATTAAAATATTCTCGGATTTGCCTATTGCGTTCCTCGTTGTGTTTTTCATACTTCTTCGTGCGAGTCTTATTAAAGCTGCCAAACTCAAGCAAGTTTTGAACCAGCCTTTGAAAATAAGTTCTGCCGGGCTGTCGTCTTTCAGAGTACATGTCAAAACATACATCCATAGCCCTATTGGCATTTTTTCCCGTTTTTAATATAACACACTGACATATCGAACATTTCATCATTAGAAAAGTTTAACGCCATGGTTAAGCTTATTAAAATATTGACGGAAGCTGAATAAATCTGCAACAACAGATGACAGATTATAAAAATTCAATTATTTCAAACACATGTGTTAATTAGTGTTATTTACGGATGGTAATTTGAACATTGAACATGTGCACGTAGTATGAATGCTATCGAGTTGTTGCTAATGTTGAATTAATTTTAATTTTTTATTTGGTTAACTCAAAAAAATGTTTATTAATTTTCAATGCGCAATTTTTACATCTTAATAATAATTTAGTTATACAGTGTGATATATGGCTGAAAAGCTAAAAAAATACTCTTTTAGAAACAGTTGAAATCGAATATACCGGCCATAAGAAAATGCGAATTTGATGATAGTTCTAAAAAACCGAAACGTTGCAAATAAAATGTGACTAAACAGGTGTATTCTACGTAAAAATTTGCCTCAATAATGTTTTTATGGATTAGAAATATTGTGAAAAATAATGAAATTATGAGGGGGTTTTCGAAATTGCAGTTTTTTGGTTCTTTCAAAATATCTAAAAAAAAAAAGATAGAATCATGAGCAAAACAGCATGCAATTACAAACATAATTGGCTAAAACGTTCCCCATTTAAACTTACTTGTATCTCTTACGGTTTCCGATATCGCAATACTGTCATAACGAATCTCGAACACATATTATAATAATACAGGGTGTTTCTTAATTGAGTGTCAATATTTAAGGAGGTGATTTTTGGGTCCATTTTAAGAAGAAAACTTCATATAAACATATGTTCTAAACGGTGTAAATTTTGAGATACAGGGTGTTAAACTTGGAATGTGGAATTTTTTGATGTAGAATTTTTTTTTTATTTCCACCAGTGGCGTCCGTACGGAATCCGACCTGCATATTTTCCCCAGACATTGATGGTACGCCACTGATTTTTTTTAAATAAAAATTATTTTTTAATTTCCCATTCATTTTTGAGCTAGTTCGATCTCTTGGTAATTTTGAGTTGAACGCACGGTTTTCGTTTTAAAAAATAAAAACCGTTTCTCTGCAGAGTTTTAACAATATCGCTAATATGACAACACAAATCGCCATGGCATGCAAGGAAATTTTTAATAATACCCAAAGATTTCAAAATTATTATTTGAGCTTATAATTTTTTAACACGAAACTATAAAATACTATTAGTTCATCAATAAAGAAAGATTACTAATAATAATTATTATTGCAGTAAGCTTTGGCTGTCAGAATTAATACTTCTCTTGTAACTTAATTTGACAGTTCAGCTTTCAGATTCAGTCGGGTTTAATTAATTTTGTGTTCTAAATATCTGATATATCTGAGAAAAGAAATGGTTGAGTTTACCAATGAAGAGTTGGCATACATGCATTACATGTATGGTTTGGTTGATGGCAGTTCACCGGAAGCTAGGCGATTATATCAAGAGCGCTTTCCTGGTAGAGTCATACCAGATAGGCGAATATTTGCAAATGTGCATAGAAGGTTGACTAAAACAGGTACATTCAAGCCAAATAATCAATTAAAAAGGGCCCATCGGACTGTAAGAACTCCAGAAATTGAAGAGGCGGTATTAAATTCCATAGATGAAAATCCTGAACTGAGTATTAGGAAAATTGGAATTAACCTAAATATTTCGCACATCCTAGTTTGGAGAATTCTACATGATTTTTTTTATACCCATATCACATTTAACGAGTGCAAGCCTTACTTCCCCGAGATCTTCCTTTCCGAGTTAATTTTTGTGAATGTTTTTGGAAAAAATTGCGCGTAATCGGCTATTAACGCCTATCAAGAGCAATTCTCTGTAAATATTTGGGCTGGCATTATCGAAAATCACCTAATTGGATCTTTTTTCCTCCCAGAAAGACTAAATGGCCATAATTATCGCCGATTTCTTGAGAACGATTTGCCGATATTGTTAGAAGATATACCAATTCTGATTAGAAACAGAATGTGGTTCATGCACGATGGCGCGCCCGCTCACTTTAGTATTGAAGCCAGAGGATATTTGAACCGCACATTTAACAACAGATGGGTAGGTCGTGGCGGACCCCAACCATGGCCCCCTAGGTCCCCAGACCTCAATAGTTTGGATTTTTTTCTATGGGGACATCTTAAATCTTTAGTTTACCGCACCCCAGTAAACACTGTAGAGGAGCTGAAGGATCGTATAAGAGATTCTTGCGATATTATCAGAAACACCGAGGGTATCCTTCAAAGAGTTCGCGACAACATGAGGAAAAGGGCTGAAGCGTATATTCTCCAAGGGCATTTTCAACAACTTATCTAATTTTTTTCTTCTATTTTGTTTCACAAAGTATGCTGTCAATTTGTTAAAACCTAATTATTTTGGTTGAAATTATTAATTGTGTACCTAGTTGTATTACTATAGTTTTGTAAATAACTTGTTATTGTTGAAGAATGTCATATTATTTTAATAAAATTTATAAAACGCATTTATGAAGGAACAGACTTCTGAAAAGCATTGACATGGTGGTCCTAGATTGGAGGCTGAAGACTACATACTATTATCTACAAATATCTCTCACTAAGATAAAGCGATTTCTGATTTTAATAAGAATGGACATAGTAATTACTTTCACGCCACTGATTTTTCTAAAATAAAGCATTTTTATTGATTCATTTGTTTGTTTTTGAAAACTTTTAGTATTTATTTTCGACAAGATTTGATTTTTCGAGTTTAATACAATAATATTCCTCTGCACGCATGGTGATATCCGTCTTATGACTAGGATTGTTTGGACCATGCAGAGAAACGGTTTTTATTTTTTAAAACGAAAACTGTGCGTCCAACACAAAATTACCAAGGGATCAAACTTGCTCAAAAATGAATGGGAATTTCAAAAATAATTTTTAAAAAAAATCAGTGGCGTACCATCAATGTCTGGGAAAATACGCAGGTCGGATTCCGTACGGATGCCACTGCTGGAAATTAAAAAAATGTTCTACATCAAAAAATTCCACTAGATGCATAGTACCTCTATTCCAAAGTTCATTACAATATCTAGAGTGGTATTCGAGATATTATCGAAAAATTATGAAATTATTGAAAGTTTAACACCCTGTATGTCAAAATTTACACCGTTTAAGACATATGTTTATATGAAGTTTTCTTCTTAAAATGGACCCAAAAATCACCTTCTTAAATATTGACACTCAATTAAGAAACACCCTGTATACACGTCTGTGTATATAATAATATACACGTTATACAGACAGGCCTTTTTGTTTCATTTTCAATAGTTTATTAAGCCGCCATCTTGGATTCGTATCAGTTGTTTACTATACAGAGTGTCCCACGAAAAAGTAACACATTTCGCGACTTAATATCTCGAAAACGAAAAATGATATCGAAATGCGGTTTTCACCAAATGGCTTAGATTTGCCCCGAGTTTCTTTTAATACATAGTTTGGGGATATTGATTTGAAGTTCTTATATTTTAACATTAACTTTGTAAACTCTTGCATAATAATTAACCTTTCTGTTTACATGAGTTGTTGCTTCGTCTGGCATTATTAATTACGCATTAGGAAATTGTCTCGTTAAATCTAGAATTGTTTCACATGTGTATCTAGTATCTTTGTTCGTAAGCGTGGGGTTAATTCGTTGAAAAGCTTGAATTTTGTATGCCTTAGATTTAATAATCTTTAAATAAAAGTCGCTCTACTTTTCGACGTCCATCGCGATCCATTCTTCGTAGTTATGTGACACCATAACTATCAAGTGTCCTTCGGAACAAAAGTATGTAGACGTCGTCTTGTCGACCATTAAAAATAAGTTTGTTGTCAAATACAACTGTCAGATTTTTAATTTCTTCGATTTTCAAAATGTTTAATCCAGCTGAAAAAGCATTTTTAGTAATCACATATGCAGTAACGAAATCAATAACAATATCCAGACGCATGGGTGGGTGCAACGGTTTAGAGATATAGGCTCTGGAGAGAATCAGGCGTCGTGAAAATCGAGCAGACGTGCTACTGAACGAAGTCTTAGCTGTAAGGGAAATTTTAAGTAATAATAATTATAAAATATCTATTTGTAAAATGGCCAGTATATTGATGATGTCGAAAAGTAAAGTAGAGCGACTTTTAAAGATAATTAAATTTAAGGCATACAAAATTCAAACATTTCAACGAATTATACCTACGTTTGAAACAATTCTAGATTTAACGAGTTAACTTCCCAATGCGCAAATAATAATGTCAGACGAAGTAACATTTCATTTAAACGGAAAAGTTAATAAACATAATTGCCGCATATGGGAAGAGGAAAATCCGCGGGAATTTGTCGAATTTGAAAGAGATTCGCCAAAAGTAAATGTTTGTTGTGCGGTGTCGTCCACCAAGATGTACAGTCCTTTTGTCTTTATGGAGAATACCGTCTTTGGAGCTAACTACAGCCATATGTTAGTACTTTTCTTTTAGTCGTAACTTGAAAAAGGAGGGATAATTAATGACATATATTTCCAACAAGATAGCGCCCCAACACATTAGAGTTTTTCCCAACAGGTGGATAGGCTGGGGAGGACTATACCATGAGCTCCATATTCCCCAGATCTAACGATCCCAGACTTTTTTCTGTGGGGTTATGTAAAGGAAGCGTGCTACAATCCTCTACCACGACATTCGGAAGAACTTAAAATTAATAAAAGAAATGTTTAATTCATTCCACAGGAACTGTTTCAAAACTCATATAGAAATTTTCTCTATAGATTGACTAAGTGTGTGGAAGTTAATGGAGGTAACATACAACAATTGTTATAGTTTTTATTTATTTTCACGAAAATAAAACTTTTTACCTTTTGTTATTTTACTAAATTGTATTTGTAGCAATAGAGAAATTTGAAATTAGGTTTAAAGCAAGAATTTCAAAAATTAATTTTAAAATCTAAGAACTTAAAATAAATATCCCCAAACTATGTATTTTTCAAAATAAGAAGTGTCAGGCCATCCAAGACCATAAAAATATGTAGGGTATCCCATTTAAAATAAAACAGTAATTTATTCCCAAAAATAGGTATTTCTCCGGTATCCTAGGATAAAATGGAAAATTTGGCAACATTGACAATAAAAAACTCGGGGCAAATCTAAGCCATTCGATGAAAACCGAATTTCGATATCATTTTTCGTTTTTGAGCTATTAAGTCACGAAATATGTTCAGTAAAACTTTTACTATAATCCCACTAACTATAATACTTAACTAAGAAACTTTTAAGCACCTTTTTCGAAACGAATAATGTACGAAATTTAACAAGCTTATATAATAAAAGTAGAGAACAAATTTATATTTTACGGATAAGGCATCATATAAGCAAACTTTCACGCAAGCTGGCGTCTCTCTCATATTATATCTCATATCTCATCTCTTTCCCCATTTCACCCCAAACTATATATTAACGAAAAAATCCGCAGATGACAAACGTGTCAAAAATGACGCGATGGAGCTTAACCCGGTTAATTGCGATTTTTTCGAAACGCATGACAAACGCATATACATATCACTTTCCAACATGTTCTGTATTTACTTTACTAGACGGGCTTATGATTGAATTTTGAACGATACAGCCATATGAAAATATTATATATATATATATATATATATATATATATATATATATATATATATATATATTGTAAACTTAAGTCTTGAAAAACTTAAATAGGAAAGAGCAGACTATTAGCTATTTCAGGGGCCATTTACAATGCATCTTTTCAAAAAAAAAGCAAAAATAATGAAAAAATATGACAAACTTTTATTATGCACCAAACAAGAGATATTCTTGCTTTTTCGCCTTATTTGATATAGGTAAATAAATAAAACTTCAGATGCACGCATCAAAATCTACGTCTTTTTTACGTCACAATGTTGCCACATCAACACCGAAAATTCCAGACATTTCTGTTTCACAAATGAAATTGTCATTATGTCTGATTTATTATTCGTAGTATTTCAGTAAAATAACTAAAAACTAAATTATTTGTATTTTTAGCAAAGTAATAAATTACACATATAGTAAGCTGAAAATTAATTAAAGTTAGCTCATTGCTCACACTCTTGTGAAAAGAAATCAGAAAGTTGTGAACTGCGTATAGAAAGAGATCTTGGATTTCTTGATTTACTCGCATTTATTACTGCATTATATTATAACGTTGTCTAACAAAATTGTAGTTTTGGGTGACTTTAATATAAATTTTAAAATGCTTTATCCTAACAGTATTTTTTCTTGAATTAATTAACTTACCTAACTCATACAATTTAAAAGTTTTGATTTCAGATTTCACTACACTCACTTCAGATTCTCACAGCTATACTAATAATGTACCTACGAATATTGATTCTGAACTCTTTCAATCTTAATTAATTTGAAAAAAAAAAGATACCAATTAATTTAAACACAAACATTTAAATATAAAAAGAACAAATATGTCTACTAAATGGTTCAATAAGTTTAACGACTTTCTTTTGAGTACTAACTGGAAACTCTTTACGGACCCTAAAAGCAGCATTGATAATAATTTAGCTATCTATTTTAACCCTTAAAATGATTGTCGATGCGATGTTATCAGCAGAATATACGAATTATAAAAATTGTAAATATTCTTATGAAAAAAAAAATCAAACTACTAAAATGTCAGCATATGAATATTTATTAAACTGTAGCAGCAAATCGAAGGTTTTGTAAAGCCTTATTAAATGTAAATATTAATCACTTAAAATATACGAAATCTTGCCAGTTTTTAATAAAGGGGATCAAAACTGACTGGACAATCGCTATAGTTACATTGTTTAGAAAAGTTATCGAAATCATTTTTAGGGATAAAATTGTACCATACTTAAACAATTTGAAATTATTACACATAGCCAGTTTGGATTCATGAAGGGCAGTCTACCATAGACTCTGATGGCGGTCGTGAGTGAAAGCCTCCAAAGGGGTAAACCATGATCGGGAGTGTTTTGCGACTTTAGTAAGGCCTTTGACTGCGTCTCTCATAACATACTTCTGGTCGAACTAAGTGATATGCGTATTGATTGAAAATGAACTGTAACAAAACGCAGACAATCGTTAAACTGTTACGAATAACCATTCATAGTGAATTACAATGGTATCTCATATTGCTGATCTTTGCTAAAGAGTGAGTAAATGCATATTTTTGATAAGACACTTAAGATCTTTTCAAGGTGAGATTTTGTTGACGATTTACTTCGCAAAATTTCGTTCCATCTTGAGTTAAGTTACGAGTCTATGGTGTTTGCTGATATAACGTTTAACGTTAACAAGAGGGCAATTAGAGTGACTGGACGTATTGGTGTCTTGTAGGCTTTTGTTTAATAAATATCGAGTTATGCACTTGCATGTATATATATAAGACACTGCTCGAAATTCGTAGAGACAGTCTAAAACTTTCCACTTCTCTAGTACAATTATAATTATAGCATAAGATTGTTATTGTTATAAGCTTCTTCGACCTACATCACACATGCTTATATGTTAAGATGTTAAATAAAAGTTTCTTTCATTCTTTTTCTTCCAAAAGTTTACACAAGTGGGTCAGTTTGCATTAAGACAGTTGTAGAGAAATGGTATAATAACAAATTAATTAGAAGGATCTTATGAGATTAAAAAACAGATAATTTAATAAGTGACTTACTGGATCCAGGGCCTTTAACTTGACTTTTGTTAGCTTAGATCTTCACCAGTTGACATCTTTAATGCACTATATGAAACTGTTGATTAGGCTCATCGATTGTCGAGCACTGGTTTTCTTTATTCTTTTTTTAGCCAATGAGATACGCAAATAATAAAAAAGAATATTTGAACTACTTGCACTTACTTTAGTTCAGTATATTTAGAATACGGAATATTAAGAGATCCTAGGTGTGATCCTTATAATGTACAATAAAAAAAAACTAAACGAAATAATATTTAGGAGTAATATCTTAAAATAGATCAAACAATTTCTATTAATCTTAACTAATTCTAATAATTAGACTGTTAAGTATAGTATCCTTACAAATTCGATGAAAATTATTTGAAATGAATCGACTGTATTAAAAAATTAATATGGTCGAACAAATCAAGATGTAGGTTTCCTAATGAAATTAGATCTTGCTTTAAAGAATATATTTCTGACATAATGTGATGATTATTAATATGTGGACATATGAGGTTTCCCAAATAACTGATGCCCAAGAACGCCAACACAAACAATACATTAACGGATAATTGGCTAAATCTAATAGCAGGTCGTTTTGTCTTTGCCTAATTTTCTTCCTAAAAAAGGAAAGACTGTGTGTTCCATGTACTCTCCGAATAGTAAGCTAAGAAACGAAACAAAATAATGTTTAGACAAAACTTTCACTAAAATGCAATAAAAAAATATGTTTGCCTATTTGCCTCATTTCTTACAATGCACGCCTTACTAAATCTTACTAAAAATAAAAGCATGTGGCGTATGTCCAACGCTTTTATTAATTCCCTGGTAAAAGGGAAGTAGTGGAATCGTGAAAAAATCACCCTAGATGCCGGAAAACAATGTTTTCTTAATTCCGTCGGTGTGTCTGTTCGCGGCATAACCCTAAAAAACTACTTACCCGATTGACTTCAAATTTTAGTGAAAAAAGTCTGGTAACATTTTGGTAAAAATCCAATATGTTGAAACAAAATGGCGGCCTAGCCAGATTGAAAAAATATTACTAAAAAACTGCTTATCCAATTTACCTCAAATTTAGCACAGAAATAAAGTGTTACGTAGTAATCAACTGGTGAAATGATGGTACAAATTCAATTTAAAATGTTAAATTTAAAATTCAAAAATTATTCTCTTAGAAAAATATGCACAAAATGACATTCATAAGAGAAAAGAGGTTCGTGGTATAAAATTTTACTTATATAACATTGGTTTAAAAAGAAAAAACTCCAGCTAAAATAAATTTAAGTTGTGAATAAATCTTTAAGCCCTAAAAATGAAGGCGTTAAAATACTTCCGACCGAAGTACTGAGAAGGAAATAGAAAATTCTGATTTCGAAGTAATCAGTCGTAAAATAAAAGATTTTTATCTCGGGAAATAAATGATTCCTATTTGCAAAAGAACTCCCGGTTGCTATTAAAATAGACCGATTCTTTTATATTTTATTACACGAAAATACATTGGACCGGAGCATGTAGGAGTAAGGATAGAAATAAGGTCTTGTTGATTTATAGCTGAAATTTATTTAAAAGCATATTATGAAAAAACATCCAAATTCTATTTAGACAAATTATAAATTTAATACGATATAAAAAAATGGTAAAAGTTCATAAAATTAGTTGGAAATAGTTTAAGATTTTTTCAGATCTTCACGTTTCAGGGTCCCTAGATGCCGAAAAACGTGTTTTCTGAATTCTGTCTGTCTGTTCGCGGCATAGCTTACTTACCAGATTGACTTCAAATTTTGGCCAAACATTAAGGGTCATATGGGGATGACCTGGTACATATTATTATTATTAAAAAACTACTTATCCAATTTATCACAAACTTTGCAGAAACATCAGGTATTATGTTGGAATCAACTGGTAACATTTTGGAAGGAATCCGAGATGGCGGTTTAATAAAATATTTAAAAATTCAGCCTGAAAAACTGCTTAATGAATAGATTTCAAATTATGTGCCATAACTAATTGTGGTATAGGGATCAATTAGTAAAATTGTGGTACTAATTCAAAATGGCCGAACAAAATGGCACCATCTCATATTTTACATATCTTCACGTTTCAGCCACCCTAGATGACAAAAAACATGTTTTATCAATTCCATCGGTTCATCTATCGGTCTATCCATCTGTCTGTCAGTACGCTATAGCTTCAAAATTACTTACCATTTTAATAATGATAATGATAATAAAATTAATTTTAATTTATCTCAAATCTTGCAAAAACATCAAGTATTATGTAACATTTTGGTATGAATCGGAGATGGCGTAACAAAATGGCCACTTAATAAAATATTTAAAAATTCAGTCTGAAAAACTATTTAGTGAATAGATTTCAAATTGTGTGCCATAACTAATTGTGGTATAGGGATCAACTAGTAAAATTGTGGCACTAATTTAAGATGGCCGAACAAAATGGCACCATCTCATATTTTACATATCTTCACGTTTCAGCCACCCTAGATGACAAAAAACATGTTTTATCAATTCCATCGGTTCATCTATCGGTCTATCCATCTGTCTGTCAGTACGCTATAGCTTCAAAATTACTTACCATTTTAATAATGATAATAATAATAAAATTAATTTTAATTTATCTCAAATCTTGCAAAAACATCAAGTATTATGTAACATTTTGGTATGAATCGGAGATGGCGTAACAAAATGGCCGCTTAATAAAATATTTAAAAATTCAGCCTGAAAAACTATTTAGTGAATAGATTTCAAATTGTGTGCCATAACTAATTGTGGTATAGGGATCAACTAGTAAAATTGTGGCACTAATTTAAGATGGCCGAACAAAATGGCACCATCTCATATTTTACATATCTTCACGTTTCAGCCACCCTAGATGACAAAAAACATGTTTTATCAATTCCATCGGTTCATCTATCGGTCTATCCATCTGTCTGTCAGCACGCTATAGCTTCAAAATTACTTACCATTTTAATAATGATAATAATAATAAAATTAATTTTAATTTATCTCAAATCTTGCAAAAACATCAAGTATTATGTAACATTTTGGTATGAATCGGAGATGGCGTAACAAAATGGCCACTTAATAAAATATTTAAAAATTCAGCCTGAAAAACTATTTAGTGAATAGATTTCAAATTGTGTGCCATAACTAATTGTGGTATAGGGATCAACAAGTAAAATTGTGGCACTAATTTAAGATGGCCGAACAAAATGGCGGCCAAATAAAATGTTTGTAGTTGTTAAAAAATCACTCTCAAGTTTTACGTATCTTCACGTTTTAGCGTCCCTAGATGCCAAAAAATACAATTTATCAATTCCATCAGTCCGTCTGTCTGTCAGTTCGCGGAATACTTTAGACTACTTACGCGATTGACTTGAAAAAAAAGTTAACAGTCATGACGACGGCCTGATAATATTTTGGTAAAAATCCAATATGGCGAAACAAAATGGCAGCCTAATGAAATGTTAAAAATAATATTATTAAAAACTATTAATCCAGTTTATCTCAAATTTTGTACATCAAAGTATTATGTTGAAATCAAATGGTAAAATTTTGGTTCGAATCCAAGATGGCGGAAACAAATGGCAGCTTAATAAAATATTTAAAAATTCAGCCTGAAAAACTACTTAATAGATAGATTTAAAATTATGTGCCATAACTAATTATGGTATCGGGGCCAACTAGCAAAATTCACCCTCTCAGATTTTACATATCTTCACGTTTCGGCGTCACTAGATGACCAAAAATATGTTTTATCAATTCCGTCGGTCCATCTGTCGGTATGTCTGTCTGTCTGCCAGTATGCGGTATAGCTTAAAAATTACTTACCCGACTGACTTCAAATTTTGATAAAAAAATGAACGGTTATATGGGGATAGTCTGGCCGCAATATTTTGGTAAAAATCGAATATGGCGAAACAAAATTGCGGCCTAGTAAAATGTTAAAAAAATTATTATTAAAAAGCGACTTATCCAATTTATCTCAAATTTCGCACAAACATCAAGTATTATGTTGGAATTAACTGGTAAAATTTTTGGTATGAAACCAAAATGGCGGCATAATAAAATATTTAAAAATTCAGCCTGAAAAAACTACATAATGAATTTTTGAAAAGGCACTATATGTAACACATATATAAAATCATAACGAGGGAAGTTCCGGGTAAAGGAAATTTACCGATTTTTTACTACTTACTTAGTTACTACCCTTAAAAACTATACGGATTCATAAAATATGATATCTGTGTACAGTGGATTTCCGTATAAGAAATGTCGTGGGAATTTGCCGTCTTTTCATTTGTTTTTCTTTTATTTTTATATTATTATTATTAATTTATTATTCATAACTTTATTTACGTATTCTATAAAAATAAATTAAGTCATTTAATATTTTTCTCCACGAATTTTACCAAACATTGTATTATGCTACCTGATCTTGCCCAATAGTTAATATAGGCCAGACTGGGAAAATTTTTAAACAAAGAATAGCAGAACATAAAAGAAGTTTTATTAAAAATAAAACAGACTCAACATACGCCGAACATTTGTTAGAAAATAACCATGCTTTCGATGAAAAGTTTGAAATATTGCATACAATAAACAAAAGTTTTTTTTCGAGTCAATGGAAATTAATAAACGTAAAAAGTCCCAGTACCTCTTAAACGACCTTTTAGATGTAAATAATTCACCACCTTTAAACTAATTTTGTTAAAAATATCCGTCCAGATGTTATTAAGGACTCTCGTAGGCCATAAAAGTCTTTACGTAAAAATATGTATTTGTAAAAATCAAGTTCATTTAGCAAGTTTAGATACTGTTTCTCTGACGAAGCTACAGCGAAACAAAGTCTTTTATTTACATTGATAGAATAAATGTCAAAAAGATTATAAAAACAGAATGAAATAAAATATTATACGATACAAGTCCGTTAGGTGTTATTATAGTGTATTCCAAACTCGGTTGCGGCGTTGCCTCGTCCGTAAAACAGCTTATACTGTAATGAGTAGGCTTAGGATAATTATGCATTTAAAAATCTAAAAATATGCATGCAAATATGCTCCGAAACAAGTGAAAATATGCACTTAAAAATGCATTTATTATCGGATCAAAAAAACAGAAATAAAGCAAAAGTATAGCAATTAAAATATTATATTATTAACACTTCATGGTATCCTTAAGATGCTATTTTTACCAGTAATTATCACATTAATACAATTATTTAATAAAAGTATTTTTTTTAAATAAAATTTTAATATATAGCGAACTAAACAAAGTAACTAAGGAATAAACCTGTTTTATTGTTTACGCTATTCAACAAGTTGAGGTTACATTTTATAACTGTATGATGTAACAAATTATCAAATTCAAAACAAGGTACAATTCGAACATACTCAAATCACTGTTTATTAAAAATGTTCATTGTCTGGATTCAATGTCTCTTTATTGTCCAAAATTGCACTAATATTTTTCAAATTTTTGTAACCAATATTTTTTTGTAAAACCGTAGCTAACTTTTGAGAAATTATTTTATTTTTAGTTTTAGTTATAGTTTCACATACTTGTTCCAACATTTCTACGCTTTTTGACAAAGAAAGTCCAATGTTTTTAATGTAAATTAAATCCTCATGTACACCTTCTTTGCGCAAAACGTTTTGTGCTTCTTGTATACAATGTGAGTATTCCGCATTAAATTGGTTGAATATGTTTTCTATTGCCTCGAAATGTTCTGCGTAATAAATGACAACGTTTATCCAAGTTCCCCATCTAGTTACGATTGGTGATGGGGGCAGAAGGAGGTTGTTTTCTGCAGTTTCCCTAAATTTTCCTACTCGAGTCGGAGCTAGGAATACTTTCTTCACCGAGAAAATCAGATCGTTCACTCGTCGATAAAAAGCACGAACTTGTTTTGCAACTCGAAGAAGTCCATGGGCAAGACATGTGGCATGTATCATTTTAGGGTACAATATTTGTAGACCACTCATTGCTTTACACATATATGGAGCGGCATCTGTAATTGCCACTAACACTCTATCATATCTAATACCTCCGGGCCATAAAAGAGTGAGAGAGTCGTTGAAAAATCCAGCAACAATTGAATGATTTACTTTGTCTAAGGTCTTCATTGTGTAAGTAAATATGATTTATCCCTTTCTGCTTCTACACCCAACACACAAAAAACATAATCAGCAACACATCTCTGTTCCACATTAGTTGTTTCATCTAGTGACACCCATATACTTTTATGTACTTTTTCCCCTAATTCGGTAACTGTCTTATTGTACAAATCTGGAACATAGTTTTTCCTTAACGCGGATTCATGTGGAATTGATGTCTTTGTGTACTGGTCTAAAAATGACTTCAGGGAGGATTACTTAATTTATTCAGTGGAATATCCGCACTAAGCAAATAGT